>CM076580.1:309496053-310045010 GCA_034641835.2 Pinus albicaulis | reverse complement strand
TGCTGGTCACTGTACTCGATCCTGGTGTCTATCCCCCTGTTTGTCCTCCCTATTGCCCCTGTTGCTGTTGGACTAATGGAACTGTTGGAACACCTAATCCTACATGGGTAGGTGTGGAATGCGAAAAGTCACAATGGAGTCCAAGTGACCTTGGAATGTGAAACCAAGAGTCACACCATTGTATTATAAATGTACATCATGTATAATGGAAAAATAAGAAAGCCTCACGCTTATCTTTCATTGTGTCTTGAGTCTCTTGTTGTGTGTGTATTCTTCTCTCATACACCATGTGTGTGCTTCAACATGGTGTTTAACATGGTATCAGAGCGGGCGATTGCTGGCCCTGCTCCAAATTGAGTGAGCCATTTGTGTTTATGGCCTATGCATATCTGCAAAATTTTGATAATTTTTGCAGCACTCAGAGTTTCTGCAGCAGTGTTTTTGCCGCCATTCGGAAGGTGTTTTGGAGAAGTAGCAGCATTCAGAAATTGGCAGCATTCAGAATTTGTTTTAGAGCAGCAGTGGTTTGGAGAAACGCAGCTTTGTGCATCTGAAGGTTTTCTAAATTCTGATCTTTTCTCTGCATTTTCTGCCTTTAATTCTGCCTTTGAAGAGCTGCTAGAATACTGTTCAAAGTGGGGTTTTGAAGAAGTTTTTGGTTTTACTGCAAAAGAATTCTGAGTTTCTACTGGATTTTCTGCTGCTATAATATTCTGAAAAATCTTGAGTTTTTTGTAAAAATTCCTGAGCTTCTGGACTACATATTTTCTGCTGCTGGACTACTGGAAAAATTTCTGAGTTTTCTCTGCAATATCTGGAAATTCTGCTGTTGTTTTAATGATAATTTCCTGCTCTCTGCTGTTAATTTAAAAAAAAAAAAAAAAAAAAATTCTCTCATTTGGCCTTCGGCCCCCCTCCCCAACCTGCAAGTTTTTTCACAAATGTTATCTACGGCCCTCACCCTACGCATACACTCCCAACTCTACCTCAACTGCTACCCTTATTGCTCCTCGTTCCTACACACCTCTTACACTGCCTCTCCGTGCCCCTCATTCCCCACCGCATATACGCCACTGCTCCTTAAATACGCCACCTCCCTTCTTAGAGGCTCCTTACGCAACTCTACAGCTGTCGGCCCTCCCAACTAACAACTCTGCCTACCCCGCCCCCCTTTCTCCCACACTCGAATCTCCCTACGCATCACTCCACTCCCCTCTGCGCTCTCCTCTTCCTTATCGAGTTCATCTCCCTACCCACTTCCGCCCTACTTGCTGCCTCTGCAATATACGCCCCTCCTCTTTGCGCATACAGCCTACAATCCGCTCCTATACCCAGCTCCCCTGCTATCACAATCCGCTCACCCTATACGCTGCTCCCTCTCCCTTCTAACGCCCCTCAACCACATGCAATTCTTTATCAAATTTTGATTTTTAAATTTTTTTCATTCGCCTCCCCTCCTTGCCTATCCGCCCCTTTCCATCGATCTGCCCAGCTTTTTAAAAAACAAACAATTTTAACTTAGCCTTTTAAAATTTTTAATTTTTTTTTTAATATCAAACCCCCCCCATATAATACCCCCCCATTCCAATCAATTTCCCTCCCCTCTCATTTCAATAAATATCCCTCTTTCCATTATTTTAATTAATTCCCATTAATTCATTTTTTAATTAATTTAAAAAAAAAAAAAAAGAAACAGCAGAGAGAGAGAGGAAGGAAAGAGACATGAACAGCAGAAATGAAGGAAATGGCATATGAGGAGCAGATGGATTGAATACATAGACAAAAGTGCAATTTACATTTTATGATTTGTGGCATAAGGGTGATTTTCTGAAGAATTGACATTTGAAGACAAGTTTGCCATCATTGAAAACAGCGCTTTGAAGGAAATTCAGCTGCCTTAAAGGCTTCTTGCATAGTGTTTTCAGCTGCACATATTTTGCAGAGATATTCTATTATATTGACATTGTATTGCTTCTTCATAGTTGCAATCAGTACTTGAGTTGTTGAAAAATTGTTGATTGTCCTCCATCATTTGAGGAGCACACTTTGTACTTTGGAAATTCTTTGGAGTCATTTGTATTTGTTGTTGAATCACATTGTAAACGGGTGCATTTTCGGTTGAAGCCGACACCCTTTCATTTATTTTGAGCCTAAGTTGTTGAAAATGGCTAAAATCAATGAGGCATTAGTGTTGTTGAGTAACCTCATTCATTCAAATGTTGATGATATGATAAAAATGAGCAAGGATGCTCTTTGTAGAATTCAAAGTTGTTTGCAAGATGCACATGAAAAGATTGAGTTTTTGCAGTTGGAATCTCAGCTCCAACAAGACGAACTTCAGCAAAAGAGTCACCATTCTGAACCTGTTTCTGTTCAGAAGATTGAGAAGGACTCTCATCAGAAGAAAGAAGATAAAGTTGCAGATGATTCACATTTAGTTCCTTGCACTAGAGCAGATGTACATGCAGATGCAACAGCTCAGCCTGCACTTCTCAAGCCCATCATTAGACCTTGGGAAGAGCTTGTCCACAACAAGCACCGAACTGGTCTTGGATATGACAAGGATGTGTCCTTTCATATTCCAGACTACACAAAGCCCATCAGATTTCAAAGTGCCGGATTCCTATATGACAGTTCACCTGTAGCTGTTCCAGATCCTGTTCCACTTCCACAACAGATTGTGAAATGCCAACACTGTGATCGAGTTGGCCACATGAAAGATCACTGTTTTGATCTTCATCCATGCAAGCACTGTGGTCGGCACACCCATTCTTCAGACAGATGCTTCAGAAACAAGCCTCCTGCAAGAACAAAGATTCATCTTGGATGGATCGCTTCTTGGCAATGGGCATCAGTAGCCAAGAAGATGTTTACGACACATGTTAGAACTTGTTCACGGATATTGAGAAAACTTGCAGTTGAGTTTTCGCCATCATCTCACCTTGTCCCTGACAGGGGGGGAAATGGTGGTCATGTACAAGCTTCGACGACAGATCAAGCGAGCTTGAGCCACAATCTCTCATTCCATGTTCAGAGTTGTAGCCAGCAGTTCAAGCGAGCCTGAGCCACAATTCGTCATTCCAGATTCAGAGATGTAGCCAGAGACACGGATGCCCATGAGCATGCCTTCGGTTGGTGGACAACCTCAAACCATCATTTTTGGTTGGTGGATAACCTAAAACCATCACAGGTAATAGACCTCCCTTCTTTTAGGTCGAAGGTCTCCCTTTCATATATGAGGAACACTTCCTCTAGCAGAAGCCTTCAGCTTCTTGCCAGCATTGGTTGAGTTCCAGGAAATGCTTCAAGCATTCCAGAGTTGTTGGTAATTTTAAAACCATCACAGGTAGTAGACCTCCCTTCTTTTAGGTTGAAGGTCTCCCTTTTTTATGAGGGACAATTCCTCTAGCAGAAGCTTTTAGCTTCTTGCCAGTATTGGAAGAGTTCCGGGAACTGCAACAAGTTTTGCGTTCCAGTGTTGGTGGTCATCCTTAAACCACCTCTTTTTTCCAACATTTCAGAGAGTTGATTCAGCCCAAGTGCTGCCATGTATTCTTTGCAGATTTGTATTACAACTCTTTTCTTGGACTCACACACACCCCTTCGGATTAAGGGGGGATGTTGGAACACCTAATCCTACATGGGTAAGTGTGGAATGCGAAAAGTCACAATGGAGTCCAAGTGACCTTGGAATGTGAAACCAAGAGTCACACCATTGTATTATAAATGTACATCATGTATAATGGAAAAATAAGAAAGCCTCACGCTTATCCTTCATTTGGTTGAGTCTCTTGTGTGTGTGTGTTCATCTTCCTCATACACCATGTGTGTGCTTTAACATGGTGTTTAACAGGAACATCTGCTGACTGATCTTCTGCTGGCATCTCTCGAGATTTCTTGAAAGCTCTATCTTCCATGAACTCTGCATCTAACCTTACTACAATTTTCCTGTTGCTTGGAATGTAGGGTCTCGCTATACCCTACAAGGTACCCCCTTTCTGTAGCCTCGATCTTCTTGTCTAGAATGTGACAATATGTCACACTTCCGAATATCCCGAGATGATTTATTTCCAAATTTTTTCCCTCGTGAAGACCCCTTTAGGCGTTTTCTTCCCCAATGCTCTGTGAGGAGTTCTATTCCGAATATACACCGCTCGTGTTGCATGCTTATGCCCATAAGAATCTAAGCAAGTCCTCGGTCATATAAGATAGCCTTTGCCGCCTCGACGATTTTTTCTATTCTTACGCTCCGCTACTCCATTCTACTATGGATTATATGGAGTCGTATACTCTCTTTTGATCCCCTCTTTTGCGCGAAATCTATGAAGTTTTTTGTCCGCATGCTCTCCACCATTATTTGAACACAACACCTTTATCTTTTTCTAGGTCATGTTTTCTACGAGAGCCTTAAACTCTCTACACCGATCAAAGACCTCATCTCTCGGTCTTTAAGAAATAGATCCGGGTTTTTCTAGAGTGATCATCAATAAATGCGACAAAGTACTTGCCACCGCTAAGAGCTCTCGTGGACATTGGGCCACAAATATCCGAGTGTAGTAATCCCGAGACGCCTCTCGCTCGTTGTCACTTCGGAGAAAGCTACCTTAGCGTACTTCTAGTACGCATCCTTTGCATACATCATCATGCTCGCATCGAGGACCGGAACTCCTATAACTATCCGTCCGAGCATCCTCGGTGCTCCATTCGCCCTGTGCCATAGTTCATTTAGTTCCTTTTTCACCATTATGATTATCGCTCTATCGTTGCCATTGGAGACTTGCACCGCAATCTATACAATCTGTTGCTTCGAGCTCCAATTTGTCTCATCTTCTTCCAAAGCTTGGATGCTTGACATACACCTTCCTTCTAATGAAGTATACATCGTACCCTTGTCCTCAGAATCGACACCGAAATCAAATTCATTCCTAATCCCGACACATGGAACACATTAGTGGCTCGATGATCGGTTCCCGCTCTCCGTCCGAAACGCTATTGTAATGACCCATTTTAATTTCTGTATATGCCTTAATAAATGAATAAGAAGGCTGTGAGGAGGCAACAATTGCCTAAAAATGGATTATTTAACCATATGAAGGGGAGAAGAGAAGGGGGATGAGGAAGGAAATTTCAAAGGAAATGTGTCGAGAGTTGGAAGGGTGAATCGTATGCCGAGATCGAGAAATACGTGAGTGTCAACTGCTTTTGAGATTTTGGCACAGGAGACAAAGTAGCTCAATTCGAGTACTTTGGGATCGAATACAACAATCGTATTCGGCTGGCTTGGTGGTTATTGGTCTTTTGATAACGAAAATAGGAACGGGAGCAAATGGAGCTAAAGTTGCAGAGCAAGGAATAATCTTCATCAAACACCGAACTAGATTAGTGCAGTTGTTTAAGAATGAATTTCATAAATATATCTCGTTAAATTCCTCACTCGTAAATTTTAGAAATTTTATCGTAGTATCGCTAATTACAACATCAATTTCCCAAATTTTGATGTACTTTATTTGATTCACCGTTAAATTAGGAACTCATACTTAATTTGAGCATAATTTGTTAAAACTTGTAAAAAATCGAAATTCGGGACTTTCAAGTTAAAAATTCTCGAAATTTTAAGGCACCACACCTATGATGCCTCTCCTCATCGGAGTACACTTCGCTTTTGATTCCCTTAGTGATCCGGGAAGTCCATCTCGCTCTTCTTGATAGCTAGAGAAGTATTCTTGTACTCCGATCATGTGAGCTGAAGCCCCACTATCAATATAGCAAACACCTACCGACATCGAACTTGACAAACATTCGCATTCTTCCAATCTGAAGATAATTTAGAGACATATTGACTTTCCATACTTATCCGTACTATTTTTCCTTTCGATTTTTGACGCTTTTCGCGTAAAACCGCACCTCGACAAGAAATGTTTTTTGCACTCGTCCCTCCGCTCCGACAAATTACGATCCGAAAAAATCTCCTTGTCCGTTAACTTGCTTAGAGAATAATTTTCCACGAGATTCGCCTTTTCCGCTATGGACTGCGTAACCCTTCGAGAGGTTCAATATGTTGCTCACGCTAGTCTTTCGAACTCCCGCTTCAAAGACTGAGCTCTTCCCGCTCGTTCTCCTACTTCACCCGCACTGATACCATGTGAAAATTCCTAAATGGAATTCCTACTCGTAGAAAATGATATTATTTCTTCTACTTATTAATAGAGAAATAAGTTATTTATGGTGTTACACGTTTAAAGGAACATCGAAATAAATTCTACTACGTGACTTTGACAATTAAAAAAAATACTACAGAAAAGTAAATGCGAGGAAAAAATACTAGTACAAGTACAATTACAATGGAAAAACCCAATCTGAAAATCGATGCAAAGAAATGAGGTTTTCTTTATTATTCTTCACAAAATATCATGTACAAGATACGGACAACGAATAAAAGAAGAAACACTTTGAGAAATTTTACGTGACAAATTTCCATGCGCCACAATAAATCTCGACTCGAGAGGACCTTCGCTCTCACGCTATCCTCATTGCGTCATCCTTTGCGTAGTGATCGCGCAATGCCCGCGTCACCGCCTCTATGTTGGTGATTTGCGTCCCTCCTCTACACCGCATCTTCCAATCATGCCGCACTCTCGACTATGCTCGATACTCCTCTCTCTCTCTGCAACTACTCCCTCTAATTCGATTTTCTCTTGTTGGACTTCAACTAGTGAGAAAATCGATTTGCTTCGGGCAACTCGAGTATTTGCCTCGGTGTCCCTTTCAAGTGCCCATCGAGTTCCTTCTTATAATATTCTCGTTGAACTTTCAACGGCCCACATTAAATCCTATTCAATGGCTCGTATCATCTTGACTTGATCTTCGTCTTTTCTAGAAGATTCGTACCTAGTTTAATTAATACCATTTAATTATTTTAATTTCCTAAGTTTAGACTTAGACATCGATTCAAAATAATTAATTATTTTAATTAAACTCGTTTCCCTATGAGTTTCCCACAACTATTTCTGTTTTGTGGAATGCATATGTCATAGCCTCCTTGCAAAATCTTGAGCCTAGAGCACATCCAGATGCTACCAAAATTCAACCAAGTATGGGTAATGTTAATCAGTTTGCCGCCTACACCTACCTACAATTTAGCGGGAAAAAGCCTTTAACCCCACAAGGTGTGGTTGGTGGCAAGGAACTCAGCATATGGGGTCGTCACACTAATCCCAACTCTCTCCGTTTAAACTATCTCCTAGGCTAACTAAGGTGGGTGGTCTCTAAATGGAAAACTAAGTTAAAGATTTGAGTTTCTAGGAGAATGTTAGAGTCAAATAGATTACTTCTTAAGATTTATAAGCAAAAAAGTGATGTGAGCAATAACCATCAATACATAAAATAAGCGTAAAGCATATGAAAACCGATGTCTTCGAAGTGTTGCTCTTTAAAAATGAAATTTTATTTGCTTAAATGAAGTAAAATGCTTTATTATGGAAAACAAAAGTAATCTTGAAAAGTTGAAACAAGAAAAATGTTAGCACAAGATATTATAAATCAAATTTATGAATCAAAACATGAGAAGCTATCTTTTACAAGCATGAGAAGTTATCTTGCTCAAAAGGAAACAATTAGTGTTCTACTTGCAAAGTGTAGATAAAAAAAATATTTGCCACAACAAAGTATTCAATTTCAATAATGACAAGAGGAATAAACAATTTGCAAGTAAAGCCATGAAGTGTATTAGCATGAGATGCAATTATACTAGATTTGGATGCAATCATCTTGGTTACTTTAAATCCAAAAATGCCTAATCTAGGTGAGAAGTCCTCCTCTTGTGCTCTTACCAAGGGGGAAAAATTGGGGTGACTGTAAGAAAGAGGGGGCGAGGACACTGGGGTGTCATTAACGATACCCGTCCTTTGAGTCTTGCAAGCCGGCGTGTGCCGTCGTTCCTACAAGGGGACAAACCACCTTCATAACTCAGTGGTCACACTTTTACCTTAATTCGTACCAAATGGAAGAACTTTCCAAGAAAGCCTTTTTTCCCTATAATTTCTATCAACCAAGCTTATTCTTGGAGGTAAATTTTAAATATGCAACTAAGTTAGAATGCCTATTATGATATGCACGTAAGTTTGCAAGTGCTATGTAAAAAATGGAAATGCTCTTAGTAAGATTGTTCCACAAGATCACTTTCTATATTTGCTCAAGTAAACATAAGATGCATAAGCTTCAAGAACAATTAAAATTGTGAGTTGCTAAAGATAAATGATGAACCAATTAAAAGCTTGATGCTTATGAGCAATTAATTTGCGTGTAAAAGAAATTGCAAATATGCTTTTAAAAAATAAAATTGAGATTTGTGCTCACAATAGCTTTGCAAAAGGAGCTTTAAACTTGAGGAAATTAGCTTGACATGAAAATAAGTGGTTGCTTTGAAAGATAAACTTGTCAAATACACAATGCTTCAATATTCTCAAAATGGAAATGTGGCATAACAATAAAGCATGGATTATTTAGATGAGTGCCAAGTTAAATAGATCAAAGTTTGCCCAAAAATAATAATGATGCTTGCATTAAGTAAAAAAATTGCTTTGCAAATGGAAATGTAACTTGAAATTTGTAGCACATGATGAGAAATGCAAACTTAAAATTTGTGAAGCAAACTTGAGGGAAAAAGAAATATGATTTATGTTACTTCCTAATTAGAGCATACATATGTGATGTGAAAGAAAATGGAAATGTCAAAACCAATAATTCAATCCATCTACAAATTCTCTTCTTGAAATGGTGAGATAGGAATGCCAATGGGTAAAACCCACGCTCCCACAAAAAAAACATAAATTTTTATTATTATGGTGTTACAATGATGTTATAGCCTCTTGGATGGCTTCCCCAAGGAATCAATGAGAGAATACAATGTGAAATATTGAAACAAGAAGGAAATCCCTTCAAGTATGGGAGTCTCAAAAGATATGAAGGAGTTCTACAATTAGAGAATACAAGCTCCAAAGTTGTGTATGACCTAGGCTTCTTCCACAAGCTCTCCTAATTCCCACAACCTCCTTGAAATGCGACTTGAAGCTAGAGAAAACCTACAAACAAGAATGTTAGGGCTGCAAAATTAAAACCAAAGTTAGTGTGAAAAGAGAGCATGTAAGTATGTGAATATGCTACAAAATAATATACAAAGGCTAAATCAAGTGAGGGAAAATATCCCCATCGCTTGTCTAGTTTATGAGAAGCTCTTGAATAGCTATATAATGAAATGAAAACACAATTAAAAGATGTAAATGAATTTTTTAATATTTTGATTCATGCATAGACTATGTGAAGGAGAACCTTGCAAGAACAAGTACTTTAAAAAAAATCAGCTATATGAAATTCAAATAACGATGAGAGCTCCTTGAAAACAATGCCAAGAGTGGGTTGGTCCCTTTAAGACTTCCACTCATGCTTGCTAGTTGGTTCAACAATGATCCTCTACAAAACTTCCAACAAACATTAGCTCATATGGATTAAATCAATAAACAATGGAAATAAAACTCTAGAATTTGTATGAAATAGACAAAGTTTTTCCGGCCTAGAGCATATCAAATAACCAATTGTAAATGTAAGATGGCTATACATCTAAAATTCAACAAAAGCATATGAACAAAATGAAATATAAATCAAAGGCACAAGTAGAGATATACCATCAATGATCCAAACAATGCTCCAATGGAATAACAATTATGAATGAATGGCAAAGTCTTTTTTATTCATATGAAGAACACAAGTACATAGAAGCAAAGTTTCCCCAAGCACAATAGCTTGTTGCAAATGATACAATATGAGAGCCCATGGCTCCCTTATATAGAGAGTAGTTGGGAACAAATGCCAATGATAAACCAAATGCCAAGTGGTGAGAGGGAGGAGATCACAAGGCAAATTTGAATTTCATAAGTGGAGCTCCAATGCCAAGTGTAAAAAATCGAATTCCGGCAAGTGGACATCATTTTCTTCTTCTCTTATGTGACAAATTCAAATTTTATGATGGAATGACAAGCATATATGAGTGGTAACCCATGTGGGGACAATTTCTCACAAAAAATCTCTACCAAATATTCTCCCAAATCCTCCCAAATGTGCATTAACTTTACAAATTGAATTTCCAAGTAAGCAACTCTCATTTAATGTCGAAATTTGATTTTATTTGAGCACATGTCATTTCCTTCATTTTAGGAGACTACATTAGCTTGTGACTTCACTTTAACTCCTCCATAATTTTCAACCTCATTTCCACCTCATTTAGCATGTGTGGATATTTATTTTTCTCCATTTTTTTAATTTTTGGCTTAATTAATTGCTAGATTTCTAGCTAAACTTAGGAAAAGTGGGTTTTGAGGGTTCAAAACACATTTTTAACCCCTCAAAGTGTGTCATAGTAGAAAGTTGAGGGCGAGAGGTGTAATTTTGATTACTCATACCCCATACAACTTCTCTAGGCAACACTTTTTACAATTCAATTAAAATTTTTATTGCAATTTTCGACTTCATGAAATCTAAAAAAATTAAAAAATCACTACCTAGACCTAACCAAATGCCACGAAAATTTTTTGTGTGATCTAGTATGGTAATATACATTGACTCTAGACACTAGGACTCACCCAAGGCCTCACCATCAAGTCAGTACTCGGCTTTGGGGGTGGAAAAAGACTCAATTAATTATGAAGTCTCGATAGGGAGATGATAATTAACCGAGTGAAAAAAAACCTTCCAAAGTAATACTCACTTGTTGGCAAGGTCCCAAGCTACCTAGGCCTCGTTACAAACTCAATATTGGCTCAAATTCATCATTATTAGCATCATTTGTTACAATTCCCCTCGAGGCATGGAATCCGGGTACAAGAGAAAATGATAAGAAGTGTAGTTTAAAAACTACGTTGAACTGATGATATCCGATGGTACAAGTGTCCTTTGGTTCATCCTTGGACATGTAGTCTTCATATAATCATCGAGTGCCACTCTAGTGGTCAACAGGTACCATTGCCATATGTCAAAGTCAAAGTCAATCATCGTTGTCAAGGAGGGATCGTCACAACATTATCAACTGTCACAAATATTGTTATCATCAACACCGTCAAGGAGGGATCTGTCACACATCATCATCATCAAAGTCATGCATGATTATTCCTACATCAAATAGTAGGTCAAAGTCAACACCATATTTTTCAAATCACCGTCATATATCTTGTCACATCTCTTGATCGTCATATGTCACATCATTGACATAGAGATGCAATATCACTATCAATAAGATACAAACAACAATACTTAAAGGTCACTAATATGTCTCCAAGTCATTCTTACTTGTCACTTCTCAAGAGTATTGTTATGATGATCATCTGGTAAAGTCATGAAATGTTATTGTCACACCAAAGTTTGTTGCCATGTGAAGGTTAACACGAAATAACCAAGCATCATTGAAAAATCATACAACTCTGTAAGCCATCTGTCAAGTATCAAAGTTACAAGGTTATTGCAATGTCAAGATTATTGCCAAACAGGGGTAGTCATGATTGCCATAAAGGCACTGGTGTATCTTGTCATAAAGCTACTAAAGATGACACGGATATAAGTTGCATAAACATTGAAAATACCAAACACCAATACTCGTAGATACCATGTCAAGTGAGTCGGCACACATGTCAATGTCATTAACTCGGCAGAGACATCTGTGCTTCGATGCTTCTATCAAATCCGTTTATCTCCTTATATATAGGATCCACCACCGATCATACTACTCGCAGATCGGGGTTATAAAAGAGAGAGAGAGAGTCACAAGGTTTGGTGAATTAAGTGTAAGAAAGAACCTTTCAAATTCTACTCAAGGTTACTTACCAATTTCAAATCGGTTGGCTTGATTAGGGCACTGTCGACACCTATGTGTATGTATATACCAACAACTTCTTGTTGAGATTTTTGTGTATTTGGGGTAGCATCAATTGTGCTCTAGGTCCCAAATTTTGAGGAAGGACTAGAGTTCCCCTGATCTACAAGACCCAAAAATGGATTTGGGAAATTTCATCTCGTTTAGGAGATATTAAATTAATTAATTATTTTAATGTATTTCCCTAAGTTAAAACTTAGGAAAATAAAATAATTAAAGTGAATTTAATTAAACATGTGATGAAATTGTCTTAAGTCACACGAATCAAGCTTTCTTTTTAATCTTAACCATTGATTAAAGATTTAATCTTGGGTCATTGATTTGTCAACGAGAAAAGTATAAAGGAAAGACTTGGGGTCATTTGTAAGACATACGAGAGGCGAGAACACGAAGCTAAGCCGAGATTCTAGGGTGGGGTTGCTAAGGATTCTCAAGTGTTTCGACTTTGCAGAGAGGGGAATTTAGACCAAGGGGATGATCCGATCCTGGGGGTCTAGAATACACAAGAAGCGAGAGAAGAGATCAAGAAAGACAGTGTAGAGGAAGGAAACAACGGCGAGTAACGGATAGCAACGACGGACGACGAGTAGCGAGCGACGACGAGTAGACGACGACAGCAATGCGACGAAGCAAGGACAGGCGTGATTTTCGAGAAACCCCTTCGAGCATTACGCGGGAGACCCTTAGGGGCAAAGTAGTGGGACTGCGTCACCCGAGTTGGGGTAACGCAGGTCCCTTCCCGAGTGACAACGCCGAGCATTTGGAGGCCTTCAGAGGATGACGCAATGTCTTTCGTGGGGAAAATCCCAGGGGATTTCTAGGCCTAGATCCGTCGAGTTACGTAAATCCCGTTTGAGGGTGTGGTTCAATCGGTATTGTTGGTCTTAGATCAGCCAAGTGCCTGCGGATCTAGAGTTTTCTCTATAGGGTTTTTCCCGGATCCGGAACCTAGAGTTGTGTATTCAGAAATATTCTTAATAATAGAGCCCTCGGCTGACTAGAGACTTTGGTTTTCCCACATTGGGTTTTTTCCGAGACGATTTGTCCAAAACTAAGCTGTGTCACTTTGTCTATGTGTGCATGTGCTTATTCTAGATCCGAATTGGTAGAGATCTCGTTATGTGTTTTGCTTTGATGTTGACTTGAATTTATTCGGTTGATAGCTTGTATAAGTAGGAGAAGCTTAAGCTGGATTAACGAAATAATTTACGGATAAGAATTAAGATTCAGAAATTTCTACATGGTATTGGAGAAATTGCGAGATCTAGAAAGGTCATCGGCTAAAGGATCTAGTCGCTGAAAGCATCTAGAAAGGCGACAGAAAAGTAGATTCGAAGGGACAACGCAGTTTTCAGGGAGGAGATTCACGCAAAGGGGAAGGGTGATGTCGTCCAGCAGCCGTGTCCTAGCAAGCCCACGCAATTACTACGCAGAGGCCGCTCGGAAACAACGCTCGGTTGGGTCTGAAGCCGACCCATGTGATTCAAATCTGAATCTGTCGGATCCGGGAAAAAGTTTGCGAGAAAAGTTGCGGAAATTCGGAAGAGCCTGGTGGGGATAAACTTCGAAGTTATTAGATTTTTTAACCTTAGCACAAGTGACAAAGTATGGGAAGAGATCGACTTCTCGAGAGGAGTTTCTTGCCAAAGGAAACTTATAGTTTGGTCGGAGGATCAAAGAAGAAGCTGAATCATAGTTGATTTGGTAGATTTCCAAGGAGGGAAATCAAGTGTCGAGAGGGAGCAGGAGGGTTCCCAGCTCGAAAAGGACCCTAGATCCAAGATCTCTAGTATAGAGAGGAGGAGCTCGACAGATTTGTTGAGCAAATGGCCGCAGATGACGTAGCCATGAGTGCTCATGAACCACGGAGGTGGGGTGACATGGATATGTAGAAGAGCTACATAGAAGAAGGTGGGATCCTTGAGTAGCTCATCTTTTGGATCACTAGCTGAGCTACGACAAACTCTTAAGACAAGAGCGGAACAAGTGGAGCAATGGGTGCATAGATCACGGATGAGGCGAGAGGTAGAGGCGGATCCGGAGGGCGGGAGGAGCAACGCGAGAGGATAGCAACAACAACGTAGAAGCGAGTAGTAGTGCAGGGAGGTGATGTGACTTCGACAACGCGAAGAGCTTCAGAGGACAAACGACACAGTGCAGCGACAGCAGTGATAGATTTCAACACACGGAACTGATGTGACTTCGATGAGTGTAGAGGGAGTTTGATTACACGAGCAGAGCCGTAGCCGTGCATCGTTCTTTAGATGCCATCATAGATCCGTAGCCTATGGAGCTTTAGTGATGAGGATGCGGCCCATTTGACTTGTTTGTCAAAGATTGGGCGAGAGATTCGATTGTTTCTCTCAACAATTGAAGTTGCGGTGCAACGGATCGTAGTGGCGAGTGCTATGAGCGAGCATAGATGCAACATATTGAGAGGGAGCTACAAGTACAATGGTTGCAGGTGGCGTGTAAGGTGGCGAGTCATGGGCAACGCATAGTGAATGGCAGCAGACGAAGTGCGAGTTGAGTGGCAAGAGGCCAAGCTTCAGACGGGACAGAACCAATGCTTAAAATCATGTAATGCATAAGTGTGATGTATTGCTAGAGCACACCCTTGATGCTAAGAGGGAGTGTTGAGATTTTGTGTATTTGGAGTAGCATCAGTTGTGCTCTAGGTCCCAAATTGTAATATTCCTAATTAGCACCGCTAATTGGAATATTTGATTTTTGTATAGTTTTGCCGACTATAGTTTATTAATAAATAAAAGTGAGAAAAGGGGTCTAACTCACTTAAATAAAATAAAGTGTTTCCCTAGTAGATGCAACGTTGTAACTTAAGGGGGGAGCCAAGGGGGGACCACACACCACGTGGAGGAGCCAATGAGAGAGAGGACATTGGTTTTGGAGGGAAACCAATGCTATAAAAGGGGGAGGAGCCTCCTCATTTGGGGCATTATTGATATTGTTGATGATATTGAGCTAGACTTCTGTCTACTTGAGCACGCTGGCTGTTTAGTCGGTCTGCAGCACTGTTTAGTGCAACTGAGTGTCTCCGATCGGAGATCTCACCCTTGGCCCCGGGGGACTTCGAGTGCCTGCTCGGGCAAGGTTTTTCTTCAGTCTTTAGCAGGAGATTTGCAGGTGTTTTGTTGGGAGTTTTGCTGAGGAGCTGAGCTTCATTGGGTGACTGCGCAGTCCTTGGAGGGAGGACGCAGTTTGAGTTGGAGCTGTTTAGTGGTAGAGATTTCTGCAGGAGATTCAGGCCTATTCCGGTGTGGAGATTCAACGTTTATCAGTGGGAGATTTTCCTGAGGAGTTGTGGCCCCATTTCAGTCTATTTCAGTTGGTGTCTGCGCAGTTCTTGGAGGGACAGCGTTTTTCTAGGAGGAGGGTTTATGGGGGTGATTTTCGGAGGTGGTCCGTTTTGTATATGGTTTCTGGGTTTTGTCCGGGGTGGTGAGTTCAGGTGGTCTGCCGATTTTCAGCTCATTCCGGCAAGGGGATCAGCCCCTAGTTTCAGTTCATTGCAGCAGCAGCATTCTACGGTAGATTCTTCCAACAGCTTGGACGCAGTCTCTATAGCAGCCATTTCCTGTTCTGAGAGGGTTCTTCACTTGCCTTGTGCAAGGATAGGTGCACTTATTCTGATTATCTATTGTACCCATATATATTCTCAGATTAATAAAATGGCTTAGCGTTCTAGTATTTTTATGTGTACTTGCTCTATATTCTATTTCCGGCATTTTTCCATATAGTTGTATGCTTGTATTGCTGTGTATTGTTGTCTATTTCCCTTTCGGGATATTACAGTGGTATCAGAGCATAATTCTGGCTCAGCCTGTGGTCTATGACATTGGGAAAGAGATCATACAGAGATTTGCTGGAATTTTGGAGAGCAATAGCAGTTGCAGTACCAAAAACGAAATTGGAAAAAGGGCCAAAATATAAATGGTCAAATTTTGAAGGTTGGAATTAGAAGAAACGTTTTCTGGGTTTTTCTGGGTTTTGGGCAAGGATCACCTTCCCAAATTCCTGGAATTTTCTGAGTAGTTTTCAGTGGGTAAATCGGAGGTCGAAGTTAAGCAGCAGTATGGTTTTCAGCAGCCATGCAGTTTCTGAGGAGCCTGTAGACACATAGCAGAAAGAGCCGATGGTAGGTGATGACGCTGAGAGGAGATTTATAGAGGCGCTCCTCCAACACATGCAGGATGTGTCATAGAGACTCACTGCGCTAGAGGTTAGGCAGCGGGAAACCCCAAGGGGTTTTCAGATTGGTGAGGGATCAGGCACATCCCACCATTTGCCGGAGCATGATGCCACTCACCATATGGCATCACATACACCCACACGTCCTACCATGCCCACTTTTCTGGATGAAGACATAGGGGCAGCAGCACAGCGAGAGCCGGAGCCGGGCCACATGGGTGACTATTTTGCAGAGTACCAGGCATACGGGCAGGAGTTCATGGAGGCTCTCTCATTCAGAGATTATGTTCAGCTCCAGCGTGATAGTAGACCTCACAACTTTCGCAGAGGGAACAGGCGCTCACATGATGGGTGCTTACAACGCACAGTGGACAGATTCCATCTACCGACATTTGACGGGTCATCCAGGCGCTCAGAAAAAGCTTGGGTGGATAAGTTGGATACCTCTTTCCAGCTTGACCGAGTATCGGAGAGGGAAACCATTAAAATGGTTACCTCGCACTTGGAGGATGAGGGCACACAGGATTGCAGGGAGTCCGAGGTTACACCTAGTGTGACACAGGATTCACCCTCATTGGAGACCTCCTTAGCCATGTCGGTTTGATGTGGTAGGGGAGAAGGTAGAGCTTACCCCAGTAGAGCCATCCATTGAGGTGATGACCGGAGTCGCGTCCGAGTCTTCGGGTGGTAGCAACACACAGATGGGTGCAGTGTCAGGAGATGTATCCACCTTCGATGAGGCACTAAAAGATACAGAGGTATCAGATGATGTTCGCAGGCAGCAGTATCATCAGCTTCGGGCAGACCTTCGAGTTTTGAAAGGGAAGGCCACATCAGTACAAGAGGCCATTTTGTTGTAGGACCAGGAGCTGGAGGGTATGAGAGTGACTTGTGCCAAGTCAGCGGCCAAGTTGGTCCGCATTGGGGAACGACTAGATTCCCTGATGGTACAATCAGAGGGCATGTTGGAGCGTCAGATCATTCCCCTTCAGGCATGCATGGATGGGACTAGCAGTGTTGTTGGGTCATCTCTTCCCATTGGAGAGAGAGAGGCAGAGCCACCTAGTCAGATCTCATATGTTGACTTGGATAGAGGTATGAGACGATCAGAGTTGCACCGGGTACAGCATCCACATGTTGAGGTTGGACGGCGAGAGATTTTGAGTTGGTACTCGGTGGAGCGGGCTATGGAGATAGTGATGGATCCGAGTGTAGCTCAGCAGGAGTTTCTATGCATGGGGAATACAGGAACCCCAGATTGGCATTGGGATCCAGGTGGGATCACCTATCGTTTCCCAGGCAGGTCGGCTGACTATGTCTTGGAGAGTGCAGTTGGCCTAGTAGTAGAGCATGTGCGGTTTCGGTCAGCTCCAGTGGCCAACCAGTTTATGGGCAGACTCCCTAGGTTGTCTTGGCATGACATTCATACACGGGATCACGGGGTGGTCAACATACCTTGGCAGGAGCTTGTCGGAGGAGGTGACATTGGCAGGCCACCCGATGGCGCCTTGTATGGGGCCAAGGATTCTTCACCTTGGTGTGGGGCACAGAGGACGCAACGGAGCCGAGCAGTGGTGGTAACACTACTGACCCATAGGGAGATTCACTTCTCGGACCCCTCGAGGAGGATTTGCAGTGATGATCCATTTGTCGGCGGGTATAGTGATGCGACGGTGGACATGATGATACCGATTGGTGGTAGTCCGATATGTAGAGGCACAGCTCTAGGACATCACATCCATGGATGTGTGGGAGCCTCTAGCAGTGATCAGTGGACTACTAGTGGACATGGAGCTACATGGTGGTGTACCGTAGTGTGTGGGACTGCATTGTGGAGTAGGAGTGCCCTACATCACATTGAGAGCGCACGAGGAGTGACAGATTCCTGGACACAGTCAGGGCACGAGACGGTACAGGGTGGGAGACGGTACAGGGTGGTACAGCAGTAGCATGGGGTATCCAGCAGTATTCAGGGGTATGCCTTAGTGTGCAGTGGCATGTTGAGGAGTACATGGATGACCGGTGGCTTGCGAGGGCGTACGGTGCGGCACCGCAGGGTCTTAGAGTATTGCATCCAGGGAGACTCACAGACAAGGACACTGGGCTTACCTTTGGGGGTATTTCACCCAGGATCGATGAGGAGACAGAGGAGCGATACTTGATGGTATCTGTGGGGACTCACACATCCGACACTCTTTTACATCACTCATGGGCACGACTGATTTTGTTGTTGTCCTTTGGCACTTTGGGCATGAGCAGCAGGGTTCGTGAGGCACACCCAAGATATTTGGATGGCCCTCAGCACGCTAGGCGAGAGACTTCTCAGCAGTGGCACTGGGTCAGTACGCTAGTTGACAGCCACAGTTTAGGGGATGAGATGATCCTCTGCAGTGGTGGCACATTAGTCATTGCCGAGCCTACGCTTGGGGAGCAGGTCATGAGGGAGACATGCATCATTTTTCCCTCAGGGCATGTTGAGATCATGCATGAGCAGAGGATATTGGGTTCAGCAGAGGTAGCATCCCCGCATGCGTCTGGACTCCAGACATTGTATCGACACTTCATCGAGAGGGTGGATGGCATATTCAATGCAGATGAGGTGGCGGAGGTAGAACAGGAGGGCATTCCTTCTGTATGCCAAGGTGAGGACTCTCTTTCATATGAGTCCATAAGATCAGTTGAGGTTGCTTCTGTGGAGCAAGAGCAGTCATGCAGGTATGATGACAGTAGATTGCAGCCGTATTACAGTGTGCAGGGTGAGCAGTCAGGGGACTGTATAGGAGATACTCTGGGTGATGAGTCACTTGTGACGCTTCAGCTAGAGCAACACATGATGGAGCCTGAGTCAGCAGAGGAGGATACTATGGACATCAGGCATGACATTTCCTTGGGTGAGGTCCAGATGGATGCCCACATTGAGTCTATGATGGATATGTGGCTAGCATGGGGGTCATCCTTTGAGGTGGAGCAGTCAGATGCACAGACACCGAGTACCGTGACAGCAGCTACAGATCCATATCCTCTGGAGATGTTGGAGGTAGATGTGATAGTTTGGCAGTGGGAGATGATTACGGGTTGGCGGCAACCTTCCAGGCATGTTCCACATGTAGTTGTTGTTGCTACATCATATGCTTCCTCCAAGATGGACTGGCGAGAGATCATGAGTTGGTACCCTCTTGATGGTACGGTAATCTTCGTAGGGAGCACAGTGGAGCAGGGGCCCTTGGACATAGTAGATGTTACAGATCCTAGTCGGCAGGAGGGCACCAGTTGTCGTTACTTCAGGACTCCTTCCCAATTTCAGGAGAGCAGGATCAGCATGGGATTGAGTCATGACGTGGATTGGAGAGAGGTGATGAGTTGGTATGCAGTTGGAGGGGTGGCATATGTAGCTACAGGTGCAACGCAGCAGGAGCCCAGGAGCATTGATGCTTATTGGTTGTCTTCACCTCTTAGAGCATTAGTCATAGCCAGAGGCAGTGCACGGTCCGAGTCGTGGGACTTGGGCGATTATTGGCCATGGTGGCGATGGGATCCGGGGGGATTATTGGTTGACTGGTACTGTGAGAGGCCAGTTTGGGATCCTGGCATTGAGATATCCCTTCGTATCAGGGTGATGCAGGAGACAGAGAGGTTTTAGTGGGACCTAGGCACATTGTGCAGTATCGGTGGGGAGCATCAGCTAGAGAGTAGGCTTGTTCAAGCGTTGCTTGAGGACAAGCAATTTTTGCCGGATGAGGATGCCACTTGGGAGAGCAAGCAGATTTTACAGCATCCATCACTTCAGTTGCTTGAGGACAAGCAACGTTTTGCCGGGGGAGACTGTAATATTCCTAATTAGCACCGCTAATTGGAATATTTGATTTTTGTATAGTTTTGCCGACTATAGTTTATTAATAAATAAAAGTGAGAAAATGGGTCTAACTCACTTAAATAAAATAAAGTGTTTCCCTAGTAGATGCAACGTTGTAACTTAAGGGGGGAGCCAAGGGGGGCCACACACCACGTGGAGGAGCCAATGAGAGAGAGGATGTTGGTTTTGGAGGGAAACCAATGCTATAAAAGGGGGAGGAGCCTCCTCATTTGGGCATTATTGATATTGTTGATGATATTGAGCTAGACTTCTGTCTACTTGAGCACGCTAGCTGTTTAGTCGGTCTGCAGCACTGTTTAGTGCGACTGAGTGTCTCCGGTCGGAGATCTCACCCTTGGCCTCGGGGGACTTCGAGTGCCTGCTCGGGCAAGGTTTTTCTTCAGTCTTTAGCAGGAGATTTGCAGGTGTTTTGTTGGGAGTTTTGCTGAGGAGCTGAGCTTCATTGGGTGACTGCGTAGTCCTTGGAGGGAGGACGCAGTTTGAGTTGGAGCTGTTCAGTGGTAGAGATTTCTGCAGAAGATTCAGGCCTATTCCGGTGTGGAGGTTCAGCGTTTATCATTTGGCGAGTTTCCTGAGGAGTTGTGGCCCCATTTCAGTCTATTTCAGTTGGTGTCTGCGCAGTTCTTGGAGGGACAACGTTTTTCTAGGAGGAGGGTTTCTGGGGCTGATTTTCGGAGGTGGTCCGTTTTGTATATGGTTTCTGGGTTTTGTCCGGGGTGGTGAGTTCAGGTGGTCTGCCGATTTTCAGCTCATTCCGGCAAGGGGATCAGCCCCTAGCTTCAGTTCATTCTAGCAGCAGCAGTTTACGGCAGTTCCTTCCAGCAGCTGGGATGCAGTTTCTTGTAGCAGCCATTTCCTGTTTTTCTGAGAGGGTTCTTCACTTGCCTTGAGCAAGGATAGGTGCATTTATTCTGATTATCCATTGTATCTCATTATATTCTCAGATTAATAAAATGTCTTAGCATTTCCGGCATTTTTATGTGTATTTGCTTTATGTTCTATTTTCGGCATTTCCTATATTGTCGTATGCTTGTATTGCCGTCTATTTCCCATTGGGGATATTACACAAATTTTGAGGAAGGATTAGAGTTCACCTGATCTACAAGACCCATAAATGGATTTGGGAAATTTCATCTCGTGTAAGAGATATTAAATTAATTAATTATTTTAATGTATTTCCTAAGTTAAAACTTAGGAAAATAAAATAATTAAAGTGAATTTAATTAAACATGTGATGAAATTGTCTTAAGTCACACGGATCAAGCTTTCTTTTAATCTTAGCCATTGATTAAAGATTTAATCTTGGACGTTTATTTGTCAACAAGAAAAGTATAAAGGAAAGGCTTGGGGTCATTAGCATAGTTTTAAAAATCGGAATCGAGTTCCGATTCGGTCTAGGGTCGGCTCCAACTCCGACTTCGACTCCAACTCGATATTGACTCGGCCGATTCGGTTTCAATGACTCGGTTTTTGTAAAAAATACATTAAATATTATTTTTTTTTGTAAACAAACATAATTTTAAAGATTTTTATTCATGTTTCCAAACACAAAGCATTACAATATAGACAAAAGACAACATATGATCAAAGTAGGCTCATGTGACATGAATATATCCGATATAGTAATATGATAATATCAAAATTGCACCCAGTGCACTGTCCAATACATGATGATGAGATAGAGTCTAGAGATCAAAACAAAAAACAAAAACAAGGAGGTTCTAAATGGCCTCCACAACAAAACATGAATAATCACTACTGCAGCCTACTAGACATCTGACAAGCAAATGTCCTCTGGCTCTTCCTCAATCTCTGAGTCTGAACTAGAGGGGGAAACCGCTCACTCATCCTCTGAATCAACATCCTCAACTGGAACTTTACCCTTGCCCTTACCACTCTGAGATAGACGAGTTATGCGCCTCTGTCGTGGCTGACTAGAGGAAGTGCCTGTGCCTACAACTGGAGGGCTTGGGACTGGGTCTACTACTAGTGGATCTGCATTGAGCATAGCCTCTACCTGTGTATCGAAGTCAATCCCCACACCAATATCCTCATCAGAGTCAAACTCTGGTGGACAAGTCTCCACTACCCAATCTGATGTTGGATCAATATCCTCCAACACAATGGGATCTGAATCAGGTCTTTTGTTCAACAATTGGTTGCGTCTTAGTCGGAGGTTGTACCGGACATACACTAGATCATTTAACCGTTTTTGCTCCAAACGGTTTCTCTTCTTTGTGTGAATCCTCTCAAAGACAGACCAATTGCGCTCACACCCAGAAGCACTACAAGTTTGACTCAAAATGTGGATTGCAAACTTCTGCAATTCAGGACAATGGCTACCAAATGCCTCCCACCATTGTGCTGCAAAAAATGAGTTTCAGTCAGCTCAACAATTTATATCCAACTTTGAAATTGAAATTATAAACAATTATACAAAATAATAAAATATGAATTTGAAAATTGAAATTCTTTGTTTACCTGGATCATCTGATTCCCTTGCAATCCTTGCAAGGTTCTTGCTAAAGGTACCTGTGGCTTTGCTGAACACAGTGATCTGATTGTGTATCTTCAACTGCTCACTCTCTGTGGGGATCATGCGATCAATGCAGTCAATCAATCCATCTCTAACCTCCCCATCAAAGCTCTTGCTTCCTGAGCTTTATAATGATACCTTGGGTTTAGAAAATACCCAGCTGCATGTATAGGGCGATGGAGTTGATTGTTCCATCTCTGATCAATGATTGCCCAAATGGGCCCATACTTACCTACTCTGTCTTTGTATGCTGCCCTTATTTGCTCCTTTGCTTGATCCATAACCTCATAAATGAAGCCCATAGCCAATCTTTCCCCATCCACCAAGCACAACACCTTAACCAGTGGCTCAGCAAGTTTCACAATCTCTGCTGCCTTTTTCCAAAATATTTCTTCATTGACTTTCCTTTTCACATCTTTGCTATCCTGTTTTCGAGCCCACTGACATTCATTCCATTCATCACTAGAAAACAACTTTTGCAAGTTTCTATGTTGGGCAAGCATAGATTGCAATGTCAAAAAATGTGTTGCAAATCTAGTGATGGCAGGCCTAATAATTTCCTTGCCCCCTGTGTTTTTCCTCATCAAATTCAGAATCCATGAGTGATTGTATGTATATTTTGTGATGCATTTGGCATGCTCTACAGTGTTCTTGATCTAGTCTATTTTGCCAATATCCTCAAGCATGAGGTCTATGCAATGTGCAGCACATGGGGTCCAAATGACGGTTCGGTGTTTTTCCTCTAACAATTTACCAGCAAGAACATAGTTAGAGGCATTGTTTGTGATGATTTGAAAAACATTTGCCACCCCCACCTCTTCAACAACCTCATCCAAAAGATGAAACAACAAATGTGCATCTTTCATCCTATCAGATGCATCAACTGATTTTAGAAACATGGTTCCCCGTGGGCAAAAGACAAGAAAGTTTATGATGGTATGGTTCCTCTGATCAATCTATCCATCTAACATGATGGTACATCCTGTATGTGCCCATGAGTTTTTGAACTCTTTCAAATAATCATCAATGTTCATAATCTCTCTTTGCAAAAGAGATCGTCTTAACTCATGCATAGTAGGGCCTTTGAAGCCCTTTCCAGCAGCATATATGGCATCAAAAATAGGTTCATAATATGGTGAACGAGTAGCATTGAAGGAAATATCAGAATCATACCACCATCTAGCAATGTAATCACAAGCAGCATCTCTCAATTCTTTTCTCCAATGAGCATCTAAAGTGGGCTGCACAGTTGGAGGACTAGGACCATGTGTAGTTGCACTATCAAAGGGAGAAGAGGCACGAAAAAACTTTTGATAGTACCCCTATTTCTCATTGCACCCTTACCCTTTTCAGAAATAGACTCCATAGAGGGAGGAACATAGCGAAAGGGGTTTGATGCATTATTGCAAGGGATAGATGAAGAACCCTCATATTCAAAACTTGGGTTGGCAACCATCATATGTTGTAGATTTCTCTTCCTCCCAATTTAAGCCTGTATTTCTTTTTGCCTAATTTTCTCTTCCTCAAACTTCTGAAATTGTTCATTCAACTACTTCCTAATTTCCCCAATGTTTTGTGCTTCACATGGAGTAATTTGGCCTCTAATACTAGCCAAATGTAGTTTCAGTCTATGAATGCCCCCTTCACCCCCCTTAATTTTTTTCTTACAAAATTTGCAATACATTTGATCATCAACCATTTCAGCATATGCCCAAGCAACATCTTTTGCTCTAGGGGCCATTTTGGACTGAGTTTTTGACTTGGAAAGAAAAGGTTTAAATTTGAAAATGAAAACAAAAAAAGACTATTCATTCTATGTTCATTTCTTTCACCAAAAACTATGTTTACCATTTTCAGATTTGCAAAATAAATAAAACAAGCAAAGACAGATTTTAGAAGAGAAAAAATAAATACCTCTAGCCTCTAGCCTCCTCAATGCAGCTCCAACAAACCAACTTCTCAATGCTGCTCTAAAGCTTGCCCAATAAGCTCCTCATTGCTGCTCCAAAGCTTGCCCAAAAGACTCCTCAAAGCTGCTCCAAAACCAACTCCACAACTCTTCACAAAATCTTCACAAATGCTCAAGAAAATTCAATGAGATAAATTTGAGGTATTGATAGGGGTTGGGTAGATTAAATAGGATGGGGAGGGGTTAGATAAGGGAAACAAAACCTAATAGCAAAAAAAAAACGAGTTTGAAGTTCGTTTTTAGGCGATTTTTGGGGCCTGCGGCCGGCTGGCGCTGACTGGCCGAGCTAACTCGGGCTCGGCCGAGCCGATCGGTTTGTGACCGAGCCGGTCGAGTCGATGTACGGCTCGGCCAGCTCGGTCACAAATTGGCCGCTTGACCTGTTTAACCGCCGAGTCAGACCAGCCATCCCTTTGGCTCGGTCGACTCGGCCGGTTCCGAGCCTGGACGACCGATTTTTAAAACACTGTTTGTAAGACATACAGAGGCAGAGCACTGAAGCTAAGCTGAGATTCTAGGGCGGGTTTGCTAAGAATTCTCAAGTGTTTCAGTTGCAGAGAGGGGAATTTAGACCAAGGGGTGATCTGATCCCGGGTTCTAGAATACACAAGAAGCAGAGAAGAGATCAGGACAGACAGCGCATAGGAAGGCAACAGCGGCAGTAGCAGACGACAGCAACAGTAGCAGTAGACGGCGGCAACAACAGCAAGGACAACGTGATTTTCAGGAAACCCTTCAGGGGTTACGCAGAGACCCTTAGGGGCAGCGTAGTGATTGCGTCACCCAGTTTGGGGTAACGTAGTCCCTTCTAGTGACAACGCTGAGCATTTGGAGGCCTTCAGAGGCTGACGCAGTGTCTTTGAGGGGCAGATCTGGGGTTTCTAGACCTAGATCTGGCTAAGTTCTGTAAATCTTGTTTGAGGGTGTGGATCAATTAGTATTGTTGGTCTTAGATTAGCCAGGTGCTGCAGATCTAGAGTTTTCTCTGTAGGGTTTTCCAAATCTGGAACCCAGAGTTGTGTATTTAGAAATATTCTTAATAATAGAGCCCTCTAGCAGCCAGAGACCGGTTTTCTCACATTGGGTTTTTTCGGGGACAGTTTGTCCAGAAATAACTGTCACTTTGTCTATGTGTGCATGTGCTTTTTCTAGATTTGAATTGGTAGAGAACTGTTATGTGTTTTGCTTTGATGTTGACTTGAATTTATTCAGTTGATAACTTGTATAATTAGGAGAAGCTTAACCGGATTAACAGAAATAATTTCTGCATAAGAATTAAGATTAAAAAATTTCTACACTTCTGAACCAGGTCTCCCTAGCATTTGATGTGATGCCAATCAGTCATAGTCTCAAGATTGATATCAAGCCAACCGAAATGTTACTTCAGAAGGGCGAATACTTCTAGGTTAGATTACTTCTTTAATGACAACTATACAGGGCCACGAAAAATAGATCTTAGGAATAGGCCAAGAGCACGCATTACTTCAAAAGCTTCATACAATTAGAGTTATAACAAATGTATTATCTCTGTCTTAGTTAGAAAACCACAGGGAATCAACACGGATCGTTCTTTAAGATTTCTCCAATTTTTGTCAGGGATCCAAGTTGTAATCTCTGAAACTTGATGCGTTGATTGCCAAGAAAAAGGTGCCGCAGAGAATTGATGTAATTTATTTGTTCATAATGATAAATCCTTACAACTGTATCAAGATATGATACCTCACATTTGTTTCTTTATGTACAGAAATGGTGCGTTGACTAGTAGAACTGTGCCACAGAGGGTTTGCAGGCAAGGTCGCAGAGGAAAGTTTGTTCGGCTTTGTTTCAGAGGTCCTTGCAGATTGAAAGAAGCCGCAAAGATAGACCTTCAAAACTTCTGCTTTGCGTACAGAAGCCAAATCAAACGTTCTTAAAAAAGGATCCTAGTAGGCTTCACAGGAAATTAAAATTTGTTTCAAATATTTAGCCCTTCATGAAAATGTAAGTCCACCACTGAGTATAGTCAACATAGATGCATGTCACAAAAACCATTATTAATGCATGTGCCCAGAAATAGTGTGCTTTTGAAAATGTATCGAGCCACATAAAGCCACACGGAATTCAATCCACGTTGATTCCTCTAGTGATCGATTTCAGACTTGTAAATGTGAAGACCACCTTCAAAATAAACAAAGCGAAACCCTATACAAACGAACCAAAACCCTTTTTCCCAAAAGAAATAGAACGAAGCTTCAAGAATGATGCGAGCTCTTAAGAGGCTTCACAAAAGCGGATGTAAATTCAAAGAAAAATTGATTCCTTTAAAGTGTTGAATTGATGCCTATTGAAGAAGAGGAAGGTGCTTTATAGAGTTTTTGAAAGAGAAAGTGACTTCCACCTTGAGGGAAAATATTTGATTTAAAAATTTAAATTTTAAACCCCAAATCAAGGTCGATTTAGTAGCGGTGCCATTTGGGTCCAAGCATCAAATAATTTTATCACTTTAATAGATATTTTAGACCATTAAACGATTAGGGCCCAAACGGTAATAAAGCTTCTTTTTGTTCCCCTAAGGATAAATTTTAATAAAATATTCTGTGTCTGGGACCATCTCTTATAGGAAATTTGACCACATAATTTTTGGTCAAAAACCCTAGCTGTATCAAGGTTTTCATAATTTTTCTTGAGCCAATTGAATGCTGCCACATCAAGAACACTTTGGGGTTTTCACCCACATCAAGGGGCTTGAACCTTTTACCAAGCATATCTGTCCAAATGTGAGGCCTCTCGAGACACTCCACATATCAACATAATCAACATGACAAGTAGAATCCACTAGCGAGGGTCTCCGAGGCAATTTCTTTGGTTTGCTGCTTCAAAAACTTCAACAAATGCGGGGTGTTCTCATCCTCCAAGGAAACCAAACCCTAGAGCTAGGGTTTCATCACTGCATCGTCTCATCCATGACAACCAACATACTGAGGATGACATCCTGCACCTGCTATGTCATCCTACACCCACTTTGACATCAATGACAACAAATTCGACACTAATTGATGGCTAAGATCACTTAGAAACTTTTCTAGAAGTCTCTAAAGGAAAATCGACTATGTCTCAATTCTTACTAATTAATTAATCTATTTTTCTAAGTTACAATTTAAGAAAATAATTAAAAAATGATTAATTAATTTTATTAAGACATTTTCATTCAAAAGAAGAACTTAGGCTTGGAGATATTTTATGCTCTTGGTGTTCCTAGCCTTATTGACACCACTTGAGGCTAGAACACCTGTCTGAGCTACATCAACCAACATTTCCAAGGTCCAAAATACCTCCTTGTCAATTCACATTGGCTACATGGCCTTTAGAGTTCTGAATTAGGAAAGAGAGAGAAAGGGTAAAATTACGGATAAAATTGACTTGATCACCAACAAATGGATGGCTATTGCCTAATCCTTTGGTGGATGGAGTCTATGGATGTTTAAGGTTTGTTAATTCTTGCAAAGGAGTAAGGATATTTTGATTCCCTAGCATCAAAACCCTAGCTATTATCTTTGTGAGGGATCAAAGGTAGTTGAGAGAGCTACAACATGAGTTCACCAAGGGGATCACCATTCACTTGTTATATAATGAGTAACACATGTAATAATGACAACTAGCTTCTATGCAATTGATTATCAACAAGTTAGGGCACAATAGAAAAACCTTAGATTACCAATATATTCCATACATTAGACATAAACTAAAAATTTATCAAATACATGGCCGGCTTACAAGATAACATGCATGAATAATCCATGACAAAGACATAGTTCCTGTTGATCGCTTGTCCTTGCCGCCTACACCTACCTACAAGTCAATGGAAAAAGCCTTCAACCCCACAAGGTGTGGTTGGTGGCAAGGATCTCAAAGAAGGGATTGTCACACTGCTCCTGACTCTCCGTTTTAGCTCTCTCCTAGGTCAGCTAAGGGGTGTAGTCCCAAAAGGAAAACTAAGTTAAATATTTGAGTTTCTAGGAGAATATTAGTCTGAAAATGGATTACTTTTAAAGATTCATGAGCATTTATGAGCAACTTTGAAATAATAATGACAAACCATTTAACCAATGCCTTTACAAATAACGTGCTCAAAAGTAAAAGGAATGCTCAAAGGGATGAGAGCACGGAAATCCTGAAATTGAAACAAAAGATTGTTAGCACAAGATATTAGAAATGCTCTCAAGATGAACGGATTTATAAATCAAAGCACATGAAGCTATCTTGTTCACAAGGAAACAGTTAGTGATCTAAATATAAACCAGATGATAAAAAGGCTTGAAAGTTAAACCAACATGCATTTAGCCTTGCAACATGAAATAAGAGTACTTGAAAGGAAATGAGCTTTATCAACCATCCATGAACATGATGAACATTAAACATGAAATGGAGCTTTCTAAAGTAGATATGTCCAAGTACAATAAAATTAAGTTAAACTTGTTGCAAAAGAGATTACAATACTTGCATGAAAGTAAATACTTCTTGAAAAAGGGAAATGATATTTCATGTGAGACTTTGAGCCATCAAGAAAGCAAAATTCAAGAACTTGCAAGTAAGCTAAATGTGATGAAAAATGCTCTTGGTTTATTTTATTAATTAGTTCTAAAGCAAGGTTACAATTCAACTCTTTAATCCTCAGACCTCCCCCTCGCTCAAAGATATGGATCCCATAGTGAGGAGTCAGTAGAGGAATAGAGGGTCTCTAAAAATGTCTATTCAACCAACTTATGTTGGAGGTAAAATTTTAGTGATTTGCTCGGGGCATGTAAGTAAATTAATCAACAATGAAAATTAATTTTCAAACATGAGATGTATTTGCATGTCATGAAGCAGAATGCTACTTTATGGTGAAAATTTGCCTAGATACTTATTGCATGTAAGATGTAACTAAAGGTGAACCATAAGTGGTTTTGGAACAAAATTCATGACAAATTTAAAAAGTGCATGCATGCGAAAGTTTGAACCTGCTATGAAAGTAAGAAAACTAGAAATCTGTAGTAAATTAGTTTTAGGTGCATGCAAAATGAGTGTAATGCATGATTGTGTTAATTCCCCAATTAAATAATGTGCATGCAAGTAAAAAAAATTAGAGATCAAGCCACAAAGTCTCTCAAAAAAGGTGGAGAGATAGGGGATACTAATGGGTAAAACCCATGCTCCCAAAACCAAGAATTTTATTAGTTGTTACAAGAAGGAGAAAACTATGAAGTCTTCTCTAAAATCCAAGGAAAGTCTTCACAATTTAGACTTGAGCTATATATCTTTCCTTGCTGAAAATTTCTGCAATTGAGGCCCACAAAAGCCCAACAAAATGCAGATTTTTCAAGGAAGAAAAAGCGAGACAAAGCCTCTTTGATGTAGAAATTTTAGACCCCACTCTGATTTTCAGTTTCACCTTATCACCCCCATCAAGTTAAATGCCCATTCCCATAATCATATATTCAAATTCTGGAAATGAAATAAATTTTCTGACACAAATTCAGGAATTTCACAGTGCTAGAAATTGCAGAAATAAAAACACAGTAAAATATTTCAGCCACACAGAAAATTAACACTGATTTTTGGTCAATATGACCCTGGAAAAACCCCCTATAACTCTTGGGGAAAACCAATTCAAGAGCTCTTTATTTCTAAATATTGCTTTTACAGAGAAATGAAATACACAGTAAAAATTCCAACAACCAATAATTTTTACTTATCTCGAATTTCATGCTTGTCCTCCACCTCAAAATTCGTGCCAATACAAAACATAAAATTTACAATGAAAAGTACATCATTAAATGTTGTACGGACAACATAGAAAAGTGTGCTAGAACAACTTTACGACCCTCCTCGAAAACTGTGCCAAAGGACAGTTGTACGGATTCTGGGAATGCGTGCCAAAACCAACAGTACGATTGCCTCGAAAACTGTGCCAAACTACTACTGTACGGACCTCGATTTTTGTGCTGGATTTGCTGTTCTACAGACCTCAAAAACTGTGCCTCTTTTGCTGATGTACGAACCTCAAAAGTTGTGCCTGTTTTGCAGCAATAAATTCAATTTTCCCTTCCTCTATTTTCATGCCAGTTGCCTCGAAAAACGTGCTTCTGTTTTGCTGTACAGATTTACTGAAATAAATGCTGCCTCGGTAAGAGTGCCAAGGTGCTGCTTCTCCTTCTCTCTCTCTCTGCTCAGAAAATCTCCTTGCTCTCTCTTGCTCCTTCTCTCAATCTGCGCATGAAAAGAAAAAAATGTCCTTTTCTCTTATTTTCTTCCTTTAACCTAACCCTAAGTGACTTTTGGGGAATCCCTAAATCCAATGGCTGAGATAGCTTTAGATCTAGGGCTGAGATTAAATGTACATTTAATTCTCACTTTCTAATTTTTAATTCACCCCACTTAATTAAAGACCCTCTTAGCCTTTTATTTTCATAGTCATTTTTTCACTTTCTAATTTCACATTGACTTTAATAAAGTCACTTTAAAATTAGACTTAGTAACTTTATCACTTATAAAGTCACTTTAGGAGAAAGAGATAAATACATTTGGACACTTTTCCCTAGGCCAAAGATCAAAGCTTTAGGGAACCACTTGTCCTCTGGTACCCAAATTTTAACACTCTCTCTTACCGAGGAAAGTGTTACTCACCACCCCCATTTTGTCCCTTAAGTAGACATGCTTGCCTCGTGGTAAGGCTTTGGTGAATATGTCCGCTACCTGCTCATCTGTGGGAATATACCCAAGCTTCACAGCTCCCTTTTGAGCATAGTCTCCCATGAAATGATATCTGATGTTGATATGCTTTGACCTTTCATGAAATACTGGATTTTCCGTGAGTTTAATGCAACTCTAATTATCACAGTAAATCACTGAAGGTCTCAACGCTTGACCAAATAAGCCAAACAACATCTTGGGAAGCCATATGGCCTCACAATTAGCCAAACTGGCTGCCATGTACTTTGCTTCCGCGGAACTCAATGCAATTGACTGTTGCTTCTAGCTGAACCACGACACAATTGCCGAACACAACCCAAAACAACACCCTGAAGTGCTTTTCCTATCAGAAGCACAACCTGCCCAATCAAAATCAGTGTACCCTACCAGTCTCACTGCATCTCCTTGTCTATAATCCAGACCATAATCCACTGTCCCCTGCAAGTAACGAAGTATGTGTTTCGCAACAACCCAGTGCACTCTCCTAAGCTCACACATGAACTGGCTCATCGTGTTGAATGCAAAACATATATCTGGTCGAGTGTTGACCAAATACATCAAGGAACCAATCAACTGTCTATACAAAGTAGGATCCACCAGCTCGGAATCTGAAGCGTGAAGCTTCTTCCAGTTAGTGATCATAGGTGTCGACATGGGTTTGCAATCCTCCATGTGAAGTCTGCTAAAAATGTCTAGAATATACTTCCCCTGTCCCAAGAAGAAATGCCCCTCCTCCTGCCACACCTCCAATCCCAAAAAGTAATGCATCAAGCCAATGTCCTTCATCTCGAACTCTGAAGCAAGATATCTCTTGCAACCCTCTATGAGTCTCTCTGCACCTGTAATGACCAAGTCATCCACATACAACACCAAAATGAGAGGCTCTTCACCTACCACAATAAAGTATAGGTTCAGATTTGCATCACTCTTTTTGAAACCCAACTCTTGCAAGTACGTATCAATCCTCAAGTACCAAGCTTTAGGAGCTTGCTTCAGGCCATAGAGTGCCTTCTTCAGTCTGCATACATGGGACTCCTTCCCATGCATCTCAAAGCCCTGCGACTGCTCAATGTACACCTCCTCCTATATGAAGCCATTGAGAAATGTGGTCTTCACATCCATCTGGTGGATCTTCCAAACCATCTCTGCTGCTATCGATATAATGGAGCGAATGGCAGTATATCGAGCCATGAGAGCGAAGGTCTCCTCATAGTCAACTCCCTCTACCTGGAAGAACCCTCTAGCCACAAATCGAGCCTTGAACTTCTCGATGCTGCCATTTGCAACATGCTTTATCTTGTGAAGGCATCTGGAAGTAACCACTGATTTCCCTTCAGGCCTCGGCACCATCTCCCAAACATCGTTCTTCATTATAGAAGAATACTCCTCCTGCATGGCCTCTCTCCAGACCTGTTGGCTAGCTGCCTCCTCATACCTAGAAGGCTCGGAGTCAACGATGCTAGCAACCAATGCCATATAAGCTACATAACTGCTCAGGTGGTCTGCTCTCTCTAACCTGTCTCTTCGGCCCAACAACAGATGTGGCCTCTCTCAAGGTGTCTTGAAGCCACTTGGGCTTCCTCTTCCCTGAGCACACTTCTCCCACTGGAGTGAAAGAATCCTCATCCTCATCAAAAGCCTAAACTCTTGAAGACCTGCCAACTGACCTCATGCCTGAACCTGTGCTTGTAGATGCTGAAGTATCATGTGAACTGTCCATCAATGGGCTACCCTGTGAATTGCTCTGCGGATTGCTTTGCATGCTGCTCGAAGCACCACCCATCTAACTCTGCGAGCCACTGCTCACTGATGGGCCGGACACCGTAATCGATGTACCTCTTGATCACTGTCCATTGGATCCCTGTCACTGACTCAGCTGCTCCTGAGGGTCTGGTGAATCCAGATACTCTAACTCCCGTGACCTCCTGAAAGCCCTATCCTCCTCGAATTTCACATCCAGCCTGACAACAACCTTCCTCCTTGCAGGAATATAATTCTGAAAGGCTTTTGAGGTCTCAACGTAACCCACCAAGATGCCCTTCTCTACAGTGGGCTCTAGCTTGGTCCTTTTCTCCTTGGGAATAGAAGAGTATGTGATATACCCAAAGATACGAAAGTGACCAACATCAGGCTTCTTCCCAGAAAAAGCCTCCTCTGGAGTCACATGCCCAAAGGCACGATGTGGACTCTTGTTCTGCAAGTACACAACAGTGTTGCAGGCCTCTGCGCACAAAAATAACGGTAACTGCTGATCATGTAGCATGGCTTTGGCAGCCCCAACAATGGATTTGTTCTTCCTCTCCGCAACCCCGTTCTGCTGGGGGTTGTAAGGAACTGTGAACTCCCTCCTGATGCCTGCCTTCGCACAATAATCAACAAACTCACAAACGGTATACTCCCCTCCATTGTTCGACCTAAGGGACTTGATCTTCCGACTTGTCTGAGTCTCCACAAGAGCTCTGAACTGCCGAAACCGCTTGAAGACCTCACTCTTGGTTTTCAAGAAATAAATCCAGGTCTTCTTGGAGTGATCATCAATGAATAAAACATAGTATTCATATCCACTCAAGGATACATGAGACATCGGACCGCTCACGTCGGTATGAATCAAATCAAGAATCCCCGTCGATCTATTGTCACCGCTGGGAAAAGGGGATTTGGCAAACTTCCCCATAGCACATCCTCTGCATGTATCTAGGTGATCAGAATTGAAATTTGGCACACTTGTGGTGATCTCCTGCAATGTCCTCAAGGCCTCATGATAAATGTGCCCCATCTTACGGTGCCAAATCTCACACAGCTCTGAACTGCTAGCTCTGCTGCCAGTACTACTGCTCAATGCCATAAGGGGTTGAAATGAAAACTTGTATACCTTGGCATGGCGCACACCAATCACTCTAGTTGAATCAGCTGGAGCGCCCTTGGGATATATAAGCACCTATCCTCTCCTGAACAACACCTTATACCCTCTATCCTCCAATGTTGAAACAGATATAAGGTTTTTCTTCATCCCTGGCACATATAGAACATCCGACACTTTCAAGGGAGGTTTGGGTTCTCTATCAAATGTCAATGTCCCCACACCGACTGCTCTAACAATGCTGTCATCTCTGAGTACTACCTCTATATCAGTGCCACTCTCTGAAAGCTCTGAGAAGTACTCACAGAATCCTGTCATATGATGGGAAGCTCCACTGTCAACATACCAAATACCTGAAGATGCTCCGCTAGTGACGGGAAGTGCACACTCCCTCTCAACCTATGTGGCAGGTGATCCTGCACTAGTGGACTCAAAAGAAATGAACACAAATTCCCGGTCAAAGCTCTTTGAGAAGTCCTCTATCTCTGCTGATGCTGCCATGGTCTTGTCCTTTCCCTTCTTCTTCTTCTTCTTCAGACACACAACTGCATAGTGTCCCAACTTCTGACAATTCCAACATTTAACTTTGGAATAGTCCTTATCCTTGTTCACCTGCTTACCTTTACCTTTGCCTTTGCCCCCACCACCACTTGTGGAAGCTTGCTTCTTTCCTTTGCCATTCTTGCCCCTTGCTAACAATGCTACATTGTCATCCTCCTCTACCTGCTTGGCTGCCCCAAGATGGTTCTTTTTGATTTCATTCTGAATGCAATCATCCCACAACCTCTCCTAGCTGGGAAGGTTTTCCTGTGCAACAAACAGATCCACAAAACTTTCCCATGTCTTGGGAAGACCATTCAATGTGATCCGCACCAACTCAATGGGTGGAATGGTCTCTCCAACAGCAGCCAACTCATCTCTCATAGAAGTGATCTTTGTGAGGTATGCTGTAACACCATCAGTCTTATCCATTTTAATGGCCTTCAGCTTCTCCCTTAGGACCATTTTTCTGTTTTCATTTGTGCTATGGTAAAGATTGGTCAAGGCCGTCCACATGTCATGTGCATATGTCTTTCCTCTCACATGAGGAATGACATGGTCTTTAACAACATCCAAAATCAACCTTTTTCCCTTGGCATTCTTCTTATTAGAATTAGCTAACTGAACAGGGTCAGTAGGCGCTGCAACTAGGTGCTGTGTGGTATGTACCATTATGCCCCTGACTTCTGCCTCCTCAAAGATGCTCTTGATTCTCTCTCTCCATGCACTATAGTTGCTCTGCCCATCCAACCTATCCTCCACCCTTAAGCCCAAAGACATGCTTGCTGTTCTAAGAAACTAAAGTTTTCAAATCTGTGGTAAAGCTTCAGTTTTCTGTGTGAAAATAGCTTGCTGTAATTTTTCACTTGCTATCCCAAATTGCACTTTTCAGCCACCCAAGCTCGGATACCATGTAGAAATTTTAGACCCCACTTCGGTTTAGAGTTTCACCTTATCACTCCCATAAAGTTAAATGCCCATTCCCATAATCATGCATTCAAATTCTGGAAATGAAATAAATTTTCTGAAAACACAAATTCAGGAATTTCACAGTGTTGGAAATTGCAGGAATAAAAACACAGTAAAATATTTCAGCAACACAGAAAATTAACACGCTGATTTTTGGTCAATATGACCCTAGAAAAACCCCCTACAACTCTTGGGGAAAACCAGTTCGAGAACTCTTCTTTATTTCTAAATATTGCTTTTACAGAGAAATGAAATACATAGTAAGAATTCCAGCAACCAATAATTTTTACTTATCTCGAATTTCGTGCTTGTCGTCCACCTCGAAATTTGTGCCAATACAAAACAAAAAATTTATAGTGAAAAGTGCAACATTAAATGCTGTACGGACAACATAGAAAAGTGTGCCAGAACAACTGTATGACCCTCGAAAATTGTGCCAAAGGACAACTGTACAGATTATGGGAATGCGTGCCAAAATTAAAAGTACGATTGCCTCGAAAACTATCCCAAACTGATGTTGTACGAACCTCGATTTCTGTGCCAGATTTTTTGTTGTACGGACCTCAAAAACTGTGCCTCTTTTGTTGCTGTACGAACCTAAAAAACTGTGCCTGTTTTGTAGCAATAAATGCAGTCTTCCGTTCCTCAATTTTCGTGCCACTTGCCTCGAAAAACGTGCTCCTGTTTTGCTGTACGGATTTGCTGAAATAAATTCTGCCTCGATAAGTGTGTCAAGATGTTGCTTCTCCTTCTCTCTCTCTGCTCAGAAAAGCTCCTTGCTCTCTGTTGCTCCTTCTCTCAATCTGCTCGTGAAAAGAAAAAAAATGACCTTTTCTCTTCTTTTCCTCCTTTAAGCTAACCCTAAGTGACTTTTGAGGAATCCCTAAATCCAATGGCTAAGATAGCTTTAGATCTAGGGCTGAGATTAAGTGTGCATTTAATTCTCACTTTCTAATATTTAATTCACCCCACTTAAATAAAGACTCACTTAGCCTTTTATTCCATAGTCACTTTTTCATTTTCTATTTTCACATTGACTTTAATAAAGTCACTTTAAAATTAGACTTGGTAACTTTATCACTTATAAAGTCACTTTTAAATTAGATTTGAACTTACCACTTATAAAGTCACTTTAGGAGAAAGAGATAAATACATTTGGACACTTTTCCCTAGGCCAAAGATCAAAGCCTTAGGGAACCACTTGTCCTCTGGTACCCAAATTTTAACATTTGAGTTACACGGCCAAGGGAAGGAAATAATCTAGAAGTTGGAGCCCCAAGGTCCTGCTTGCAAATTTGTAACTAATTTTCTGCAAATGAAACCTACAAGTCGCTGCAAGACAATGAGTTAGAGAAACTCTACAACCACAAATGTTAGCTCAAGAAATCACAAAGTAATATTACAAAAATAATCTACAAGAGGCTAGGCCAAAGAGTATGAGCAAGCTCTCCTCTTTGACAAGCCATAGCTTGACTCTTTGAAATAGCCAAATATTAAAGAAATAAAGTGCAATACTCTTTGATTTTTTTTTATGCAAGAAATAAGAGCTTTGAGAAACTTAAAAGAACCTCTGCAAGACAAAATAAAATATAGATTAGACTTTGGAAATCAACACATGCGGGTTCTCTTTGAATATTTTCAAGAATGGGTTGGTTCCTTCGAGAACTTCCCCTCACGCTTGAAAAGCTTGACCAAAGACGGATCCTTCTACACAATCTCACCACAACATATTAAATCCACACGAAATTAAATAAAAGTAAAGGAAATAACTCGTATAGATATATTTGACATCAATTGGAAGATTTCTTATCCTAAAGCGATCAAGTAACTCTTATGCTAATATGAGATAGTTGCATACTAACATAACTTGAAACAAACACAAAGGAAACAAATAGGATGAGGAAATAAATAGAAGCATAACACCAAGTCAAGAATTTACCACATATGCAAGGAGAAGAACACCATCACAAATTAGCCCAAAGACTTTTGTATTATATTGGAAGTACGTGTACAATCTGATAGCGAGTCCTCAAGCCCAATAGCTCTTATTACATGATACAATATGAGAACACATGGCTCCATTATATAGAAGGTTGGGAGAAAATCCCAAGGACGAATGCATGTGAGAAGTGAACTTGGAGCAAATCCCAAGTAAAGATAAGCCAAGTTCCATATATGGAGAAGATTGAGACACCCAGAGCAAAATCAAATTTCTTTTGTGCACACCAAGGGAAATCTAATTCCCCATATGATCTAGTGAACTCATCCATAAGCCAAACAAAGTCCCGTGCTACACCAAGTCCACCGCTGGAAACTCGAACCATCTGAAACCATACCTGTAGATGACCCAGTGATCTTCTACGTAGGTCCCCGAGAACTGTGTGTTTCCTCTAAGTGACTGCGTAGTCTAAGCTCAAGGAATAGCGTAAATCCTCTGAGTGAAGTGTCGAGTGTTGTTGCACTCCAGATAGCTCATGAGAAGAGGTCTCCACTTGGTCTTCAGTCAACTGATCCTATAGAATATTCCTTTTATTCTCAGCTGCCTTTAATAAATTCGATTTTCCTTGTGTGTAACTACCGCTTTATCTCTAGGAAATTCGATTTTGAATTAATAAATGATGAATTAATGATGCAGTGTGCTCAGTCATCCTCCACATGTCCGTTGACTCAACTCTTTGACTTAGAATAATTTGCAAGTCATTTCCATGTCATTTTGTCACATGGAATAATTTTTTTTTCTCTATTACATTTAATTTTAGCCTAATTAAATGCCACAATTTCCACTAAACTTAGGAATTGTGGGTTTCGAGGGTCCAAAACTCATTATTAACCCCTCAAAGTGTGTCATAGTAGAAATTTGAGGGTGAGAGGTGTAATTTTGATTTCTCATTCCCCATACAAATTCTCTAGACAACACTTATTACAATCCAATTGCAATTTTTATTGCAAGTTTCAACTTGCGAGAAATTAAAAAAATTAAAAAATCACTACCTAGACTTAACCAAATTCCACGAAATTTTTTGTGTGATCTAGTATGGTAATATATATTGATTCTAGACACTAGGACTCACTGAAGGTTTCACCATCAAGCCGTACTTCGGCTTTGGGGTAAAATTGAAAGAAAAAACTCAATCAATTATTAAGTCCTGGTAGGGAGATGATAATTAACCGAGTAAAAAAAATCTCCTAGAGTAATACTCATTTATTGAAAAGGTCCCAAGCTACCTAGACCTATTACAAACTCAATATTGACTCAAATTTATCATTACTAGCATCACTTATTAAAATTCCCCGTAGGGTGTGGAATCTGGGTACAAGAGAAAGATGATGAGAAATAGAAGTAGAGTTCAAAAACTATGTTGAACTGATGATATCTGATGGTACAAATGTCTTTTGGTTCATCCTTGGGCATGGAGTTTTCTCATTATCCTTAGGTGCCACTCCAGTGGTCAACATTTGGCTCCATATGGGGATTCATGCTAGATATGAAGTGATAGTGTGCAAGGACCTGGAATCAACATCCACCAACCAAAAATATATATTAGCATTATCCATTCAAAATAACATCAAATAAATGAAGTACATAAATGGAAATTTATCTTAGGAAACATAAATAACAATTTATTCATGAAATAAAACTACTTAAACAAAATTTACAAGGGATAGGGTTAGGAATATGATACACAGGATGCCCCATGGCATCAGATGTCTATAGTGAAATCCATCTTGAGAACCTGCCTACTCATAGGCAAATCCATAGGCTCTTTCTCTGATGTGCCTTGTCCAATTCTGACTATCTTGGGACTATGACTTGCCCCAATGTTAACCTATTTGTGGCCATCATATATACCAAACCTCTTCTTTTTCCTTTTTCGACTTTTGATGCGTTGAGGCTTGATCCTACTCAAAACTGGAGGCTCTTTTTTTTTTTTTCATATTCTCTTGGTTAGTTTCAATGGTGATGATGATGCAATTATTGTCAATCCTACTGCTCTGTCTTGAAAATGCTCCGATGGAAAATTTGAAGTACCCAAGCTTTTTGAGCTATGCCTAATCTCTTCATTTTGAATCCGCTCTACTGGGGGGGGAGGAAATTTGTCAACACTGCATCACTTATTGTCTGGCATGATCTATAGATAATCTCATTGTTGGGTTTCCTTGGATCCTCAACATGATATCTTTTCACTAACTCCCGATCAAGTCTGACAAAAGTATTATTTGGCATGGGGATGGTGGCATATGATAAATCCATTTGAAGGCTACCACCTAAATCTGATGCCCATTTTCTTGATAGGAGCATTCTCCATGTATCAGGAACTTCTATCACAACAATATCCATAGTCATTATTCTGTCTGGGTATGTAGCTAGGAAAACCTGTAAATCTTTAATTATCCCACACACTTCAATTCTTTTAGAATCCATTGAACATATGTTGTTATAGGGCCTAGATACCCTTAAATTCAGTTGCTCCATGACTTTCTTGGTCATGACATTTGATGAAGCCCCTAAATCCAACATGCAATTGTGTAATGATCATTCACTATCAAAGAAACATAAAATGGCAGATGATCTTCGTTCCTCACATAACAGTTCATACTTTTCAATACAATTTCTTCATCTTCTGGTTAATTATTAGGCTTTTTGTCCCTTTGAGTAACTTCAATTTCACTCAGTAACTTGGCCCTTTGAGATGGTATCTTTAAAAGCTCTGTCATTGGGATAGAAACCTTTGCATTATTCACCCAATTGCCCAAGTCAAAATTTAATTCTGAAGTAGGAGGAGAAATTTTTTTGTGATTATTCCGGTCTTGAATATCCCTTCTCTGATAAGTCATCCCTTTGTGTTTTGCCATAGCAAGAATTTGTCGAGATGTAGGCTTTTCCCCAAAAATCTTAGTGACTATTTCAAAATTTGCAATCATATTGTCAACCCCAAGATTATTAGGACTATGGTCAATCTCTTGATTTCTTTCAATGGTGTATATTTGATCTTCCATGGAGAACATATGGATTTGAGTCATTTGACCACTAGTTCCTACATGTTCATCTCCCAACACGCTACCTTCCATAATTCTCTTTACATACGGGCATTTGGCTTCTTCATGGAACTCATTACATGGCCTACAAAAAGGGGGAATTTGATCTACCATGTTGGTGGATTCCAATGGATTTGGAGGCCTATAATCTTCTTGAGGGCCTTTATTCTTTTGCCATCCGTTATTTGGCCTAGGTTGGAATCTTTTCACTTGCGATCTTTCCATGGCCACCAACCTACTTTGCATTGCTTGCATTTCTTTGGTGTGGTTTGCTTCCATGCTCTTGATGAATTGAGTTAATTCCTTAATAGAATCATGGGTATCCTCTTCCTTGACCCTGCCTTTGGAATCATTCTATTTCGATGGCCCTCTAGTGCAACCAGGAATCAAAGATTTTCCTGATTGCTTTCTAGCCCCCTCCATTTTCAAGGCTTCTGTTTGAGCTATACCCAAAGTTTTAGGTTCCTTCCTCATCAACTCATGAGCAGTATCTACACCAAAAGCATCTAAACACGAGCATAAGAGAAATTCATCCAAAGGTTTAACAGTTGTAGGCTTGCTTTTAACTGATTCATTGAATCTTTTGTTAACTCCTCCATGGTTTCATTTTCATTCTTCTTTATGGTGGTAATGGCACTGATCAGATGACTGTTCTCTCTTCTCTCTCCATAATTTCCCATGAAAGCATTAACAATTTCTTGTAAAGAATCATACGAGTTAGCAGGTTGCTCAATGAACCAATCAAGAGCATCCTCTTTTAAAGAGAGAACAAAAAACCTCATCTTTACATCCTCATAGTTAGCAACGTTACACCACTTAAAGATGCAAACATTAAAGTTCTTCACATGTGATGCAGCACTAATGACATTGTTAGCTTGAAAAGAAGACAACCTTTCAATAGCCTTGTAAGAGATATTCTGAGGATAGCCATTAATGTTAGTAAAGTTACAAGGAGCAAAAAGTTCATTCATGATGTTAGGCTCAACTTGTTCTTGAAAAAACAAATGAATGTCAGAAATAGCCTCTTGCCCAAGACTAGCAAGAGCTCTACTATGAGAAAGTCTCTTTAATCTCTCTGTAAAAACCCTTTCAGGATCAGGAGAGGGGCTAACTAGACCACTTGAATTTCCCCTAGTAGAGACTCTTGCAAAATTAGGATTGAGTGGAGTTGCCACTTGAGCAAGAATCTAAGTCTAAAAGTTGAAATTTGCTAGAACTAAAAGTTAGTCGTTTTCTCAGGTACAAGAAAGCTTGTCCCCGACAACAGCTCCAAAAATGTTGATCGCTTCTCCTTTCCGCCCACACCTACCTACAAGTCAGTGGAAAAAGCCTTCAACCCCACAAGGTGTGGTTGGTGGCAAGGATCTCAGAGAAGGGGCTGCCACGCTGATCCCGACTCTCTTCGTTTTAGCCCTCTCCTAGGTCAGCTAAGGGGGGTAGTCCATAAAGGAGAACTAAGTTAAAGACTTGAGTTTCTAGGAGAATATTAGAGTGAAAATGGACTACTTTTAAAGATTCATGAGCATTTATGAGTAACTTTGAAATAATAATGACAAACTATTTAACCAGTGCCTTCACAAATAACGTGCTTAAAAGTAAAAGTAATGCTCAAAGAGATGAAAGCACAGAAATCCTGAAATGGAAACAAAAGATTGTTAGCACAAGATATCAGAAATGTTCTCAAGATGAACGAATTTATAAATCAAAGCACATGAAGCTATTTTGTTCACAAGGAAACAATTAGTGATCTAAATATAAACCAGATGATAAAAATACTTGATAAACCAACATGCATTTAGCCTTGCAACATGAAATAAGTGTTCTTGAAAGGAAATGCGATTCATCAACCATACATGAACATGATGAACATTAAACATGAAATTGAGCTTTCTAAAGTAGGTAATGTCCAAGTACAATAAAATTAAGTTAAAGTTGTTGCAAAAGAGATTACAATATTTGCATAAAAATGCTTCTTGAAAAAGGGAAATGATATTTCATGTGAGACTTTGAGCCATTAAGAAAGAAAAATTCAAGAACTTGTAAGTAAGGTAAATGTGATGAAAAATGCACTTGGTTTATTTTATTAATTAGTTCTAAAGCAATGTTACAATTCAACTCTTTAATTCTCAGAACTCACCCTCGCCCAAAGATATGGATCCCACAGTGAGGAGTCAAAAGAGGAGTAGAGGGTCCCTAAAATTGTCTATTCAACCAACTTATGTTGGAGGTAAAATTTTAGTGATTTGCTTGGGGCATGTAAGTAAATTAATCAACAATGAAAATTAACTTTCAAACTTGAGATGTATTTGCATGTCATGAAGTAAAATGCTACTTTATGGAGAAAATTTACCTAGATACTTATTGCATGTAAGATGTAATTAAAGGTCAAGCATAAGTGGTTTTGGAACAAACTTCATGACAAATTTAAGAAGTGCATGCATGCAAAAGTTTGAACCTGGTATGAAAGTAAAAGAACTAGAAATCTGTAGCAAGTTAGTTTTAGGTGCATGCAAAATGAGTGTAATGCATGATTGTGTTAATTCCCCAATTAAATGATGTGCATGCGAGTAAAAAAAAATCAAAGATCAGACCACAAAGTCTCTCAAAAAAGGTGGAGAGATAGGAATACCAATGGGTAAAACCCATGCTCCCAAAACCAAGGATTTTATTAGTTGTTACAAAGAAGGAGAAAACTCTGAAGTCTTCTTTAAAATCCAAGGAAAGTCTTCAAAATTTAGACTTGAGCTATAGATCTTTCCTTGCTGAAAATTTCTGCAATTTGAGGCCCGCAAAAGCCCAACAAAATGCAGATTTTTCGAGGAAGAAAAAGCAAGGCAAAGCCTCTTTGAGTTACACGGCCAAGGAAAGGAAATAATCTAGAAGTTGGAGCCCCAAGGTCTTGCATGCAAACTTGTAAGTAATTTTCTGAAAATGAAACCGGCAAGTAGCTGCAAGACAAGAAGTTAGAGAAACTCTACAACCACAAATGTTAGCTCAAGAAATCACAAAGTAATATTACAAAAATAATCTACAAGAGGCTAGGCTAAAGAGTATGAGGAAACTCTCCTCTTTGACTAGCCATAACTTGGCTCTTTGAAATAGCCAGATATTAAAGAAATGAAGTGCAATACTTGAAAAGTAAATTATTTTAAGTTTGATTTTTTTTTTGATGCAAGAAATAAGAGTTTTGAGAAACTTAAAAGAACCTCTGCAAGACAAAATAAAATATAGATTAGACTCTGAAAATCAACACATGCGGGTTCTCCTTGAATATTTTCAGGAATGGGTTGGTTCCTCCAGGAATTTCCCCTCACGCTTGAAAAACTTGACCAAAGACGGATCCTTCTACACAATCTCACCACAACATATTAAATCCACATGAAATTAAATAAAAGCAAAATGGAAAGAACTCGTATAGATATATTTGACATCAAATAGAAGATTTCTTATCCTAAAGCGATAAAGTAACTCTTATGCTAATATGAGATAGCTGCATACTAACATAACTTGAAACAAGCATGAAGGAAACAATAGCATGAGGAAATAAATAGAAGCATAACAAGAAGTAAAGAATTTACCACATATGCAAGGAGAAGAACACCATCACAAGTTACCCAAAGACTTTCGTATTATATTGCAAGTACATGTACAATCTCACAGCGCGTCCTCAAGCCCAATAGCTCGTATTACATGATACAATATGAAAACCCATGGCTCCGTTATATATAAGGTTGGGAGAAAATCCCAAGGATGAATGCAAGTGAGAAGTGAATTTGGAGCAAATCCCAAGTAAAGATAAGCCAAGTTCCATATGGAGAAGAGTGAGACACCCATAGCAAAATCGAATTTCTTTTGTGCACACCAAGGGAAATCGAATTCCCCATATGATCTAGTGAACTCATCCATAAGCCAAATGAAGTCCCTTGCTACACCAATTCCACCACTGCAAACTCGAACCAACTAAAACCGTACTTGTAGATGACCCCAATGATCTTCTGCATAGGTCCCTGAGAACTGTGTGTTTTCTCTGAGTGACTGCGCAGTTTAAGCTCAAGGAATAGCGTAAATCCTCTGAGTGAAGTGTTGAGTGTTGTTGCACTCCAGATAGCTCATGAGAAGAGGTCCCCAGTTGGTCTTCAGTCAACTGATCATGTATAATAATCCTTTTTTGCTCAACCGCCTTTAATAAATTTGATTTTCCATGTGTGACTGTCGTTTTATCTCTGGGAAACCCGATTTTGAATAAATAAATGATGAATTAATGATACAGTGTGCTCAGTCATCCTCCACATGTCCTTTGACTCAACTCTTTGACTTAGAATAATTTCCACGTCATTTCCACTTCATTTTGTCATATGGAATAATTTATTTTTCTTTATTTTGGCCTAATTAAATGCCACAATTTCCACTAAACTTAGGAAATGTGGGTTTTGAGGGTCCAAAATTCATTAACCCCTCAAAGTGTGTCATAGTAGAAAGTTGAGGGTGAAAGGTCTAATTTTGATTACTCATACCCCACACAACTTCTCTAGACAACACTTATTATAATCCAATTACAATTTTTATTCTAATTTTTAACTTGCGAGAAATCTAAAAAATTAAAAATCATTACCTAGACCTAACCAAATTCCACGAAATTTTTTGTGTGATCTAGTATGCTAATATACATTCACTATAGACACTAGGACTCACCCAAGGCCTCACCATCAAGCCGTACTCCGACTTTGGGGTAAAATTGGAGGAAAAAACTCAATCAATAATCAAGTCCTGGCAGGGAGATGATAATTAACCGAGTAAAAAAAAACCTTCGAGAGTAATACCCACTTATTGAAAAGGTTCCAAGCTACCTAGACTTGTTACAAACTCAATACTGATTCAATACTAGCATCATTTATTACAATTCCCCATAGGGTGTGGAATTTGGGTACAAGAGAAAGATGATGAGAAATAGTAGTAGAGTTAAAAACTTTGTTGAATTGATGATATCTGATGATATCTAATGGTACAAATGTCTTCTGGTTCATCCTTGGGCATGGAGTCTTCTCATTATCCTCAGGTGCCACTCCAATGGTGAACAACTCCAATACAAAATTTGTTTCATAGATCACATCTCTCCACAAGTGAAGAAGGCCGAGTTGTCCAAGTGACGATGATGAAAAGTGAAATAGTCCTCTCCTCCATTTATATGATGAATATTTCCTAATTAGCCTAACAACCTCTAATCAACAAGTAAAATAAAATGATGCATTGGGTTACAAGCCAGCCCAACTAGCTCAAGCATACACTCAAGAGAAAGGTCACATGTGTGAGTCATGAGGCCTCAAAAGGTTGACATCATCCAATAAATGAGATCCATCTGTAATGCGTTGAGGTGCTGGAGTGCCAAGAGTGGCGTAGAAGCCTCTAAAAATCATGATGTGAGGATTGGCCCTCAAATCTTTGTCAATACCCCTTTGTGGATCCCAGAATCTAGTTTTGGGCACCAAAGGTGGCCTCTTAGGTCTCCAACTGCTCAAAATGTCTATCTCTACTCCAACGTTGAGGTCTTTCTATGTGATACTAGCCCTCCCATGTCTCAGAAGGTGAGACCATCCTCATTTGGGCTCTAGATCAATTTCCATCTCTCTGCGAGTGCTAAGGCAGACCTAGGGGCATGCTGGTCTAGGTGCATCATCGTGAAGAATCATCAAATGTAGTGCAATGTGGCAACGTATTGGGTGCAGGAGGTGTCCAGGGGTAGATGCGATGTGTTGCTACTACTTGGAGACCCAAGGCTCTAAATGTTTCACCTGTGGGTGCCATTATGCTTCTCAAATGGCTTGGGTACCTGTGGGTAAGGTGCCCAAAACCTAGGCTGTGGAACCATTTGACAATTACAACATGAAGTCTAGTGAAAGCAACCTATCATTAGGTACAATAGTCATTTTTGCATATAAGTTGTAATATTCCCAATTAGCGATAGCTAATTGGAAAGATTAATTTTGACCAATTTTGCTTTATTATAGTCAGAGCATGAATAAAGTGAGTAAAATATTAATTAACTCACTTAGGATAAAACACTTTCCTAAAGTCCACATCAAAATTAAGAGAGTGGGGCCTAGTGGCCAAGTGGACAGCGTAGGAGAGGGACGCAGACCACGTGGGTAGCGTGGGGCCTACTTCACGCAGATGAGGGAGACAATGTGGGCCAAGGAGCACGTGGAGGTGGTGGGGCCTAGAGAGAGAGAGGCCCAGTGTTATAAAAGGGAGGAGAGCCCCCTCATTTGGGGATTCATGTTTATGCATATTGAGCTAGTCATTTCGACTTGGAGCATGCTGGCTGTTTAGCTTGTCTGCAGTATTGTTTAGTACATCGGGTGTCTCCGTTCGAAGATCCCACCCTCAGCCTCGGGAGACTTCGAGTGCTTGCTCGGGTGAGGTATTTCTATCAGCACTTTGCAGGAGGATCGAGGTTTTGCATTTGTGGAGGAGCAGAGCATTCAGAGACTGCGTAGTCTTGAGAGGGAGGATGCAGTCCATTTTGGGGGAGCTCCGGATTGACATCATTTTGGAGGATTCAGGCCAGAGTATTAAGCAAGGGGCCAACCCTTGCCTATTGGAGGCATTTGGCAGAGTGGGAGGCCATATTTTGGAGGATTGCATTCAGTATCAGCGTGGCCCTTGGGAGGATAGCGTAGATCCTCAAGGGAGGCATTTTCGGGGGTCGACCATTTCAGAAACGCTCTCTGGGCTTTTCTAGGTATTGTGAGTAGAGGCCGATTCCAGAGTTTCAACTTTTTCTGAGTAGGGGAGCAGCCCCAAATGCTCATTTTGTTCCAGCAGTAGCAGCAGCACAACAATATTCCAACAGCAGCAGCAACACGACAGTATTCTAGCAGCTTGGACGCAGAGTAGAGAGCAGCCATTTCCATAGATATTCTGAGAGTATTCCTACACTTGCCTGGTGCAAGTCGAGGTGCCATCACTTTGGTCACCTCTTGTACTCATTTCTATTTCTCAGTATAATAAAATGGCTTAGCATTATCTCTATTTCATGTGTACTTGCTTCATGGTCCGTTTCTAGCATTTTATATCTTGTTGTATGCTTTGTATTACTGTGTATTTCCCTTTCGGGATATTACAGTGGTATCAGAGCTCATAGACCTGGCTCAGCCTATGGAGCAAGTTGTCTATGACACCGGGAGAGAAGCCGTATATTTGCTACAGGGGTAGGAAGTACCGTGACAGAGAATGTAGGTTGCAAATCACCTACGGAGAGGGTGACTGCGTTCCAGTGGTGGACGCAGAATAGGAGGAACCAATGGAAGATGATAGTGATGCAAAGAAGTTTGGGGAAATGCTCCTCAAGTCAGTATAGGATCTGTCGAGGCATATTGAGGTGATGGGACAGAGATTCACTGCTGTAGAGGCTAGACAGCGTGAAACCCCAAGGGGTTTCCAGATTGGTGAGGGATCAGGCACATCCCACCATTTGCAGGAGCATGATGCCACTCAACACATGGCATATGCACCCACACGTTCCACCATGCCCACTTTCCTGGCTACAGACACAGGGGCAGGAGCACAGCAGGAGCCGGACCCGGCCACATGGGTGATTACTTTGCTGAGTATCAGGCATACGGGCAGGAGTTCAGGGTTGCCCTTTCATTTCGAGATTTTGTCCAGCTCCAGCGGGATAGCAGACCCCGCGACCATCACAGGGGACACCGGCATTACCACGAGGGAGACATTCAACGTACGGTGAGCAGGTTCCATTTGCCTATGTTTGATGGCTCATCAAACAGTTCGGCAAAGGCTTGGGTGGAGAAGCTGGACATATACTTCCAGCTCAACCAGATGGCGGAGACGGAGGCCATCAAGGTGGCGGCGCTGCATCTGGATGGTGAGGCCCAGGATTGGTGGTTCCACGGGATGATTACACTCGGGCATTCGATAGTGACCACATATGCCGAGTTCACCCGGAGGTTGATCAGAGGGATCCGGAGGAGCACTTTGTTGAGCTGACGAGGCTCAAACAGATCAGGAGTCCGGATACATATATCTCAGATTTCCTGAGACTTTCAGTGATGGTGCAGATCTATCCGCGGCACGGATGATTTACATGTTCATTGAGGGGTTAGCAGAGCCGCTTCGGGGATTGGTCAGATCCACTAGACCAACCACACTCCAGGACGCAGTTGGTAGGACCCGGGACTTGCAGGATGCCTTACCCAGGACCAGGATGCCATACCCCCCGAGACAAGCTTTCCAGCCTAAGGGGAAGGATGTGAGAATTCCGCCTCCAAAGGGGAATCAGGGTAGGGGATAGTTGGATGGTGATGCCAGGAGGGAGTTGAAGAAGAAGAGGCTGTGTTTCCCCTGTCAGGAGCCGTGGGCACCAGGACACAAATGTGCTGCTGGCAAAGCACACTTTATTGAGGTCTTCTCTGAGAGCAGCGGGGAAGAGGATGAGTATGATGACATGGAGGCAAGGGGCAGCGATGCAGCGCAGGACCATTTGCCAACTCCACCACCAGGAGCAGGAGGTGCAGCCTTTGCACCTACCAGGGGGACCCTTGTAGCGTTGCGAGGAGTACCCAAGTATCTGACGCTGCGTGTCCGAGGGACAGTATGGGGGCAGGGAGTATCAGTACTGGTGGACAGTGGGGCAACCCACAACTTCATCGATGCACAGATGGTAGAGCGAAGAGGCATACCGACAGAGAGCTTCGATGGGTTTTCAGTATTGGTCCCAAGAGATCAGACTATGCAGTGTGCTAGATATGTTCCAGAGCTGGCAGTGACGATGGTCACCTACACAGTGACTGACCACTTTTTCGTGGTTAACATACCGGATACCAATGTGGTATTGGGTGTGCAGTGGCTGATCACTCTAGGGAAGGTCACCACAGATTGGGAGGCCTTGGAGATGGAGTGGGATGATAAGAAGACCGGGAAGCATGAGAAGATACGGGGCATGCACACTTACCCACCCCAGACCATTTCAGCTCACCGGATGGAGGCAAACTTCCGGAAGGGAGACATAGAGTGGGCAGTAGAGCTGCGTGCATCAGAGGCAGGGACTACCGGGCAGACAGTGCATCCAGAGATACAGACCATCCTTGACAGGTATGCCACAATGTTTGGGGAGATACCGCCAGGTCAGCCACTGGATCGGGGATTTGAGCATACGATTGAGCTAGAGCAGGGCATTCAGGCCGTCATTACCACACCCTATAGGCACCCCAAGGCCTATCGAGACGAGATTGAGCAGGCTATCCGCGAGCTATTAGCCCTTGGACACATTCGGCCTAGTACTAGTCCTTTCGCTTCTTCGGTAGTGTTGGTGAAGAAGAAGGACGACACATTGCAGATGTGCATTGACTACAGGGCCCTAAACAAAAAGACCATGAAGAACAGGTACCCTATACCACGGATTGACGAGATGATGGATGAGTTGAGAGGGGCACAATTCTTCTCAAAGATTGATTTGAGATCCAGGTACCACCAGATTCGCGTGAGGGAACAGGACATTCCCAAGACCGCTTTCAGGTGCCATTATGGCCATTTTGAGTTCTTGGTGATGCCCTTCGGGCTAACCAACGCACCGACCACCTTCCAGTCGTGCATGAACCACATCTTCTGCAGTCACTTGAGGAAGTTTGTGCTGGTCTTCTTTGATGATATATTGATATATAGCAGGACATGGGAGGAGCATCTCCAGCACATAGAGGCAGTGTTGCGTATTTTGGAGGAGCAACAGTTTTATGCTAAGCTCTCCAAGTGCAAGTTTGGGTTGTCGGAGATGCTATACTTGGGACACATTATAGGGGTGGACGGAGTGAGGGTCCACGAGGAGAAGATCAGGGCCATCAGGGATTGGCCAGAGCCGAGGAACGTAACGGAACTTCGGGGGTTTGTGGGTATCTGCACGTACTACAGGAAGTTCTTCAATAGTTTCTCTCAGCGTGCTACACCCCTTACAGATCTGACAAAGAAGGGGGCATTCAGTTGGACAGATATACAGTGCAGCGGGCCTTTGACAGGCTCTAGGAGGTGATGAGCAGCTGTCCAGTGCTTGCATTGCCAGATTTCACGCAGCCATTCGTTCTGGAGTGTGATGCATCAGGAGAGGGGATCGACGCAATATTGATGCAGGGAGGTAACCCTATAGCTTTTGAGAGCCATAAGCTCCTTCCACATGAGCGGTTGTATGCCATATACGACAAGGAGATGCTGGCCATCATGCATGCATTGGCCAAATTCCGGCAGTACCTGGTAGGTAACAGGTTCAGGGTGAGGACTGACCACAACAGCCTCAGGTTCTTCTTAGAGGAGAAGCAGCTACAGGAGAGGCAGCAGAATTGGGTCAGCAAGATCCAGGCCTACGACTTTGACATCGAGTATGTCAAAGGGAAGAACAACGTGGTGGCTGATGCACTTTCACGCAGACCAGCCACATTGTCTCTGATGAGTTTGGATGCAGATTGGAGGGCTCGATTATTGGTGGAGTACTCCAAGGACAGGTTTGCTTGTGAGGTTCTGGATGGTCAGGTGATGGATGATAGGTAGAGGGTGATGGATGAGGTCATCTATTACAGGGACAGGATTTTCTTGACTGAGGGCTCTCAGCTCAAGAAGAAGATATTGCAGGCTTTTTCATGATTCACCATTGTCTGGCCATCAGGGGTTTACCAAAACCTACAGGGCCATCAAGGAGAGGTTCTCATGGAAGGGCCTCAAGGAGGACGTACTCCAGCATGTCAGGGAGTGCGAGGTTTGTCAGCGCAACAAGGGGGAGATGAACCATCCAACAGGTTTGTTGCAGCCTCTTCCCATTCCAGAGGGGAAGTGGGAGAGTATTTCGATGGACTTCATCACAGGATTGCCCATGGTGCAGGGCAAGGACTGTATATTCGTCGTCGTTGATCGACTGACGAAATATGCACATTTTTTTGCCATATCCGCACATTATATAGCAGCACAGGTGGCAGAGCTGTTCTTCAGGGATATCTTCAGGTTACATGGTCTTCCCAAGACCATTGTCAGTGACAGGGACAGCCGCTTCATGGGTGGATTTTGGCAGGAGCTTTTCCGGCTGGTGGGGACAGAGTTGACACTGAGCACCAGCTACCACCCACAGACAGATGGGCAGACAAAGATAGTTAACAAGTGGTTGGAGGGCTATTTGTGTAACTATGTCAGTGGGCAACAGAGAGCATGGCTGAAGTGGCTGCACCTAGGAGAGTACTGCTACAACAACACACATCACATGTCTAACACAGATCACATGTCTATTGGCATGTCTCCGTTCTATGCATTATATGGTTATCATGCTTTATCTTTTGTTGATGTGATGTTTGGTGCCAGCAAGGATTCGAGAGCCAGGGATTGGATCCAAGAGAGTCAGGATATCCTCCGAGCTCTCAAGGATAACATGGCTACAGCATAGAACCAACAGAAGCTGTATGCCGACAGGGGTCGGGTGGAGAGACAGTTTGAGGTAGGGGACTTGGTCTACCTACGTTTGCAGCCATACCGACAGTCGACTCTGAAGCAGAAGGGAGCTGAGAAGCTCAAGCCCCATTTTTATGGGCCTTACAGGGTGATACGCAGGGTTGGACAGGTTGCTTATGAGTTGGAGCTGCCCCAAGGCAGCAAGATTCATAACATGTTTCACGTATCATGCCTGAAGAAGGCATTGGGACAGCAGGTGACAGTGACAGAGGAGCTTCCGCCTACGAATGATGAGGGGCATTTGGTGCTACAGCCGGAGACCATTATTGATATCAGGGAGAGGCAGTTGCAGAATAGGACAGTCCGGGAATTCTTAGTGAGGTGGAAGAATTTGCCGGATGAGGATGCCACTTGGGAGAGTGAGAAGATCTTGCAGCATCCATCACTATAGTTGCTTGGGGTCAAGCAACATCTTGCCTGGGGAGACTTATCGCTAATTGGAAATATTAATTTTGACCAATTTTGCTTTATTATAGTTGAAGCATGAATAAAGTGAGTAAAATATTAATTAACTCATTTAGGATAAAACACTTTCCTAAAGTCCACATCAAAATTAAGAGAGTGGGGCCTAGTGGCCAAGTGGACAGCGCAGGAGAGGGACGCAGACTACGTGGGCAGCGTGGGGCCTACTTCACGCAGATGAGGGAGACAGCATGGGCCAAGGAGCACGTGGAGGTGGTGGGGCCTAGAGAGAGAGAGGCCCAGCGTTATAAAAGGGAGGAGAGCCCCCTCATTTGGGGATTCATGTTTATGCATATTGAGCTAGTCATTTCGACTTGGAGCATGCTAGCTGTTTAGCTTGTCTGTAGTACTGTTCAGTACATCGGGTGTCTCCGTTCGGAGATCCCACCCTCAGCCCCGGATGACTTCGAGTGCTTGCTCGGGTGAGGTATTTCTATCAGCACTTTGCAGGACGATTGAGGTTTTTCATTTGTGGAGGAGCAGAGCATTCAAAGACCGTGCAGTCTTGAGAGGGAGGACGCAGTCCATTTTGGGGGAGCTCCGGATTGACATCATTTTGGAGGATTCAGGCCAGCGTATTGAGCAAGGGGCTAGCCCTTGCCTATTGGAGGCATTTGGTAGAGTGGGAGGCCATATTTTGGAGGATTGCATTTAGTATCAACGTGGCCCTTGGGAGGATAGTGTAGATCCTCAAGGGAGGCATTTTCGGGGGTCGACCATTTCAGAAACGCTCTCTGGGCTTTTCTAGGTATTGTGAGTAGAGGCCGATTCCAGAGTTTCAACTTTTTCTGAGTAGGGGAGCAGCCCCAAATGCTCATTTTGTTCCAGCAGTAGCAGCAACACGACAATATTCCAGCAGCTTGGACGCAGAGCAGAGAGCAGCCATTTCCATAGATATTCTGAGAGTATTCCTACACTTGCCTGGTGCAAGTCGAGGTGCCATCACTCTGATCACCTCTTGTACTTATTTCTATTTCTCAGTATAATAAAATGGCTTAGCATTATCTCTATTTCATGTGTACCTGCTTCATGGTCTGTTTCTAGCATTTTATATCTTGTTGTATGCTTTGTATTACTGTCTATTTCCCTTTCGGGATATTACATAAGTGAACCGAGCTTGAATGTTTACAGCTATTTAGTATTTCAAATGAGATTTCCCTTCCAAAATTAGGGCCTTGAACTCATAATGGTGTTTCCTCTCTACGTAGGAATGGTTAAAGGAAAACCCTATTAGGTGTTTCCAGCCTTCCTTAGTCCACCCTTTCAATTGTTAGGCGTTAGTGAATAATGATGGTATGGTGGGGAGAAGACTTCATGGCCAAGTGTCATGGTCAAAGTGACTGACATGATGAGGGACTTCCTATTGAAGACTTATAATTTTGAGCGAATGATTTAATTCGTGACCCATAAAGTAATTGCATCTTGATTATATACCAATCCCGTTGATTCCATGTATATGTCACCAAAAGAGCAAATAGACCACAACAAAGTACCTTTTCTGACACATTTGCACTAGCGACATGCTTATAAGTTCTTCAGTCCCATTGATTTTTTTCTTGTTTCTAAAATATCAACTTCCATATTGGTTCATTTTGTTGTTGTTTTATAATTGTGGCAAGTAAAATTTAGAAAAATTGTGGTGTTTTCATCTTATGGTTCTCATGTTTAGTTGATATTTAATAGTGTTCTGCTTAGCAAGAGGATACATGCATTGTTGTTAAATATGTTATATATGTCTGCAGCTTCAGCACTGCTCAAAAGCTGGACAAGCTTGGGATGCGGGGCAGTGATACGTGAGTTCTGAAATTTTTTATTACAAAAAAATGGGTTTTTTTTAATTATAATTTCAAACTCTATAACGTGGCTGGTCTTATTTTTTTGTAGATGTGAACTGGTTTTTGAGAACTGCTTTGTCCCTGAAGAGAATGTACTAGGGAAAGAAGGCAAAGGTAATCAATCATCTGGAGAATTTGTGCATGAAGCTGTTTGAACAAGCTTAGGTTGTGAATACTTCTACTTTATTTCTAGGAAATGCTGTGATTGAATTGAGGGCCCATATCATGGCTCTAGTAAGTAAAACATTTCTTAAGGGCATCTTTTAGTGTTCCAAGGGGCGTCAAACAACATATCTGAAGTTTTCCTGTGTTTTACCTTACAAATCAATGGAATCATCTACCAAATAAGAAAATGAAAACCAATATTGTCATAGAAACACAATAGAAACCCATGTTGCCTTAAGAAAAGCTGAAAACCTGTTTCTGTTTATCGGAAAGATTTAAGATATCCAAGAAAACTATGTTTGATACGTCATAAATGTAGAAGGATACAATAATTTATGACTGTTGTTATATTTTCAGATTTTTCTTGAACACAAATAGTGAATATTTTATTGAAGAATCAAAATGACGTGTCACTTTTCTGCTTAATAATTCTTGTGATTCATTTTCAGCTATATTCTTCAACCCATTCACTCTGTATACCTTTATGTGGGATTCAGAAATTTGATATTGAGATTGAAATTAAAAATCTATGTTAATGTTCTTGAAAGACCAAAATAGGTCCGAGGATCTAGAAAGTACAGCAAGGATATATAGTTAGATAGAAAAGGGGATACAGAGGCCTCCCCTCACCACTAGAGAAAAAGGAAAAGAAAAGAAAATGAGTACAAGAATCAGCATGAATGTCCTCTATGAGCGTGTTATGCCATAAAGGTAGACTCTAGAGAGTGAAGAAGTACTACCTAAGGAACATAGCCTGATAATACAATTTTATTATTGTCAATGAATGACCAAAATTAGTCAGTGGAACTAAATATACAACCCAGTTTGTCAGAACTGTAGGAGTTGCCCTGTAAATTAAAAGATAAAAGTATAAAAAAACAAGCTAAACTTATGAATGAAAGAAATAGCCAAAAAATGCAATAAAAAAAAGTAGGTTAAAAAGGAGAGGGGCAAGAAGAATAAGCCCCAAAACCACATTGGAAGTAGAGGTGGAAATGGAGGAGGATGATGAGGATGTCCTATGTTGTAATGTCCTGTCTTGTAAACATTTTGACTCTGTCAAATTACATAAAAATAAAAATAAAATAAAATGAAAAGCTAAGATTATGGGGAGGTATTGTCATGTCATGTAAACATTAGTGGTTTTCAGATTCCTGGTTTTGACAAACCATGGTTTTTCATTATATACAAGTTTGGTCAAACTGTATTCTATGTATTTACAATGTCTATCTGTTTAAGTCATGGATTGGCAATTCCAAAGGAAAAACATGTGACAGATTCAATTCCTTGTTGCAGGAGTTTATGTTTTGATGTCAGGATTAGATTTGGAGAGATTAGTCCTGGCAGCAGGCCCCATTGGCTTAATGCAAGCATCAATGGATGTTGTTCTTCCATATGTTCGTCAAAGAGAACAGTTTGGTCGTCCAATTGGTGAATTTCAGCTGATACAGGTTCTAATATTATGGGCTGAGACCTTATTATTTTTGTGGTATTTGAAGTAGATTAGATTCTGCATAACTTCAAAGGTTTGAATTTTATCATCATTGACATGTTTATTTCATACTTCAGTCAAAAAGAGAAGGAACGATAAATAGGTTTGTCATTGGTGATTTTTTTTCTTTTCTTTTAGTGACTGATCAATATTCGAAATTTTTATTGGCTGTGTACTTTGAGAAACAGGGGAAACTGGCCGATATGTACACTGCTTTGCAGTCTTCTAGGTAAGACAAATTTCATCTATGTTGTTCTTAGCATACATCACATAATACAAATAATCAATTTGTCTTAGTGCTTGACAGGGCCTTTGTTTATTCTGTCGCAAATAAATGCGACAATGGCGATATTGACAAGAAGGTTAGTAACTTAAGCATATGCAAAAAAGGTATCTGACTGATTGATATTTCATATTTTATCAGTGCACCTTGTTAGAAAATTATATATTATGGAGCAATGCAACACATAAAATATGCGGAAAATACAAGCACACAAAAAAAACACATAAAACCAGAGAGACACAGATATACGTGGTCCACCCAGTTTGGGCTACGTCCACCCCGAACAGCCAGTCCTTCCTTTCTATTATCCAGCAAAATGAAAAGACAAAACTTACCGCAGATCCACTGTAATATCCTCTGTTCTTTCTCACAGTCTCCCTCTCTGTTTCTCGCTCCGAGAATACACATACAATTCACAGCCGCAATACAATACCCTCATATATACAAGGGGGTTGCCTTCTAGGGCAAAAAACCCTAATCTAAACATAACTTCTACCATCAGATCATTTGCCTAATGAATGGCCCAGATTGACTAGAAATTACTATACTTTTACAAGGCAATTTTACATCTGTTTTTAGCTTCGGGGGTGCTGCCCCCGAAACCCCCGCTAGGGGGGGCTCCGAAAAGCATTGCCGCCCCCCCCTGGACCCCCCACGGCAGCGATTAATTACGGGTGGCGTTGCCGCCCCTTTTAAGGTACAGGGGTCCAATGCTGTGATACAAAGTAAACAAGATAATCAGGCTCCACACCCAACAATCTCCCACTTGGAGACTGATTGTAGCAACTCCACCGCTGCTTCATTTGCTAGACAATGACTCCTCTTTGGACTTGGATATTCCTCATCTTCATCGTCATCCTTGAAGACCAATTGAAACTGAGCATGTTCTCAGTTTCTCCTCGGTTACAACTTTTGTTAGCATATCTGCAGGATTCTGGCTAGTGTGTATCTTTTCCAGCTTCAACTCTCCATCTTCCAATACTGACCGTATGAAATGGTACTTGAGATGTATGTGTTTAGTCCTCGAATGAAATGCTGAGTTCTTTGCAAGATGAATAGCACTTTGGCTATCACTGTATAGTGTGCCCATATCATGCTTCTTACCCAATTCATCCATAAACCTTTGTAACCAAATCATTTCTTTACTAGCCTCTGTAGCAGCAACATACTCTGCTTCTGTTGTTGAAAGTGCAACAACACTTTGGATTTTTGAAACTCAACTGACAGTTGTTCCACCTACAGTAAATACATATCCTGTAGTGCTCCTCCTGTTATCTCTGTCACCTGCCATATCTGCATCAACATATCCCTGTAGAGCAATGTTTGAACCACCAAAGCATAATGCTTGATTTGTGGTACCTCTCAAATATCCGAGAATCCATTTTACTGCCATCCAATGTTCTTTTCCTAGATTATTCATGTACCTGCTTACAACTCCCACTGCATGTGCAATATCAGGCCTTGTGCAGACCATTGCATACATTAAGCTTTCAACTGCTGATGCATATGGAACTTTAGACATATAATCCATGTCTTCTTGGGTCTTTGGGCACATCTCCTTACTAAGTTTGAAATGGCTAGCAAAAGGTGTACTAACTCGTTTTGCATTCTGCATATTAAATCTTTTCAACACCTTTTCTATGTACTCATTCTGAGACAGTGTTAATTTGCGATTTTTCCTGTCTCTAGTTATCCTCATACCAAGGATTTGTTTTGCAGCTCCCAAATCCTTCATTGCAAATGAGTTTGCCAATTTTCTTTTGAGCACATTTATTTCCTGCATGTTAGACCCTGCAACAAGCATGTCATCTACATACAATAACAATATAATATAGCTGCCATCATTTTTCCTTTTTAGATAAACACAATGATCAGAGTGACATCTAGTATAACCTTGTTCAAACATAAACTTGTCAAATTTTAGATACCACTGCCTTGGAGCCCGTTTTAAGCCATACAAGCTCTTCTTTAACCTGCACACCAATTTTTCTTTCCCTTTGACCTCATATCCTTCTGGTTGCTACATGTATATCTCTTCCTCCAAATCTCCATGGAGAAATGTTGTCTTTACATCTAACTGTTCAAGATGTAAATCTTCCACTGCTACAAGACTTAAAATAGTTCTGATTGAATTCATTTTAACAACAGGAGAAAATATTTCATCAAAATAAATACCTTTCTTCTGTGCAAACCCCTTCACCACAAGTCTAGCTTTGTACCTCGTTTTCCTCCATCTTCTTCCTTCAGCCTGTAAACCCATTTATTCTGCAATGTAGTTTTACCTGCAGGCAACCTGACTAAGTCCCAAGTCTGGTTATGCATTAAGGAGTCCATCTCTTCTTCCATGGCTAGCTCCCACTTCTTCCTGCTTTCAACCTGCATTGCTTCTTCATAACATTCAAGTTCACCAGAATCAGTCAACAATAAATAATATAGTGAAGGAGAGTATCGTTCAGGGGGTCTACTTATCCTGGTAGATCTTCTAACACCACTTTCAGGTGTTTGAGGTGCCTGTTGCTGTTGTGGTGGTTGCTGCTGCTGTGGTTGTTGATTATTATTATTTTCAGGCACCTTTACTTTTTCAGATATCTCATCAAGAACCGCGTATTCCTTGCTTTCTTTTTCCTGTTTCTTTTCCTGCAACCGATTCTTATACAAGACCTTTTCATTGAATATTACATCTCTGCTCCTAATGATTTTGTGATTTTCATAATCATATAAGCGATAACCAAAATCATTAGCACCATATCCAATAAAGGTACATTTATTTGATTTTGCCTCAAGCTTTGTTCTATTTTCTTTATTGATATGGACAAAGGCCTCACAACCAAAAGGCTTTAAAAAAGAGTAGTTTACCTTTTTACCTGTCCATGCTTCCTCTGGAATACCACTATCCAAGGAACTTGAAGGCCCTCTGTTTATTAGATAAACAACAGTATCTACAGCATTTGTCCAAAATTGTAAAGGCAATCCTGCATGCAATCTCATGCACCTTGCACGCTTCATGATTGTTCTGTTCATCCTTTCTGACACACCATTTTCTTGTGGTGTTCTTGGAATTGTCTTCTCTCTATGAATTCCATGCTTTGAACAGTAACTATCAAACTCTTTGCTGCAATATTCACCTCCATTGTCTGATCTGAGACACTTCAACTTCTTTCCTGTCTCAATCTCAACCAAAGCTTTCCATTTCTTGAAAGTATCAAATACATCAGATTTATTCTGAATACAATAAATCCATGTTTTTCTAGTTGCATCATCAATAAAAGTAACATAATAACGAGAGCCACCGAGAGATGATACCTGAGCAGGTCCCCACACATCTGTATGCACAAGCTCCAATTTTTCGCTCTTCTTTTCTTTCCCAACTCTGAGAAATCTGACTCTCTTTTGTTTTCCATAAATGCAATTTTCACAGAAATCCAAATCAACATTCTGCAAACCTGGCAACAAATTTATTGAGTGAAGAATCTTCATTCCCTTCTCACTCATGTGTCCGAAGCCAAGGTTACGGAAGCTAGAGCGAGCGCGAGCGCGGAGCGCCATTTTTAGAAGCTTCCGGTCCGGAGCGTTTTCGGGAGCGTTTATATATATATATATATATTTTTTCTATATTTTGATGCATATATGTCAACAAAAACATGTAGAATGATGAATTAGACATAAAAAACATAAAAACATAGATTGAATCATATAACATCAATCATCTAGAAGTTATAATCTTCATCAACCACGCCCACGAGTTGGAAGCAGAGAACATATTGACTCTTGAGTCTCGCAAATCATCAATCTGAAGGTTTCAAGCCTTCAAAATTCAATATATAACATTTATCATCATTGATATATAACATTTATCATCATTGATTTCAAATTTCAATATCTAACATTTATCATCATTGATTCATTGATTTCAAAATTCAATATACATTTATCATCATTGATATATATATTATAACATTTATCATCATTGATATATATATTATAACATTTATCATCATTGATTCATTGATTTCAAAATTCAATATACATTTATCATCATTGATTCATTGATTTCAAAATTCAATATATAACATTTATCATCATTGATATTATATAACATTTATCATCATTGATTCATTGATCACCATATAACTTTCATGAAGCATCATATTCATAATTCATAATTCATAATGACTTGTAAATAGTAAACTTATAAATGCCAACTTCATTAAAAATTTAAATATATGAAATCAGTAGCAAGTCAAGTTTCAACTGTTCAACTGTCAACAACAAATAGAAAATAGTAAACAACAAATATATTTTATATGGCTGGCCCCTTGCCACGCCCACGAGAAATGTCTAATTTCTGTGAGCCACGAGGAACTGTTGGTCTTCTAGTACTCTCAGGAGTACCATGACCACGACCCGAAGGTGGAGGCTGGATCTGCAAAGGAACAATAGTGTGATATCGAGGAGTGGCACTGGCACTGGCACCCGCACTGCTACCAGTAGATGGTGGGACTGGCCCTATGTGTGGCGGTGCTGCTGATGCTTCATCATCATCCCTATAAAGTTCTGCTTCCAATTCTTCTAGATGTAACGTGCCGTCCTCCAAATTATCATCTTCTGGGTTGTTGTCCCAGACTCTGTATGATTGATCCTCATTTGCTCGATCACAGTAATGGCCGAGCAACCTCAAGTTATAATGCACATAAACCAAGCTTTCAGCTCGGTTTTCATTCCGCTTGTTTCTTCTCACATTGTGTATAAAGTTGTAGGTGCTCCAACACCTCTCTGCAGAAGAAGTGTTCACAACTTGTGAGAGAACTTTTTTAGCCAACTTTGGCAAAAGTCCCATGCCGCCATATGCTTCCCACCATGTGAGAGCATCGAATCTGTCCCTGTCTTCCATTGCATGGAATGAACTAAAGTTAGCAGTGCAACTGAAGTATTTGCCTAATTCAAGGCGCAATTTAGCACACTCTTCCCTGTCAGGTACCAATTTGTCCAATGCCTTCATGTACCCTTCTTGTACCTCTGGATCTGTGTGAGGTTTCACCCTAACCCCACCTCCAGGTGCAAGTTGGCCCAACCAAGATGGAGAGTAATATTTTGGCGTAAGGATATATGCCAAAGCATGTAGTGGAACATTGAGTTTATTCCACCGTGCACACACACAGTCATGAATCATAGCATATAAAATGGGATCATTATCCTTAACAATATCTTTTATTTGCCCCAACATGCTATCCATCTGCTCATAAACCTCTCCAATCACTGGTTTATCAGTATCTGCAAAGCGAATCATGCTATAAATGGGCTTGGTAAAACTCACAATTTCCCTCATACGTGCCCAAAACTGAGGGTCAAGGGCGGTCTCCTCCACATGTTCAAAACTTTGCCTGTCAACCACTGTTGCCGCCCTGTCCTTTAATACCTGCCAGTGTGGGCTTGATACCATTGTAGCCAATGACTCTCTTACCTTCAAAAGGCGCCTGAAGGTGAGGTAATAACTAGCAAATCTAGTTTTTCCTATTTTCAACAACTCCAATTTGGAGTGAGTACGGAAAAGCCCATGGGTATTGCTATGATTTGTAATAAATTTGATCATTTTTTTACCTCTCTTGTACAAATCACCAAGCCATTTGAATTGAGGTTGTTTGTTTTTTATGATATCATGCATCAAAAGGTTCATTGTGTGAACCAAACACCCAGACCAAAAAATGTTGGGGTATTTATCCTCAACAATTGCTCCTGCTGCCTTACAGTTAGCAGCATTATCAGTGATGACCCGTATCACATTGTATGGCCCAGTCTTTTCAATTATTTCAAGTAATGGTTCTGCAATGTTAATGCCGGTTTTGAATTTATCTGAATAATCATAAGCTGCCAGGAACACTGCACCACTAACTGACACAGCCAAAACATTTATCAATGGTTTTCCTTTCACATTGGTCCATCCATCAGAGACAATGGACAACCCATGCTCATTCCACGAACCTGTCATTCTAGCCAAAGAATGATTTATTTTAGCTCTTTCATGATCAAGACCCACGGTTCTGGCCTTGTCATACCCAGGGCTTTTGTATCCTTTGGGGGCATCATTAATGGCATAAACCATTTCATGCCAATAAGGTGAGCGAAGAACATTGAATGGCACCCCACATGCATATAGAAACCGGTAAACTTTTGAATCCACATCATTCCTACACCCTTCGTCTAGGAAATCGGATATGGTTCTACGCCTTAATCCAGTGCCACTGCTTCCGAAACCACTGGCATGGGTGGAAGTTGAATGTGTTGGGCCTGAATCAGCGATCCCCTTAGATCTTTTAGATGATCTCTGTATGGCAACCCCCTCTTCCTTCCTATATATCTCTCTCTGTGGTGCTGCCATAGAAGTACAAACTTTGATTCCAAAATTTTTAGTTCCATCTCCTGGCATTATCCCACAAAGGTGCCTTCTCAGACGGGTGTATGACCCATGGTATTGTTTATTGCAATGGGGGCAAATAAATTTAGTGGTTCCACCACCTTTCCCTCCTTCTTGTTTTTGAACATATTTCCACAAAGGATATTGGTCTTGTTTAGTTGGAGATTCTAGGTTCTCAGGGTCTCCACTCCCCACTACCTCCTCAGCATAATCCTCCTCTTCAGGATTTTCTTCAGATCCACCATAACCCTCCTCTTCATCCTCCTCTTCTCTGATTTGTCTCTTTCTTCTAGCACTCTCCAACACCATTATCACAAAGAAAAGAACCAACATGAGGAAAATTCCTAGCCATATAGCCATGATGGAAACAAGTTTCAAGTTTCTAGAATCTAGCCTGCAAAACAAATAGAAAAATGCCAAATGGGAATAGGAAATGCAACATAGGAAAAAAACAACTCATTTTAAAAGTTTTAAATCCAATAAAATGCAACATTCAAGCAAAATTCAAGTTTTCATTTTCAAAACATTTAACAATCTACAAATTCATCTTAGAAAATACAAAATTGGATTAGAAGGCCTACCTCTTTCTTGCAATCCTCCTGTCAGCCTTGCTCCTTGCTCTCCTGTCAGCTTTGCTCCTTGCTCTCCTGATTGCTGTCAACCAAACCTTGCGCTCTCGGCTCTCCTTCTCACTCAATTTCACTTCTCAACTAACAAACAATAACTGAAAATGAAACCCCCCCCCTTTTTATAAAAATCGGAAATTTTTCATAAAAAAATTTCCGCGCGGCGGGGAGCGTTTTTCCTGCCGGGGAGCGTTCGGGAGCGAACGCTCCCCGAACGCTTCCCGCGTTTAAAAAACGCTCCCGAAGCGTTTTTTTTAACGTCGGAAGCGTTTCGGGAGCGTTCGCTTCCGAACGCTCCCTGAAACGCTCCCGAAAAAACAGGGAGCGTTTTTTCAGGTCGGAAACGCGCTCCCGAAAAACGCTCCCGACAGGAAGCGTTTTCGGAAGCGCGTTTCCTAGCGCTTCCGAAACGCTCCCGCACGGAGCGAGTTTCCGGAGCGGGAGCGAAGGGGGTACGAAGCTTCCCCGCAACCCTGGGACTCCGAGCCTATGATGCCATAATGCTACATCTGCTCCTTTGGAAGTCAAAGCATTAACAGAGTTAGAAATACCATTGCATAAATACAATGTACCAACCTTTTCACCTTTTGCTATTACCAGGGCTCCTTTGGTGACCTTCCAAGTTTTATCTGTGAAAGTTGTCACACAACCTTCACCGCCTAATTGCCCTGTTGAAATCAGATTTTTCTTCAGATCTGGAACATGCCTTACCTCCTTTAGTAGCCATTGGTTTCCATTCTGTTGTTTTACAAGAACTTTACCCATTCCAACAATTTTACAGGGTTTATTATCACCCAAACGAACTTGTCCAAAATCTCCTTGAACATAGTCATGAAAATATTTCTTATCAGGTGTGGCATGGAATGAAGCCCCTGAATCTACAACCCAAAAATCAATAACATTTTCGAAAGAAAGAATCAAAGCATCTTGTAACACATCACCTGTCACATTTGCTTCATGATTGTTTTCTTGCTGTGTGTCTCCTTCTTTTCCCTTCTGAGATCTACAGTCTTTCTTTAGGTGTCCTTTCGTTCTGCAATTCCAGCACACTATCCCCGATCTGGACTTGGATCTACCTTTCCTTGATTTACTGCGATATCCCGAGCTCTTTCCTCTTTCCATTCTTCTTCCTCTAGACTCTGCACTCAAAGCATTACCTGATGTCTCATCGGAGCTTTTCCGTCGCATTTCCTCGCTAAGGATAGCACCAACAACATCATCAAACTTTAAAGTACTAGATCCAAAGACAGAGTTACTAATGGCCATTATTAAACCATTCCAACTTTCTGGAAATGAGCACAAGAATAACAGAGCTCTAACTTTATCATCAAAGTTTACTCCTACAGAACTTAACTGACTGGTAACTGTATTAAATTCATTTAAATGGTCTGCAACAGATCCACCTTCCGACATCTTCATATTAAATAGTCGTTTCATAAGAAATACCTTGTTTGAGGCCGAGGGTTTTTCATATAATTTCACCAACATCTGCATCAAACCCTCTGTTGTTGTTTCCTTCGAAATATTGAAGGTGACTGACGCCGCAAGACACAACCGTACTGTTCCGAGTGCCTTTCTATCGAGAATGTTTCATTCCGCGTCTGTCATGGCCGCGGGCTTCTTTGTTTTTCTGCTCAATGGTAGGTACAGATCTTTCTGATACAGATAATCTTCCATTTGCATCTTCCACAGCGGGAAGTTTTGGCCGTTAAATTTCTCGACCCTAAACTTACCATCGTCCGCCATTGCTCCCACTCGAACCAGGAACCCTTCTTTCCTGCGAGTTTATCAGCGAAATATACCTTCGGCTCTGATATTAGTTGTTAGAAAATCATATATTATGGAGCAATGCAACACATAAAATATGCGGAAAATACAAGCACACAAAAAAAAAACACATAAAACCAGAGAGACACATATATACGTGGTTCACCCAGTTTGGGCTACGTCCACCTCGAACAGCCAGTCCTTCCTTTGTATTATCCAACAAAATGAAAAGACAAAACCTACAGCAGATCCGCTGTAATATCCTCTGTTCTTTCTCACAGTCTCCCTCTCTGTTTCTCGCTCCGAGAATACACATACAATGCACAGCCGCAATACAATACCCTCATATATACAAGGGGGTTGCCTTCTAGGGCAAAAAACCCTAATCTAAACATAACTTCTATCGTTAGATCATTTGCCTAATGAATGGCCCAGATTGACTAGAAATTACTATACTTTTTCAAGGCAATTTTACATCTGTTTTTAGCTTTGGGGGCGCTGCCCCCGAAACCCCCGCCAGGGGGGGGCTCCGAAAAGCACTGTCCCCCCCCCGCCTCCCCCCTGGACCCCCCACGGCAGCGATTAATTACGGGCAGCGTTGCCGCCCCTTTTAAGGTACAGGGGTCCAATGCTGTGATACAAAGTAAACAAGATAATCAGGCTCCACACCCAACACACCTGCATTCAAACTATGACTAATTAATTTTTTAATGCACATGAATTCAACTAAATTAACTCATCATTAGTTTTTTACTGTTAATATGTTTTTAATAGAGATAAGATAAATAATATGTTAAAGTCCAATGGATGACCAAGAAGGATGGTCAATGGGACTGAATAAAATAAGTGCAATTAGTGCTGATCACCTGCAGGTGTATATAATGACTATAAAATATATAAATAATACATTATGTAATAATAATGATGATGTTAAACTCAAGGACGTAACCTAAGTAATGGACACAATTGTTCACCTTTGTAATTTGTCAATACATATAAATATATTGTCACAAGTCATTGTACAATCATCTATATAACTGATTCATTTGTTTATCAATTATATATTTATTATCCAATATAGATTTCAACTCTCTCCTTATGTTGGACATTTCATATATGATGTATTGTTCATTACACTGGTATCAGAGCCAAGTCTGATTTCGGCCTCTGGCCACACATTTTATCAGAACCTGCCAGATCCAGCTTTTGGCCATGTATTTACCAGGGTTTCTGATCTTGTTCTTGACCACAACCAGCCTTTGGCCATTTAAAGGTCAGAAATTCTGTTGAAGATCATTCCAATGGCGATATATATAAACATATAATAGCAGAAAAACAGAAACAAAATCAGGGACATAATCATTAATCTCTGTGAAAATTGAAACTCGAAGCACACAATGATGAATCAAAGGGTGTAATACATGAGAATTAATTCAGAATAGGAAAAAAAAGTTAAAAACCTACAAGATATATATAAACTTAAAAGGAAAAGAGCAAAACTTGACACGGATTAAATTGCAGAATGTATTGTTCAATTGTTGTTTTCACCAAGGGCCTCACAGGTACAATTGTTGATGGGTAAAAGCCTAAAGGTGAAGGAAGTATGAGAATGTCATAAAGACAAGGTTCAAATACAAGAATTATAACTAATACAGCTTCTACACCTGACCACTCAATGTTATGGATATGGTGGTAGGTGTTGAATGGCTGATTCAGTTGGCATTTACACTTCCAACCTTGAAGAACAACTCATGGAATTTAATTGAAAAGGAAAAAACTATAAATTATATGGTGTTCCAAGTTCCACTCTCAAGAAAAGTGAATTACAGTTAATGAAAAAGGGACTAGAAACACTTATGAACATACAGCATCGAAAGCAAGGAAAGTTGTTTTAACAGGGCACAACAAGGTTTCTCATTCAACAATAAGATCAAAGGAATTCAGAATATGATGCGCACACTACAAAAGAACCTTTCCAATACTTGAATCGAGAACCAAGTCCAGCCCCTACAACTAGACAAACACAAAGATGATGCCACCAAGAAAACATGCTCAGCTAGGGAGAACCCTATTCACTATAATTTGACGAAAAGGGATCCTTCTAGGGGTCAGATATCTAAGAATAATAGTAATGATGATGATTATGTTAATAAATAATAATAATTAGCTTAATCAAACATCAAGAGTCACACCCCTTAAGGCCTCACCTCATGACTAGTCAATATATATTTATACACCGTTACAAAGCTCATTGTAACCATCAATATATCAAGCATCCATTTTTTGATTTTTTATTATACACTTGCAGAAATACTCTGTCAATTTAGTAATAAACAAGCCCTATTTATTTCATATTACTTAAGGCTACTTTGAAAGCATAAAGTAAATTAAATGACAAGATAAATGATAAATGCATGAAGGAACATGAGTAAGTAATATTGGAATAAAGAAAGAAAAGGAGCTAGCTCTAGGTGTAATATTGAGCCACTTATAAACATCATAGACTGACATAAGTGTAGGTGGGGAGGGATGAGAAGGGATCGATGTGAAGCTTGGCTATGTCATTTCAAGAGTTTGGAGAAGACCCCAATGGTACAAGATGTGAGATCCTAGGCAGATGCAAGCTATGCACTTAACTTCCCTAAAATTGAAGGTTCTTGAGAAGACTTTGGTAATGGAACATTGGTGGGGAGCACTTAGTGAGGGGTGAGTTCAGCTTTGAGGTCCGACAGAGTTGGGAATCAGGTTGTATGTGGGTCCCATGGGATCCATGTTGAGAGATTTTGTGTAAGTGATGCACCATAGAAATCCTAGTGGGAACTATTGCTTCAAATTCCAGCAGGCCTTGTGAGAGTCCTCACAAGGAAAGGACCAGACCTTGTTGGAACATTGAGGGAAATTGCCATTGTCACCACAAGAATCTTCCTCCTCTTTAGTGGAATTGCACCACAAGGGAGGCTTCTCAGTGATCACCTAAAGGGTATTCTAGGCTATATGGCTCAAGGTGATGTAGATATGGACTAGGCAAAGATACTCTTCAATGTAAAAAGACAATTCTTTTTTTATAGGAGCAACATATAATATACCAAGCCCTAGATGAGGTACATGTGACCTAGGGTTTCAAGATGCAGATCAACAAAGGAATTTCTAGGCTTACAAGCACTAGAGAAAGGATTTGCAAATGATATAATCAACAAAGGGGGAAACAAACCCTTAAATTAAGCCCTAAGTTGAAGCCCTGGCTAGGGTTAGGGCTTTTGTCAGGCACAATTGACATAGGAAGGTTGATGTCAAGACTTCTAGGGCAAATTCAACATTTTAAAATGTGAGATATTGAGTGAAAAGGATCAAGAAGGTAAAATCCAAGGTTATTTATCTCCATTGTCCATCCAAAAGGCCCTTATTGAATTCTACCCTACAAAATAGCCTCGACAGCTTGCCTTGAAGGACTTAGAAAAATGAAAGGAAAGGAAAAATTGAAGTTTTTGTAATTTTTGACCAACACCAAGGATATCAGTGCCTATCCCTACTTGGGCGTTGGAGACTTAGGGCTAAATTTAAGAGAAAATGAATTAGTGCTTGGAGTATGGGGGAAATCCTCGTTTTCACTTACACAAACCCTAACTATCTTTTTTGTGAGGGGGGAAATTAAATAAGGGGATCTCACTTGGAGGCCCCCTATGGATTTCAAAGGAGATGAATTTACCATGCAATAATTTGTTGAAAAAATAGGGCATCCTTTATATAGATAATTACTTCTTATGATATTTATTATTTTAATCTTCTTGTTATTTTTTCCATCATAAAACAATTACACAAAGGAGCACAACATTAAAACAAAAATACCATAAGGTTCATAAAGAGACAATTGCACAATAGCACAACATTTTACCCTGGGAAAACCCACATGGGGAAAAAACCTAACAATCCTTTCCTTATAGAATCAATTCAACAAGAGAGATATCAAAGTCAACATCATAGGTAACTGACAACATAGATAACAAGCTCAACCTCTCACTAAGAAACCAAGTCATCCCTCCTCAATTTGATTGCAATCACAAAGATAGAAGATTTGCAAAGAGATGTACCATAGAATGTTGACCCTCTTCCACAGATCCGAACCACAAAATTTTGGTCCTCTTCCATAGGATCAATCCATAGGAGTTTTGGTCTTCTTGCATAGAGATTCAACCTCTTGACACAGAAATAAACCATAGAAAACTCTGCCCTTCCAAGAGACATGCCACAAATAATTGTGGTCCTTCTAGCACAGAGATTACATAGAGAAATTCGGTCCTATGCTTAAGGTAGATGCCACAGGAACTCGCGTTGAACTTGGCCTCATGATCTTGCTTGAGCAAGGGTAGAAAGACCATCTCTTATATTTTTGATTTCGACTTCTTTTACTCCTTATAATTGCAAACATATTCCTCGAGAGAGTGATTCAAGACGCACCAAGAGGGAGGCTGAATGACTCCTTTATATTGCCATCATGAGGTCATCTCTCAACAGAATACGCCAAGAACCAGTTTGCATGTGCATGGATCAACAAAATCATTCAAGATGACAAGTACAAAATAGTCGATGATATTATTTACTACAAAGACAGGATATACTTGGTTCCTAAATTTGCCCTCAAGGAGAAGATTTTGAAGGTTATGCATGATATCCCATCATTTGTACATCAGTGGTTCTTCAAAACCTACAAACAGATTAGGGAACAATTTTCATGGAAAGGTCTCAAGGAAGATGTGATAAAATACATCAAGGAATGTGTGACATGCCAATATAATAAGGACGAGCGCACATATCCCACAGTTCTTCTCCAACCTCTACCAATTCCAGAAAAAAAATGGAAGAGCATCTCAATGGACTTCATCACAAGGCTACCCAAAACACAAGGCAAAGATTGTATCTATCTCGTGGTGGATAGATTGAAAAAATTTACGCACTTCTTTGCAATCTCAGCGGACTACTCAGCTAAACAAGTAGCAACATTATTCTTCAAAGAAGTCTTCAGACTCCACGGATTGCATAAAAATATAGTCAGCGATCGTGACAACAGGTTTATGGGTGCATTCTGGCAAGAGTTCTTCAAGCTAGTGGGGAAAAATTAACCCCTAGCACTAGTTATCACCTACAAATAGATGGGAAAATAGAAATCGTGAATAAGTGGATTGAAGAGTACTTGCGTAATTATGTGATGGAGCAACAAAAAGGATGGATCAAATGGTTGTACCATGGGGAGCATTGTTATAATACCGCCTACCAGTTATCCATTGGGATGATGCCGTTCAAAGTACTATATGGTTATGATGTACCGTCCTTTATCGACAAGATTTTTGGAGACAACAAGACACCTATTGCAAAAAACTGGATACAGGATAGTTAGGACATTCGCAGGGTACTCAAGGAAAACATGTAGGTTGCTCAAAATCGACAGAAGATGTACGCAGACCAACATTGAACAAAACACAACTTTGATGTAGGAGACCTCGTTTTCTTGTGATTGCAACCTTATAGTCAGTCTACACTCAAGGAAAGCAGCGTAGAAAAGATGAAACCTAGGTTTTAAGGGACTTACAAAGTTCTCTAGAAGATGGAAAAAATAACATGAGTTAGAATGAGGGACAACAAAATCCATAATGTATTCCATGTGTCGTGCCTCAAGAATGCTGTGGGACAACAAGTCACCACCTTTATTGAACATAGTTTTGAAACTCCAACTCGGACTCTGAACCAGTCGAGGGTTGACTTCGACTCAGTATCGACTCGGCCTAATTGATTTCAATGACTCGGTCTTTGTAAAAAATACATTAAATAATTTTTTTTTAATTATAAAAAAATATAATTTTAAAGATTTTCATTCATGTTTCCAAAGATAAAGCATTAGAGTATAGAGAGAAGACAACATATGATCAAAGTAGGCTCATGAATATATCCATTATATCAAAATGGCACCTAGTGCACTGTCCAATACATGTAATATATAGATATTAGAACAAAAAACATAACCAAGGAGGCTGTAAAGGACCTCTACAACAAAACATTACTAGTCACTAGTCACTACTGGCTACTGCTAGAGAAGGCAACATCATTTGGCTCAGACTCTCAATCAGAGTCAGACGGGAAAACCCATGGCTCCTCCTCCTCATCACGATCTCTAACTGCAACTGTAGAAGCAGTAGTTGTGAAAATTCCTAAATCAAGAATCCTATTGCAGCAACTGGAAAATATTCACCTAATTGTTAATTTTATCTTAACAATTTATTTGCTATTTTCTACGACAAACACTGAATACATCACACTACAACCTTCACTACATAAAAATCATATGCGGGAACAAGAACTGAGCAAGAAGAAATAGACACATATGGTACCGTTATTTTTGGACAAATGTCCTCGAAAAAACCCAATGTGGGAAAACCGGTGCAACCACTGAGGGTTTGTAACCTTCACTACATAAAAATCATATGCGGAAACAAGAATTGAGCAAGAAGAAATAGACACATATGGTATCGTTATTTTTGGACAAATGTCCCCAAAAAAACCCAATGTGGGAAAACCAGTGCAACAACTGAGGGTTTGTATTATTAAGCAGTAGTTTTGAATACAATCTAGGATGCCTTACTGGGCATCCATACAGAGAAAATAACTGACAAAGAGTTAGTGAGAAAATGACCTCACACTAACATTGAAGATCTGACACTGACCCTACCCTGAACTGACAAGCCCCACGCTGCCTCTACGTTGCCTCTATGAAGATCTACGTCACTCTGGTTGGGGACCGTGTCACTCCCTTCGGTTAGCCTTTCTGCTGGCTGGAAGCTGATCTTCTGCCCCTCCGGTCTCACACCTTGATTCTTCGGCACTAGATCTGACTGATCCTTAGCAAAATTGCGGATCTCTTCAGAGGCTCAGTTGTGAAAATTCTACTGCAGTGTATTGGTTTATTTCTCCTACTTTATTTAAAATTAATACGAGTTATTTTCAGAAATTACATTCAGAAAATACCGAAATAAACACAACTACAACCTACACATGTAGATCATTTACTGAATAATACGCTCATGCAACAAAGTGACACATGGATTTTTGGACATAAGTCCCCTGAAAAACCCAAAGCGGGAAAACCGGTGCGGCAGATATGAGGGTTATTTTATTAAGTAGATTCTGAGTACATCAAATTTGGGTTCCAAGTCTGGAAAACCCGACAGAGAATAAAAGAAATCAGATCTGCAACTAACCTGATGTTCTAGTGCCAAATATCAGACTAATCCACACCCTCAAACGAGATTTTCAAGACTCAGCATGGATCTGACCCTAGAAACCCTCAGCGCTGCTCCTGAAGCCCTAATGTCAGCTATGAAGGCCTGCATTAGCCTCTGCGTGGCTCTGTGAGGGCTTGCATCACCCCTGGAGGGTCCACGCTGCCCCTGCGCTGCCTTTTCTAGGCCTGCATCAGCCTTGCGTGGCCCCAGCTGCCTCTGCGCCGCCTCTGCGTTGCCCCTGTTGGACTGCATGGCTTTGAAGTCCCTCTGCGCTGCCCCTGCTGGACTGCATGGCTCTAAAGTCCCTCTGCGTTGCCCTTGTTGCTGCTCCTTTGCCTCTTGCTGTCTCTTGGCTCTTGGGATCAGATCATCCCCTCAGCCAATACTACCCCTCACTGCTGTAGAAATTTTTGAATCTTAATTCCTATGTAGAAATTATTTTTGTTAATCCGGTTAAGCTTCTCCTACTTATACAAGTTATCAACTGAATAAATTCAAGTTAACATCAAAGCAAAACACATAAAAGATCTCTACAAATTCAGATCTAGAATAAGCACATGCACACATAGACAAAGTGACACAGTTATTTCTGGACAAACTGTCCTCGGAAAAACCCAATGTGGTAAAACCGGTCTCTGGCTGCTGGAGGGCTCTATTATTCAGAATATTCCTGAATACACAACTTTGGGTTCCAGATCTAGAAAACCCTACAGAGAAAACTCTAGATCTCCAGCACTTGGCTGGTCTAAGACCAACAATACTGACTGATCCACACCATCAAACAGGATTTACAGAACTCAGCCAGATCTAGGCCTAGAAACCCCAGATTTTCCCCTGAAAGACACTGCGTTAGCCTCTGAAGGCCTCCAAATGCTCAACGCTGTCACTGGAAGGGACTGCGTCACCCCAGACTGGGTGACGCAGTCACTACGCTGCCCCTAAGGGTCTCTGCATAACCTCTGAAGGGTTTCCTGAAAATCACGCTGTCCTTGCTGCTGCCTTCCTCTGCACTGTCTTTCCTAATCTCTTCTTTGCTTCTTGTGTATTCTAGACCTCGGGATCAGATCATCCCCTTGGTCTAAATTCCCCTCTCTGCAACTGAAACACTTGAGAATTCTTAGCAACCCCGCCCTAGAATCTCAGCTTAGCTTCAGTGCTCTGCCTCTGTGTGTCTTACAAATGACCCCAAGCCTTTCCTTTATACTTTTCTCGTTGACAAATCAACAACCAAGATTAAATCTTTAATCAATGGCTAAGATTAAAAGAAAGCTTGATCTGTGTGACTTAAGACAATTTCATCACATGTTTAATTAAATTCACTTTAATTATTTTATTTTCCTAAGTTTTAACTTATGAAATACATTAAAATACTTAATTAATTTAATATCTCCTAAACGAGATGAAATTTCCCAAATCCATTTGTGGGTCTTGTAGATCAGGTGAACTCTAGTCCTTCCTCAAAATTTGGGACATAGAGCACAATTGATGCTACCCCAAATACACAAAATTTGAACAACTGTAGGAAATTCCTCTGGAAATTCTTAGCAAACCCGCCCTAGAATTCTAGATCTATTCCCCAGTTCTGCAACTGTGTGTCTCTTCCAACTGACCCTTAAGCCTTTCTCTTATACTTTTCATGGAACCCTTCAATGGCCGAGATTAAATCATTCGTCAACGGCTTAGACTAAAAGACTTCTTGATCCATGTGACCTAAGACAATTTCAACACATGTGTTAATTAATTCACTTTAATTGTTTTATTTTCCTAAGTTTAGACTTAAGAAATCCATTAAAAATAATTAATTATTTGAATAACTTGAACACCAGCTGAAATTTCTCAAATCCCTTTCTGGGTTTTGGAGATCAAGTGTGTCCTAGCCCCTCCACAAAATTTCAGGGCTAGATCACTCTCGATGCTACACCAACTTATACAAAATCTCAACACTCCCTCTTATCACGGAGTGTGCTCTAGGAAATTGTACTCTAGCAATGTATCCACACCATGCACTACAAGATCTTGAAGTTGGATTTTGTGCTGCTGATGCTTGGCCTGATGCCCTCCATCCACTGCACTGCTGGCCTCTGTATTGCTTCCCATGCCACTGCCACCTACAATACCACATCTGTACTGCAATTCCCTCTCAAATTGCTGCATCATGCTGCCCATAGCACTGCCACTGCTAACTGCTGCACTGCAACTCAATTGCTGAGAAGCAACTGAAAGAACTATGCCGAACTGTTTGACAAATGAGTCAAGTTGCCCCCTACCACTGAAAATCCTTGGATGCTGATTTACGCTGTCCCCCTGGAGACACTATCATGCTGCAACACTGCACTGCGTGAGCCTAGCTTCTCTGTGTTGCTGAAGTTCCATCAGCCTCTCTGCGCTGCTGTTGCCTCTGCATTACGTTGCTCCCTCTTCAGCTCTTCAGCTCCCTCTTCTGCTTCAATGTGGCCATCTGCAACCATCTCCCGACTTATCCCGCTACTGTCTTAAGGCTCCCGTAGCTCGTATGTGATCCAAGAGTAAGGTTGACTCAAGGATCCCGCCTTTGTCTGTAGATTCTCTACAGATCCATGTCACCCCACCTCTTCTCTCGAGGCACATGAGCACTCATGGCTACATTCATCAAAGCCATCATCCTTTGCTGTTGCAGCCTTGGAATCAGAAGATCCTTTGTCCTTCTTCTTAGGACAACTGTTGGCGAAATGACCAAGATCACCACAGTTAAAGCATCGGACCTTGGAAAGGTCCTTTTTCTTCTTCCCTTGCTGTTTCTTTTCCCTTGATGCAAGGGCTGCATCCTCCTCCTCTTCCTTGACTTTGGCCTTTCCGCTTCCCCCACTGATATTCTGTCACTTGGTGACCCTCCTGATCTCCCCTTGGCGGAGGATAGCCCACATGTCAGCCCAAGATGGTAACGTTGCCCTTCCCAGAATGCTTTGGACAAACGTTTCCCAATCTTTCGAGACTACATTCAGAGCAGTCCTCACTAAGAGACCCTCATCTGGAGTAGCACCAATGCCAACCAGCTGATCTTGGATGGCTTGAAGCCTGAAGAGGAATGGATCTATCTCTTCACCCTTCATCATTTGGAACAACCGCATCTGGTTCTCAAGAAGCATTCTTCTCTCCACAGAGCCTCCTTGGTACATTGTGTCCAAGGCTACCCACATGTCATTTGCTGTAGTCTTACCAACAATATGAGGAATCACGTGGTCCTTGACTCCGTCTTATGATCAAACGCTGTGTCCGCTCTTGATTTTCTTCATACTTTTTGAGAGGATCTGCATCTGTTGGTACAACAAGGACCTTCTATGCATGCTCTTTGAGTCCATACTCATTCAAAAATGAGAGGATTCTGGCCCTCCAGATAACATAGTTGGACATGCCGTCCAATCTATCTTGATCCCTCAATCCATATCGAGCCATCTTTGCTCAGATCTGATAGAAACAATACTTCTCCCTCTAGATCTGGGTTTCTTGGTGACTAGAAACTCTCTAGTAGCTGCTTCCATTGAAGACTGATTTCCCTCCTGGAAATCTTCCAACAAAACTCAAACGACAGTACTCTCCGATCCTCTTGATCGAATCTCAGATCTGTTTGGCTCAGATCTGCTGAGTAATTGTCTTCCTCTCGCGTTTGTTGCCTTACCTAGGCACAATTCTGCACCTGCAGAATCTCTACCCCACCAGCGCTGCTGAAGATCTGAAGCACTGCTTCTGGATCTTGGCAAAATTCCTCTACAACTGGAGAGATGAATGGATTGCGTCTTCTTGGCTGGCCCAACGCAGTCGCAACGTTGCTCATAAGTGGATTGCGTAACCCCTAACTAGGTGACGCAGTCCTTACGCTGCCCTAGGAAGGGTCTGCGTAAGCCTGAAGGCCTTCTGTAGCTTCAACGCTGTCTTTTGGATCTGCGTTCTCTTGCTGTCAAGATGCCCTTTCTGGATTTGCTGCTTCTTCTGCCACCCTATAGAAAACTATTTCTTTAGCTGACTGCTGGAGATTCAGCTTGATCTGCTATCACTCTGATACCATGTGAAAATTCTACTGCAATGTATTGGTTTATTTCTCCTACTTTATTTAAAATTAATACAAGCTATGTTCAGAAATTAGATTCAGAAAATACCAAAATAAACACAACTACAACCTACACATGCAGATCATTTACTGAATAATACGCTCATGCAACAAAGTGACACACGGATTTTTGGACATAAGTCTCGGGAAAAACCCAAAGCGGTAAAAAATATGAGGGTTATTTTATTAAGTAGATTCTGAGTACAGCAAATCTGGGTTCCAAGTCTGGAAAACCCGACAGAGAGTAAAAGAAATCAGATCGGCAGCTAACCTGTTGTTCTAGTGCCAAATATCAGACTGATCCACACCCTCAAACAAGATTTACAAGACTCAGCTCGGATCTGACCCTAGAAACCCTTAGCGCTGCTCCTGAAGCCCCAACGTCAACTCTGAAGGCATGCGTCAGCCTTTGCGTGGCTCTGGGAGGGCTTGTGTCACCCCTGGAGGGTCTACGGTGCCCCTGCATTGCCTTTGCTAAGCCTGCGTCAGACCCGTGTGGCCCGAGCTGCCTTTGTGCTGCCCCTGCTGGACTGCGTGGCTCTAAAGTCTCTCTGTGATGCCCTTGTTGTTGCTCCTCTGCCTCTTGCTGTCTCTTGGCTCTTGGGATCAGATCATCCCCTCAGCCAATACTACCCCTCCGACAACGAGGCCCATCCTTAGCCCCGGTTTACCTTGGTCCCAACCTCAATCTGTGTGTAAATGCATCCAAGTTTCTTTTCCAGAGTCCTCAAGTCTGGCAATCTCACATCATTCCCATATTCTACGCTAGCAATTTTAAACAAACAAGTCTGGTTTATTTTAATATCTCAATTCAGAGAATTGAGATATTAATTCCACATTCCTCCATAACTACAACCCAATAGTCCATCTTCACATGATTCTGCTGGCGAAGGTGTCATCTCTATTCTATGGTTCAAACCATAATAATACCATCTCTTTACATGCGCACTGTAATATCTCAATGTCTATAATATATGCAATTCGTTCATACAAATAACCCGACATTCGTAAGGATTGACCACCAAATATATACAATTAACCTTGTCATATAAACCTCGGCAGGTGCACATATTAAACGAAGTCACCCTACTCGCATATAATGCTATATCACTATATAGTCACGACCTCCGTTCAAATATTAAACCGTCACAATATGGTTAACCCCACATATATTTCATATGGCGCTAACTTCACAACTGTATTTATCTTTGCCAATGTAACAATTTGCATATACCTTATTAAAACCGCAAACCTTAGTTAGGCAGCAACAATCAACCAGTGTATATACGCGTGGGTCCCAACGCTAATGCCGGCCACATCCAACGGCGGACAACGCATCGCACGGCTTCATCCGATCCGACGAATATTGCTCGGTTAACTTGCACGAACTATAATGCGCGATGGCGCGCAGTGGAGGCGGTTTTCCAAAGTCGCTCAGGGACACGCGTCAGTCAATCTATGGAATCGCTCCCCATTCCTCAAATACCACTTTCGCTGCAAAGGTGGTGCGATAAAAACCGCTTCCAGCCTTAAACCGCGTTCACTGTTCATCCGCAAGGTTCCGCTCCTTCTTCACGCCAGGTTCCGCCTATTCAAATTAACGTAGTTCAAATGCACCTTCGCTCCTCGTTATACAGTGCTCGTCCAATGAACACCACTATCGTTATGCGTAGGTTGAAGCCATGCCTCTGTTGTGGCCTACACTCACGGCTCTATCACTCCCCTGTCGACAGTGTCGACAGTATTTACATCGATTCCGCTAACTGTATGCAGAGCACCATTAATCCCATCACAGGGTTCTTAATTATCACGGATTTCGATTATTCTCCATCAGGATGCATGCATATATTCACACAGAACTTAATCAAGCAAAGCAGAGATACATTTACACATAAATTAAATCCACAAGGCACAAATATACTGAAACATTTCTTATTTACACAATGGATTGAATTACAACCATTGGCTGGCCAGATCTTCAATCTGATGGCCTTCCTCCCCTATGCAGCTCTCTATGCAGGTCTGTGAAGGTCTAGGTGCAGGCTCCGTGCAGGTCTCTCGACTCTGTCACAGAGGTTTATTTTTATACAATTATCACCAATGAATCGATTCAAATTCTTTGATGATTCAACAACTTTCCAAATTCCTACAGTTCCGAATTAGTCTAACGCTTAGATGGACTGAACCGGACTATCACTTGTTATGCCCACTAATCATTCGGCAGTTACAATTTTCTCTAAAATTAACTAAAATAACTCAACTATGAATATTTACATGGGGAAACAAAACATGAGACCCCCCTTATGTTTATTTATGTACAAAAAGTGCCTTGGGCCTAATGCCCCTGCATTAGACTCCCAGGTTCAAATGATTCATGATCTCCTGATCATGTGCTTTATTTTTATCTGCCTGGATTCCACACCTTGTTCTGCAACTAGCCATCCGTTGCAGCGTCCTTCTTTCGCATTCCTCCTGGCTTCCAAACTTTATGCTGTAGCTTTCCACAGGCTGTACCTTCACATCCTCTGTCTGCTTTGCTTGTGCTGCTATTTCCTTGTTTCCTCGCTGCTGCCCTTCTTTGAGGCATCTTCTGCATCAGTTCCCTGGTCAATTCAATTAAACTGTCTAATCTTTCCTTTGACTGCTGGGCACTTACTTCTGTTTGCTGCACTCTTATTTCTTCAGTTCTTACTGCTTCCCTATTCGCCACCCAATCATCCATCCCCTCTCTGCAACAGTAAAATTTTTGCTCCTCTGCTGGCAACACTTCAGTTTGTTGCTTCAGCACTCTCTCCAGCAACACTCCAAGCTGCTGCTCTGGCATTTCACCTTCTTTTCTGAATATCTTCAGCAAACATTCTCGCCATCTCTTTTGGCCAAACAAATCTTCTCCATGCTGCAACTCAGGTTCAGCATCTTCTTCTTCTGCCTTGGCAACCTTCAGCAATTGCCTTCCTTCTTCTTGAGTGACTCCAGCAATCAAATCAAGTTCTCTAGCCACTGTATCTTCATCTTCTGTTAGAGTGAAACTCTGGTTCTCCACTGCTGTAGCAGCCCCAACAGTCTGCCATACAACTTCTTCAATCTTCTCTGGGCTATTCGAAGAAGCCAATTCTTCTCTGCTACCAATAGCAACAATCTTTTCCTGCATATGAGACATGGTTGTCTCATCTTCATTCAGCTGCTCATCCTCATTCTGGAACAACTCTTCTTCTTCTAAGACAGCTCCAAGTGATGGATTGTCTTCTGCTTTGCCTGTCAACACGACCACTTCATCAATTCCAAAACCCCAAGACCCAATGGTCCCTACTGATGATTCAATCAGCAATTCTTGTCTATCTTCATCCCATTGTGTCTTCACATTCTGCAACCCCCAATTCTGAAATTGAGGTCTTTTCTCTTGTATGGAATCCTACTGATTCAACATACTCTCTAGCAGCTCAATTTCTCCATTCCATGGTTTAATGTCTTCCACAGAATTCTCCTTCTCTTTCAATTGACTGCCCCATGCTGTCAACTTATCTCCATCATCAACAGGATCTGCATTCATCAAATATTTGTTAAAGCAAAGTCTGCAAGGCCTCAGAGCCTTTCCTTCTTCTGTCAGCATCTCAATATGTTGGCCCAACTTTCTTTTCTCCTCAATCAGCACATCAGGATGCTGATTCCAATTCTTCAAACATTTCCTGAGACTGTCAACTAGTCTCTCTTCTGCACCATCCCCTTCAAAGATGTCCTTCTGCTCTAGTCCATAAAAATGAACTCTCTCATCTTCAATCATCTCTGTCCTTACCATCTGAACGCCTTCTCTCTGCGGTTCTGTCCTCTGCTCATGCCACAATCTTGGCATATCACCACAATCTTCTCTATCTTCTGCTGTCACTATCTCCTCAGTCTTCATCAGAATGAAATCCTGATTTCCCTTCTCTACAAAGATTCCAGCTATCCGTCCATCATTCTCCACATGGCCATTTAACAAAAGCAGCCTGTCATTATCAGCATTAATGACAAACTCATCATCAACCCCATTGAAACAATCTCTTCTACCAAATAAGGAATTAATGAATCCCTTCTGCTGCAGTAGTTCAATCTGTTCTTCATCTGAAAGATACTCATCATACTTTACTTGGCAACAGTCAACTTCATCTGTCACATTTTCATCATGTGAACTGCCTTCATTAACACCTGCATTCACACACAACTCGTCAGATGCAAAAACACAAGACCTCATGGTCTCAATTGGTGATTTGGTCACCAAATCTTTTTGCTGTTCCAAGTCTTCTATATTTTCCAGAGATTCTTCAATGGTCTCTTTTTCAGAGTCCTCAAGCTGTTCAGCCTCCAACTTCTGGCCAATATCACAAACTAAAGCTCTTCTGCTTCCAGTATGTTGGAAAGCAAAATCTTTCTCCAACTGTGCATGGACATCCTCAAAACATGTAACTGCTCCATTTTCTTCCTCAGTGACAACATCAACAGTTTGTTCTTTCTCACCTGCTGTTCTTGCAAACATACAAAATATGTCATATGTAAGGCTCTTGGACCCCTTGGTCCCACTTGAAGCTTCAGTTTCCAAGTCCTTCTCCAAATACTCAATCACTCTGAGTATTTCCTTCTTCTTCTGAGCATTCATCATCTGCTCCTTCTTCCTTTGTAGCCTCTGCCACTTTATCTTCTTCTTCATGAGCCAACCAACTCTCTGGCTTTCTTCTATCCTTCTCTTCAGTTCATTAAACTCTTCCTTGATCTCAGCAAATTCTTTCCAATACTCTTCATCTGTGAGTCTCTTCCTCATGCCATTTTCTTTGGCATCTTCCCACACTCTTCTGCTGTGGCCTCTTTCAGAACCTCTGCAATCACTGCTATCCCTGCTATGGCTCTCAGTAGCCATTTCCTTCTCTAGGAGTTCTTCACTCACAAGTTGCACTAAGCCTCTGCAACAACAAGCTCTCTTGCTGCAACTCACCTCACCAAGCTTCTCTCCTGAGCTCCGGCTTTTGGCAAGTACTGGTCCCCTCTCTTTGGAACCTTCTGAGCACTCTCTCTGCTCTCTAGGCCTCTGCAACTTTCTCAAGAACACCCCCTTTCTTCTTTCATCCAACCTCAGTTGGGAATTATTTCAGGTTCTGCCACACTCTTTCTTCTTCACTCAGAGTCCCTTGCTGGACTCTTTTATCACTGCTCTCAAAGCTTGTGATCTGCCCCTGCTGAGATGTCTTCAATTGTCTGCACTCTGTATTCTGCAAACAAATCCTTCCAACCAGAGTTCAAATAAGGCTCATCATCTTACCTCTCAAGATCCCTGAATGATCTTGTTACTTCTCTCCTCACCTGCACTGCATTTCTACCTGCTGCAATCTCCAAGACACTCTGTCTTCAAATCCAGATTCTGTTCATCTGGAGACCTTCACTGCATGTCAAATCAAATTTGCAATTTTCTCTATTAAACAGATTCAAACATCAACTATTTTTTTTCTGTTTCAGTACATGTGCATTTCCGAAATAAACTTTCAACGAGCTGACTAAATTCTAGCTCTGATACCACTTGACAGCGAGGCCCATCCTTAGCCCCGGTTTACCTTGGTCCCAACCTCAATCTGTCTGTAAATGCATCCAAGTTTCTTTTCCAGAGTCCTCAAGTCTGGCAATCTCACATCATTCCCATATTCTACGCTAGCAATTTTAAACAAACAAGTCTGGTTTATTTTAATATCTCAATTCAGAGAATTGAGATATTAATTCCACATTCCTCCATAACTACAACCCAATAGTCCATCTTCACATGATTCTGCTGGCGGAGGTGTCATCTCTATTCTATGGTTCAAACCATAATAATACCATCTCTTTACATGCGCACTGTAATATCTCAATGTCTATAATATATGCAATTCGTTCATACAAATAACCCAACATCCGTAAGGATTGACCACCAAATATATACAATTAACCTTGTCATATAAACCTCGGCAGGTGCACATATTAAACGAAGTCACCCTACTCGCATATAATGCTATATCACTATATAGTCACGACCTCCGTTCAAATATTAAACCGTCACAATATGGTTAACCCCACATATATTTCATATGGCGCTAACTTCACAACTGTATTTATCTTTGCCAATGTAACAATTTGCACATACCTTATTAAAACCGCAAACCTTAGTTAGGCAACAACAATCAACTAGTGTATATACGCGTGGGTCCCAACGCTAACGCTGGCCACATCCAACGGCGGACAACGCATCGCACGGCTTCATCTGATCCGACGAATATCGCTCGGTTAACTTGCACGAACTATAATGCGCGATGGCGCGCAGTGGAGGCGGTTTTCCAAAGTCGCTCGGGGACACGCGTCGGTCAATCTATGGAATCGCTCCCCATTCCTCAAATACCACTTTCGCTGCAAAGGTGGTGCGATAAAAACCGCTTCCAGCCTTAAACCGCGTTCACTGTTCATCCGCAAGGTTCCGCTCCTTCTTCACGCCAGGTTCCGCCTATTCAAATTAACGTAGTTCAAATGCGCCTTCGCTCCTCGTTATACAGTGCTCGTCCGATGAACACCACTATCGTTATGCGTGGGTTGAAGCCATGCCTTTGTTGTGGCCTACACTCACGGCTCTATCACTCCCCTGTCGACAGTGTCGACAGTATTTACATCGATTCCGCTAACTGTATTCAGAGCACCATTAATCCCATCACAGGGTTCTTAATTATCACGGATTTCGATTATTCTCCATCAGGATGCATGCATATATTCACACAGAACTCATTCAAGCAAAGCAGATATATATTTACACATAAATTAAATCCACAAGGCATAAATATACTGAAACATTTCTTATTTACACAATGGATTGAATTACAACCACTGGCTGGCCAGATCTTCAATCTGATGGCCTTCCTCCCCTATGCAGCTCTCTACGCAGGTCTGTGTAGGTCTAGGTGCAGGCTCCGTGCAGGTCTCTCGACTCTGTCACATAGGTTTATTTTTATACAATTATCACTAATGAATCGATTCAAATTCTTTGATGATTCAACAACTTTCCAAATTCCTACAGTTCCGAATTAGTCTAACGCTTAGATGGACTGAGCTGGACTATCACTTGTTATGCCCACTAATCATTCGACAGTTACAATTTTCTCTAAAATTAACGAAAATAACTCAACTATGAATATTTACATGGGGAAACAAAACATGAGACCCCCCTTATGTTTATTTATGTACAAAAAGTGCCTTGGGCCTAATGCCCCTGCATCACCCTCAATGTGGGAAATTCCTCCGGAAATTCTTAGCAAACCCGCCCTAGAATTCCAGATCTATTCCTCAGTTCTGCAACTGTGTGTCTCTTCCAACTGACCCTCAAGCCTTTCTCTTATACTTTTCGTTGAACCCTTCAACGACCGAGATTAAATCATTCATCAACGACTGAGATTAAAAAACTGCTTGATCCATGTGACTTAAGACAATTTTAGCACATGTGTTAATTAATTCATTTTAATTATTTTATTTTCCTAATTTTAGACTTAGGAAATCTATTAAAAATAATTAATTATTTGAATAACTTGAACACCAACTGAAATTTCTCAAATCCCTTTCTGGGTTTTGGAGATAGAGTGTGTCCTAGCCCCTCCACAAAATTTCAGGGCTAGAGCACACTCGATGCTACACCAACTTATACAAGATGTCAACATCAGCGCTGTGTTTGCGTGGCTCTGCATTGCCTAGCGTAGCCCTACGCTGGCTCTTCTGCGTCCTCTACTTTGTCTTCTCTGCGATGTATTCCCGTATCCGAAAAATCTCCAACCGAAACTATCTCTGCCCCTCACTGCGTAGAATCAGTTCAATGTGATCTCTCCAGTTGCTCTGCGCTGCTCACTTGAGAAATCGATCTCTAGACTCTTTCGATGTGTTTTCTAGATGCCCATCAAGCCTTCTATTATAACCTTCTTGTTGAGAAATCAACATCCCAGATTAAAATATAATCAAGGGTTAAGATTAACTTTACTTGATCTTCATCTTTTTCTAGAAGATTCACACCCAATTCTATTAATGTACTTTAATTATTTTAATTTCCTAAGTTTAGACTTAGGCTTCCATTAAAAATAATTCAATGTTTTAATAAAACCCCATCCAGGTGGAATTTCCCAAAACACTTTTTGGGTATTTTGGAATACATATGTCTAAGTCTCCCTACAAAATTTGAGACTTAGAGCACATCTGATGCTACTAGAAATCAACATTCCCTCTTAGCGAGGAATTTGCTCTAGTATTGCATCTTGTTGAAGCACTACACTGACTCTGTAACATCTTCCTCTGCGTTGCTGATGTCTGACACTGCTGCCCATCAACTACTATGCTGCTGCTGACCCTGCATACGACTGCCAATTGCATTTGGATTGCAACTCTGCTGTTGCTACTGCAGCAGAAAAACATCCAAAATACTGAACTAAGTGTTCATCATGATGCATCTGATATTGAAGATCTGACTTCTGCTAGTCTCTGCGCTGACCCTCTGAAGCTTCTATGCCGCTGCTGACTCTGCGCTGACTCTCTGAAGCTTCTACGCCGCTGCTGACTCTGCGCTATGCCTTGCTGCATTGCTGCCAACTCTGCTTTGCGCTGCTCAGACTCTAGCGCTCTCTAGCCACTGCGTTGTCACTCTGACGCTCCTCTGCACCAACGAACACTGGTCCATCCTGCTACTTCTGATATGGGCTCCCGTAGCAAGGTATTGATCCATGAGGTGGACTCCTCAAGGTTCCTACCCAACTGCAGTTCTTTCGAACTACAGTTTTAGATCACCCCAATTCTCCCCTAGAGATATGTGGACAATCATGGCGAAATCCTCCTCGATCCTAGCAATTGCAGCTTGAGGATCATGTTTCTCGTCCTTGTCCATCTTTTTGAGAGGACATTGCATAGTGTAGTGACTCATCTCACCACACCGGAAACACTTGATCTTCAAGACATCCTTTTTCCCCCTCCGTTGCTCTTGTTGTCCCTTGGATGCAAGGACTGCATTCTCTTCCTCCTCCTTGGGCATCGACCCACCATTGCTGCTGCCATCAAGTTTACACTTGATCATATCTCGCCTCATCTCTTCTTGCTGAAGAGCGGCCCACATCGATTCCCAATTAGGGAACCTTTCTCTGCCCAGGATGCTACGGACAAAGAATTTCCATTCCTCTGAGAATGAGTTTAGGGACAATCTTACCATCTTCGTGGCCTTAGGTGTTGATCCGACAACTGCCAATTGATCTTGGGTTTCCTGAAGCTTTACAAGGAATGGATCAATATGTTCTCCTTTTTGCATCCTCATAGATTGCATATTCTCTTGCAAGTACATTTTCCGCTGCTCGGAAGGTCTTTGATACAACGTCGCAAAAGCATCCCACATCTCCTTGGCCGTCCCTTTTCTAACGATGTGATATACTATATCATCCCTCACTCCGTCAAGGATCAAATTCTTAGCCTTCGACATATTCTTCTTGTAGGCTTTCAACGGATCTGTATCCATGAGGAAAGCTACCACATTCTCGATAAAGGCCTTGAGATCATGCTCATCTAATAGACAAGTGATCCTTGGTTGGAAGATAACATAGTTGGAGGCACCCTCAACCGATCTTGATCTCTCAGCCCATTGGCTACCATCTCTGCCAACAAAAAAGTTGAATTTCTCCCTCTCCTCTGCGTAGCTGCTAGGCTGGCCTACGTACTCCCTGCTGCAGTATATATATCTGCTCCTTGCTACTGTTGCTTTGCAATAGAGAAATAGAATTCCTTGGCTCAAAATTTACTGAGGAAGAAAATTCCCTAAAAAAAAAAATGTCTCCTTCCTTCCTATGACGCTTTCCTGCCCCAGCAAATGCTGTAGAAAAACTGCGTCCCACAGAAAATTGATCTGCGTTGAATCTACTGTTGCGCTGCTCCCTTTGCCACTGACAAATCACGAAATGGAAAGTCTTACCTCTTTGTCGAATCTCTCAGAGAGAGACTTCCTCGCAAATCTTGCCCTTTCTGGCTTGGACTGCGCAATCCCTTGGGGATTCGATCTGCTACCTACGCAGCTATTTGATCTCCCTCTTTCTCTTCAACGCTGAGTTCTTTCGGTCTGCTCTCTTGCTTCACCCACACTGCTCCGATACCATGTGAAAATTGCTAAAGAAGAAATCCTATTGCAGCAACTGGAAAACATTCACCTAATTATTAATTTTATCTTAACAATTTTTCTACTGTTTTCTACAACAAACACTGAATACATCATACTGCAACCTCACTACATAAAAATTATATGTGGAAACAAGAGTTGAGCAAGAAGAAATAAACACATATGACACTATTATTTTTGGGGAAATGTCCGCGGAAAAACCCAATGTGGGAAAACCGGTGCAACCACTGAGTGCTTGTATTATTAAGTAGTAGTTCTGATTCCTGAATACAATTTAGGATGCCTTACTGGGCATCCATACAGAGAAAATAACTGACAGAGAGTTAGTGAGAAAATGAACTCACACTAACATTGGAGATCCGACACTGACCCAACCCTGAACTGACAAGCCCCACGTTGCCTCTACGTAGATCTACGTCACTCTGGATAGGGACTGCATCACTCCCTTCGGCTAGTCTTTCTGCTAGCTGGATGCTGATCTATTGCCCCTTCGGTCTCACACCTTGGCTCTCCGACACTGGATCTGACTAATCCTTAGCAAAATTGCGAATCTCTTCAGAGGCTCAGCGTTGCCTCTACGTGGCTTTGCGCTGCCCAACGTAGCCCCTACGCCGCCTCTTCTGCATCCTCTACTCTGCATTCACTGTGATCACACTAACATTGGAGATCTGACACTGACCCAACCCTGAACTGACAATCCCCACGTTGCCTTTGCGTAGATCTATGTCACTCTGGATAGGGACTGCATCACTCCCTTCGGCTGGTCTTTCTGCTAGTTGGATGCTGATCTATTGCCCCTTTGGTCTCACACCTCGGCTCTCCGACACTGGATCTGACTAATCCTTAGCAAAATTGCGGATCTCTTCAAAGGCTCAGCGTTGCCTCTGCGTGGCTCTGCGCTGCCCAACATAGCCCCTACGCCGCCTCTTCTGCATCCTCTACTCTGCATTCACTGTGATGTATTCCCAACTTAGGAAAATATCCAACTGGAACTATCTTTGCCCCTCACTGCGTAGAATCAATTTGATGTGATCTCTCCGACTGCTCTGTGCTGCTCACTTGAGAAATCGATCTCTAGACTCCCTCGATGTGTTTTCCAAATGCGCATCAAGGCTTGTCTTATAACCTTCTCGTTGAGAAATTAACGACCCAAATTAAAACATAATCCAGGGCTAAGATTAACTTGACTTGATCTTCGTCTTTTTCTAGAAGATTCACACCCAGTTCTATTAATATACTTTAATTATTTTAATTCCCTAAGTTTAGACTTAAGCTTCCGTTAAAAATAATTAATTATTTTAATAAAACCTAATCCGGGTGGAATTTCCCAAAATGTTTTCTGGGTATTTTGGAATAAATGTGTCTAAGCCTCTCTACAAAATTTGAGACTTAGAGCACATCTGATGCTACCAGAAATCAATAGCAACACTAGTAGGTGCAACAACACATGCTCAGATAAACAAGCTATGCGCTTGCGCCGTGGTTGTGTAGAGGAAGTTCCTGCATCTGGAGAACTTGGGGCTGGGCCTGGTACTAGTAGATCTGCATTTAACTGAACATTATGTTCAAACAATGCCTCCATCTCTAAATCCAAATCAAGACCAATATCCTCATTAGAATCAAACTCTGCTAGATGACTCTCCAGTAGTAGGGCCTTTGAAGCCCTTTCCAGCAGCAAATATGGCATCAAAGTTATGTTCATAATATGGTGAATGAGAAGCATTGAAGGGGATATGAACATCATACCACCATCTAGCTATGTAATCACAAACAATTCCTCTCAAATCTTTCTTCCAATGGTCATCTAAAGTGGGTTGCATTTGACCTCTATTAGCTTGAGGACCATGTGCACTATCAGAGGAAGAGGAGGGTGTGGCTGTGAAATAACTTTTGATATCACCCTTCTTTTTAATTTTGCCCTTACCCTTTTTTTGAATAGACTCCAAAGAGGGAGGAACATAGTGAAAGGGGTTGGATGCATAAGTGCAAAGGATAGATGAAGAACCCTCATAATCAAAATTGGGGTAGGCAACAATCACGTGTTTTATGCTTTTCTTCCTCCCAATTTCAACCTCTATTTCTTTTTGCCTAGCTTTTTCTTCCTCAAACTTCTCAAATTTTTCTAGAAACTCCTTCCTAATACCCCCAATTTGTTCTGCTGGTGCTGCACATGGAACAATTTGGCCTCTAATACCATCCAAGTGTTGTTTCAGCCTATGAATTCCCCCTCCACCTCCCTTGATTTTTTTATGACAAAATTTGCAATGCATTTGATTATCAATCATCTCAGCATATGACCAAGCAACATCTTTCATTCTAGGAGCCATTTTCTGATATTTGGACTTGGAAATGAAAGGACAAAAATCTGAAAATGAAAGAAAAAAATACAACTCTTCAATGTTCATTTCTTTTACAAAAATTACTCTTTTTAATTTCTATATTTGCAAAAAAAAAACCAAGCAAAGGCAGATTTGAAAAGTGAAAAAAAATACCTCTAGGCTCTAGCCTCCTCAATGCTGCTCCAAAAAACCAACTCCTCAAAGCTGCTCCAATGACTGCCCAAGAAGCTCCTCACTGTTACTCCAATGATTGCCCAAGAGACTCCTCACTGCTGCTCTGAAAACTAACTCCACTACTCTTCACAAACTCCTCACAAATGCTCACACAAATGCAATGAGATAGCTGTGAGGAAATTTGAGGGGGTTGGGTAAATTTTATAGGCTTGGGAGAGGTTAAATGGAGTGGAAAAAACCTTATTTAGGATATGCATCAGAAATGCTCTGATCTGATTTTTCACAGTTATGCAGTAATTTCCAACAAGCTTTAAAGTTAGATCTAGGCAAAATTAAAGATGCCCAAGTGGCCAAAAACTCTGAAGATGAAGATTTTGTAATTCTCGACAATTTTGACCATATAAAATATGTTTTTAGGGCCTAATTATTTGTGATTTGTTTGCTGTAATAAAATTTGCAGAAAATAAGGGTTTAGAGATCAAACCCTTAGCCCAAGGCTTTGAAGATCCCACCGTAGAAAATCGTTGAAATTTTGAGATAATGTTGCCGCTTGAAAATTAGAATTTTAGAAACCAAATCCTGCAAAAATAGCCTCAAAAGCCTATACATCCTTAAGGTTCTAGATCTGAAGATTTCCTTGGTTGATTTTTCAAATCTGTTCCTGCAAACAAATATTGAGCCCAGATCTTGCCCTCTAGGGTCTAGATCTGGCTCAGATCTAAAGGTTTCCTTAGCTGATTTTTCAGATCTATACCTGCAAACAAATATTGAGCTTAAAATCTTGCCCTCCAAGCTCTAGATTTGGCTCATATCTGAAGATTTCCTTGGCTGATTTTTTAGATCTATTCTTGCACAAGTGAAAAGAGAAAAACCCAATATCCAATATGTACAAAAATAGGGAAAATCATAAAAACCCAAATTTTAGAATTCAAAATTATATTATAAAACTTCAGATCTACACAATTTAATTACAGATCTATACAAATAAGTCACAGATCTATACAAATAAACTACAGATCTATATAATACATCTACAAATCTATGCATAAGAGTTGCAGATCTGTCAGATCTAAGGAGTATAACTCTGACTTCGCTCCCAGATTTGAAGATTTAAGGCTCTTACTAGCCAAATCTAACTTTAAATTCAATAAAAGATAAGATAATTTTTTTATTTAAGCACAAGCTCTAGAAAAACCCTGCAAGAAGAGAATTTAAGATAAGCCTAAGGAATTAGATCGGAGGGCTTTTCAGATCTTATTTCCTTTGGAGTCAGCTGGTCCAACCGAGGACTTTCCTAAACGCCCAATTCTAAATCCGAGAGATTTATGCACACTTAAAGTTAAACTGTTAAATCAATAGAGAAATAAGATAAAAAATAAAACTTTCAAGAGTCAGAGATACCTGCTAACTCAATCCAATTAATATTCTTACCCTAAATCTAGTAACCTAAGCAAGATACCTGTGTAATAGATTTCTTTACAAGAGCCATTAATCAACAATTCATTAAAATAATCACTAGCAGAATATAAAGAACAAGTTTACCATAAAATGCTGAAGAGGAACACGACCATCAAAATAAAACCCCAAAGACTTCGTTTGTATTATTCCAGAAAATATTACAAGAGAGCTTCAAGAGCTAGTACATGATCAAAATATCAGATGATCAAAAGATTGACACTGACCTCTAATTTATAGGTAAAATCTCCAATGGCTAGTTCGCTTGATCCCCGTCAAAGTAATCTCGACCGTAAAAAAAGATTTGATTATCTTTTAATCTTGTCTGTCGAAATTATTATTTTTTGAGGAATTTCGAATTTTTCAATTAATTCCCTTTTAATTAACTCAAAAATAATATTTTTGAGTTAATTACTTCAAAAAATTGATTTTGACTTAATTACCAAGGCTTAAGGGTCCAAAATTTCTCAAAATTTTCAATATTCCCTTGGCCTAGGACCTTTACAAAATTATTTTTTAGGGACCCACGAATTTTGCCTTTGAAAAGTTTAATTTTACCTAGGACATAAAATTAATTAAATTTCTGGCTTAGGATTTTTAATTTAATTTGGCCATAAAATTTAATTAATTGACTCATGAGGGGATTAATTATTTTCCAACCCTCTTTACATAAGATTAATACATTAAACCATGAGGGGAACACCCGTTCGCAACCGACCCTCAATAAGCTACCGAATTCTGTGACTCAAAATATGATCTAGTAGACCTAGCAGTCTGTAATAAAATGATCTAGCCAATTAGTTAGGATCATTCCCAGATTACTTTACAAAGACTCGATAAAAAAACACTCACTTTGTATCTTGACGACAAAAACCACCCTAGCTTTGGGGTGAGGTTGGATGGAAAAACTCTGCCGATCATTTATGTCGAGAAACAGAAATGAATCAGTGAAACGAAAACCCTCCTAGGATAGAAATCGTCACCAAAATGCTAGGCTTACCTAGGTTGTTACATACATGATGGTATTACTGAAATCATTTACATTATAGACATGCAGAATGGGTTTACATCATTTATAAAACTGTCGATTGATAATGAAATCTGAATGGCGTGAACACCACGAACATGATAAATCCCATTTGCAAAAATGGGGGTGTACTGCTATGGGGTCGTTGACACAGAGTGGTCAGCACTCTGCAATGTGTGTGTGTTCTCAAACTGACCCCAAGCCCTTCTCTTATGCTTTTCTTGTTGGGAAACCAACGACCGTGATCTAATCTCTAATCGATGGCTCGGATTAAAAGACTGCTTGATCCACGTCAATTAGAACATTTTATCACATGTGTAGATTAATTCACTTTAATTTTTCTATTTCTTTAAGTTAGACTTAGGGTCCTCATTAAAAAAAATTGATTATTTGAATAACTCATACATCGGATGAAATTTCTCCAAACACTTTCTGGGTCTTGGAGACCTTGTGTGTCATAGCCCCTCCACAGAATTTTGGAGCTAGAGCACACCCAATGCTACCCCAAAATCTCAACAATCGGCATAATAGTGACCTTTGATATAAAGAGACCTTGTTCTATGACAGTAACCTCATGACTGTGATGTGTGGCACGTTAACAATGATGTTTAGGCAGAGATCCTTGTACTTGTGACAATCATGATTGGCACAGTGATAAATGTGCTTATGACAGTATTGAATGGCTGTGACTTTTATGGTGATGTCTGTGATATGTGACAGGGATAACATTGATTTGTGGCAGTGTCTTTTTGACAGTGTTAACAGTGATATACATAGCAGTGCCTTTGTGTCAATTGATGTATGCAATGCTCTTATGATTGTAATATCAGATATACTTGACTGAGACCGATGTTACTTGTAATAGTGAAACAGATCTAGTATGATCCAGGATTGGCCTTAGGTGGCGTAATGTGATTCATGATGAAAGATTTATTTCTCATTGTATTTTGTATCTCAACTGAACATTTGATGAATATCTAAGAAGAAGAATCTGGTTGGATTCCCTCTTGTGGGGTTTTGCCATGGTCTCTAACAAAGAATACTAGTGTCTCTATTGTGTATGTTTTTCTTCTGTTGTTCTATATTGTTTCGCCGCATTGTTGATGTTATTGTTCTCTCTACATAATTACTAATGATGATATAATTTCATGGGGTGAAAGTAATATGAAAATGTTGAAAAAAAAATTGAAAATGCAATTATCTTCAACAGAAGACAAAATAGCCCTAAAAGTTTAACACAAACTAGATGATTGATCGATCTTGATTTTATTCTTGTTTATACATTTAACCTAGGAGGTTAGCCTTTGACCCTAGTCCAATGGGACCTCCTCTGAGGCTTTAGGGTTTAGGACGAGCACTACAAGGGAAGCACCAATTGATATGTCCACGGTAATCAATATTTACCATTTTCCATATCTCCCTATTATCCATCTTCGTTCTTTGAGCTAGTAATCATGGTACATTGGGATTGGCACCCTTCATCCACATCCTGGAACGAGGGCTCAAAAATTTGGCCCTAGAGGTTGATGCAACTAGAAGAAAGATAAAGCATATAAAGCCACAGTGAAAGAAAATGAAAAATGCAAAAGATGGTTGGGACTATATTTAGCACGCGGGAAAAAGCCTAGCATGACTTCTAACCCCCTAACTAGCCATCACCCAATTCGTCGAGCATTTAATGCTTCATCTAAAGAAAGGAACTCTTGAAAGCCCCAACCCTGATAAGTGAGAAATTGTTTCATCTTAAAGGGGTATTGGAAAATATAAAAGAAATTAGGCTCCTAAGCTATGCACCTAAAAATAAGATCAATCATTAAAGTAAAAGGCGCACCGGAGGGGTGTAAAAATCAAGCTGAGGAAAGTGGTAACAGGTGCCACCACAATTCCTCCCTCCTTACATTTGTACACTCAAGATGTTGGACCCCCATTAACTAGTCATATGGTTGTGGCACCTGCCTTGAAGTCTTTCTTACTCCATAATTGTTATTATCACACACACCTATGGATTGATGGGCTAACCTAGGACATGTCACAACCCTTGGGGGATGGAAAAACCTAATAGGATTGTTGACCTAATCATCCCTAACATAACTAAGGTAACTTGTTTGCAAGTCCTAATCTATTTAGACATTTTAAGGTGAGTTTTGTGTGAAGTATTCTTGTGCCCCTAGCATTAGATATGGTCACTATGATGTTTTAATGGTTTTCGTCCCTTATGGTTATTGATATCACTTGATCTTGAGGGATGGGCGTGACCCTCTCTAGCACCACTCTAGAGGCAGTTGTACCCCATTCCAAGGGATATTCTAACTTTCATGAGGCAACATCGCCCATGTAGATGAGTGTTGGGATATGAGATGATTCCACATGGTAGTTTACCCCCACATGTACCTCTAGATGTTGAAACATTAAGCCAATAGGCTTTGGCATTAGACTACTTGGTGATGTGCCCAGACGGGCCCAAGATGCCCCTTGGTTGGCCTTTACACTGTTTGATGGATGTTGCTTGTTTCAGAGCCTAGATGATGGTTGGTTATCATTGAGATGACTTCAAGGGCTTTGCATGTCACCCTTTGACCCCAATGCTTGCTCATGATGATGTCATATCATTCCTCTCAACCCCAAAAGGGCGATGTAGGACATATTTTGGATGGCATCATGGTTGAGGAGGCACTTTATGGAGGCATAACCATGTACTTTGAGCCTTTCTTGGAGTGAGGAGCACACATGATCCATTTTGTCACTTGCTTGATGCACCCTTTAGCATTTATGGATGATGATATCATGGTGGAGATCACTATTACCCACACATGTGGACTATTTTTTTCATTTGTGTTAGGTTTTTGAGCCATATTGAAGTCAGCTTGCGACCTTACTCTTGTTGAACACTCAAGCAAACTTATTTTAGGGCTCTGCTTATAAAATTATGAAAATAATGCTTGATAGGCCTCATATAAATAGAGGAGGCTTCATTTCATTTTATGATAATCATTCACTCATCACACTCTCCTCTCTCTCTGGGAGGGCACATTAGTCCTTGTGTCTCTATTTGGCCAAAATGCGATATTTTTTGATGCAAATTGTTGTTGGAGATGGTATGTAATATTATCTGAATTGGACTGGTCATCAAACCAGTAGACCCTTGGGACTAGAACCAGTAAAAAAACCAAACCAAACACAACCGGTCAACCAAAAACACATAAAATATTCAAATTTTAAAGAACTACACACACACACATATATATAGATGTGCATCCATATGAATCTAATTCATTTATACACAAATAAACAAATATTCTCATTTATATAGCATGTAAGGGTGCACATAACCAAAATAGCACCAAGTGCAATCCATCTTTGAATTGAAAATACATCAACAAACAAGCCCTAGATGGCCTCTAGCATCCAAAAAAATCACGCTACAACAAATACCTACATATCATCAAAATCTTTGCCTACATTGAGATCTTTATCATCAATATCACCCTCTAAGCAGTAAAATAAGATAGAAAAAGCTTAGCATGTCAATTCAACATTCTGTTTGAGTGATGGGTATATTTTTAGTAGGATCATGATAAAGGAGTTCAACATCAATGCCACTAACATCAAGGTACTTAAAGGGATTAGTGCTCTTGATTAAATGTTAGTTCCATACCCTTGTACATGATAAAATCCAATGGAAATATAACAATCCCCCCAATTCTAAAATCCTAAAAAATTGTTAAGTTTGTTATATTTTGAGTGGGATCTAAAATTCTACTTTCTCCATATGAAATCCAATGAGTTTGAAACCACTCTCAAACATCCTAAGTCAATTAATGGTAATGTTAAAAATTTAAGTAAAAGGATGAAAATGAAAGATAAAGGAGAATGCCACTCCATATGAAATCCAATTAAAGATCAATTAATTGCATAGCATTAGTAGGGCTATATGGTCAAATACTAAGCTTGCCCACTCATAAATAATTACTTTAAATAAAATACGTTCAAGGGGTCCTTGATAACACTCTACAAAATCAATCAGTTCGATGAAGAAATGTCGGTTCAGTATTGAATCGGCCAAAAATGGACTAGTTCATTGGTCTAAACCAGTTTCTCCTTCCAACCAGTCGAATTGGTTAGTTCTAATCAATTCGGTTTGAATCTGATAACATTAAATTTGGTATATTTCTTGAGAATTGTCTCCTAGGATTGATTGAAGTGATTCTTGTGGAAAAATTTGTAAGTTTATGTAAATTTTCGTAGATGTTCTATGCTTGATGCAACTTTACTTTTTATCCCAATATCAGTGAGCAATCACATAAACAATGAAGTAAAATGCTGATAGAACATACCAGTAGATCGACAGAAGACAAGCTAAAATATATAAGTGTGTTGGTGTGTTACAGTGGTCAGCAGGATGCTTCAACCAACAAAGTCTCAATATGGTCAGCCAACCAGAAGTGTCACACAACCCTCTAGGACAGCCAAAACAGTCAACCCAAAAGTCAACGCTGTCAGTCAACGGTCAACGCAAACAGCAGTAGCAGCAAGGTCAACGCAACCAAGTCAAAGTCAACGTCCAACCTCGGGAATTGTGCCAAAAAATGCGGATTTAGAAAATCGAAAGTTTGGGAGAGTTTCAGGTCAATTTGACCTTGCGTTGACCAAGGTCAACGCTGGTCAATGCTTCTACAGAAACCCTAGGCCAAAAACAGAAAATGTTGCTTGCTGAAATTTTCCCACGTGTGAAGAGAAGAGCCTCCAAGGTGATCGAATCAATCAGATGAGGAGAGAGAAATGTGTGAGGATGAGATGAGTGAAAATGTCCTCCAACGTTGACCAATATATATCCATCAATGAGGGTGTGTGACACAATTGCTGGGGCACTAAACCTTCAGGCCGACCTGCACATATTTTGAATAAATTCAAAATAAATGTTCTGCTCATCGGATCAAGATGATCTATAGATCGATCTTGCACCTCTCCGAAAGAGGAGTGCAATAAAAATATTGGCATCTTCATCTGAGCATCAAAACATGGAGTTTGGACCTAGTTGTCCAAAATTAACACTCCCTCTCAACTAGGGAGAACTCCAGCCTCCTGTGCAATCCAAACATCGTGCGTCATCCCGCCGTACCTTGCTTTGCGGGCTTCTTTATTTCAGAACAAAGGTGGGTCAGTCATAAAGACATCATTCCCGACTGACAAATTTAGCCCAGAGGTCCGAAACCTCTATAGGACTCAAAAGGAGTCTCATACCAACCCGAAGTTGGTTTACCTGACTCAAAGTTAGTTGGAGGTCCGAAACCTCACTTGGACTCGAGATTCGTATACTAACTCGAAGTTAGTTTCACTGACCCGAAGTCAGTTGGAGGTCTGAAACCTCACTATACTTGATCCCAAATCAAATGGTTGGACCGTGCCATCCTAGATAGAGAGTACGACAATCTCTGATGCGTCCATCAGTCTTTGCTACTAGTCTCTAGCTTTTCCCACCTCACTAGCCAAATGAGAGGTACTTCCCATGAGTCCGAAACTCAAATGGGTAGGATGCATACGGGGCACAGATCATGAGAGGTGAACCAACTCAATCATCATAATGGTGGGGCAGAAGCACACCAACAAGGTTCCGCATGCCTAGCCTTGTAGCTCCGAGAAGCTATCCCCAAAGCCCCCCAGAGCTCCTAGAGCTCATCGTCCAACAGGACCCTCAACATAGGGTCATTCCACGATTCCAAGATTTCGATGGAAGGTTAGGAACATGACCTTCCCCAAGGGCATTGTGAGAATATCCGCGACCTGCTCACCAGTTCCTATATGATCGAGCCTTACGACACCTCGCTGTACCATATCCCGGATAAAGTGGTACTAGCCATCAACATGCTTGGATTGGTCGTGGAACACGAGATTCTCTGACAAACGAATCCCCCTATGGTTATCACAAAGGATAACGATGGCATCTAGCACATGTTCGAACAACTCACTAAAGAGCTTTCGCAACCAAGTGACTTCACAATAGGCCATACATGCTGCAATGTATTCAGCCTCAGTGGTGCTCAAGGCTACCGACTTTTGCTTCTTGCTCGAAGCAGACCTACGTGTGAAGCAGCATCCAGATGTGCTCTTGCGATCCACCACAGTGCCAGCCCAATCGGCATTAGTATATCCATGGAGTGTCATGCTCCCGGCAGTGTATCTCAGCCCATGTTCTATCGTGCCCCAGAGATATCTCAAGAGTTTCTTGGCACCAACCCAGTGAATGTTGTGAGGATCAACCATGTGCTGACTCAAAGTGTTCACTGCAAAACATACGTCCAGATGGGTGTTCACTAAGAACATCAGGGCCCCTATGAGTTGACGATACTCAGTAGGATTTGCTAACATAGGCCCAACAGCACTGCCACTCAACTTCTTAAAGTTGAGCTCCATCGGTGTCGACACGGACTTACAGTCCACCATACCAAATCTTTCCAGAAGCTTCACAATGTATTTTCCTTGAAAGGAAAATTTCGCCAAGTCTCTGCCAGACCTCCAGGCCTAGGAAATAATGCATCAGTCCTAGGTCCTTCATCTCAAACTCAGCAGTGAGCTCCCTCTTGCACTGATGAATGAGAGGATCAACACCTGTCAGGAAGAGGTTGTCCACTTACAACACCAAAATGAGAGGCTTTTCTCTCTCAACCTTGAAGTAAAGGTTTGGATCAACATTACTACGAGTGAAGCCTAGCTTCACGAGGTAGCTATCTTTCCTCTCGTACCAAGCTCTGGGTGCTTGCTTCAACCCATATAGGGCTTTCTTCAACCTGTAGACATGGGTGTCCCAATCCTGGACTTTGAACCCCAGAGGTTGCTCCACATACACCTCTTCCTTTATCGCACCATGCAGAAATGCGGTCTTCACATCCATCTGATGAAGACTCCATCCTTGCGTAGCAACAAGGGCTATGATAGATCAGATGGTGGTATATCGGGCCACAGGTGCAAATATATCATCATAGTCTATGCCTTCTTTTTGAGAGAAGCCACGGGCAATGAATCTTGCCTTGAATTTTTCTTCCCTTCCATCAGATCCATGCTTGATCTTGTAGAGCCATTTCGAGGTGACAACTGCTTTGTCCTCCGGTCTTGGAACCACATCCCATACATCATTCTTCATTATGGACTCATACTCTTCGTGCATAGCATCCTTCCAAACTTGATGCTTTACGACTTCCTCAAAAGATCCAGGCTCATATTGTACGATAGTACTCATGGTTGCTAGATACCCTTGGTATCTATTTGACTTCTTGCTTTCACGGAATGTCCCCCTTGGGACCATATGTCCCTCGACATCCTCAAGAGTGTCCCTGAGCCATGATGGTCTCTTCCCCATTGAAGGAGGTGGATCAATCGGGTCCATCGGTCCTTCAGCATCGGGCATCGTCTCATCCTTTGGTTCTTCTTGATTTCCAGGCCTTGCTTCATGATCTTCCTCAGATCTCGAAAGATTGACTACTTTCCTCAGAAAAGCATCTTCGTCAAAGGTAACATCATAGCATATCTCCACTTCCCTTTGACTAGGCACATAGACTCTATAGGCCTTCAAAGTTTTGTTGTAGCCCACAAACATACTCTTCTTCCTAGAAGCATCCAGCTTGCTCCTCTTCTCTTTCGGCACATGAAAATAAACAGGACATCCAAAAGCTCTAAAATGTGAGACGTCAGGTTTCTTACCAGAGAAAGCCTCTTCGGGAGTTTTGGAGTCTAGAGCGGAATGCGAGCATCGGTTTTGTATGTACACAACAGTGTTCGCAGCTTTTCCCCACAGAAACTTCGGTAGACCTTGGTCACATAACATGGCACGCGCAACTTCCACAATGGTCCTATTCTTTCGTTCATCAACGCCATTCTGCTTAGGAGTATAGACAGTTGTGGTCTCCCTCTTGATGCCAGCTTTTCTGCAAAAGTTCTTGAACTTGTTCGTCTTATATTCAGTGCCATTATCGGTTTGTCAGATAGTATCACATGTCATCGCTCCCATTGGACTTCCTCCAACCTGGTAGAGTGTATCAATTCTAAACCCAATTGTGATAGCTTCCTTGAAACTCTTCTTCCAGATACGCACCTTCCCATCAATGAATGCCACATTGAAACCTTTGTCTTCCATGGCCGATATAGACACAAGGTTCTTCTTCAAATCAGGTATATAGAGTACATCCTGCAAGCGGAGGACTTGTCCTTGAGACAAGTGGAGAGTCACAGTTCCTGTCCCTTTCACGGGATATGTGGCATTATCTCCAAGGATAATTTCAAGATTAGTATCCTTCTCAACCATATCAAAAAGTGCTTCCTTGAACCCAGTGATGTGCCTTGAGGCACCACTATCTATCAACCAGACATCCATAGTGTCGGGTGGAGATGCAACACAGAGGGCAGATACAAGAATGAATTCATTTATTTTATCAACATTTGATTCCTCATACCTGGAATTTCTCGACCTTTTGAAAGGTTGCCCATTTCCGTCGGAGGGAGCATTCCTCTTCCCCTTGAACCTGTTGTTCCTTTTATTTCCATTCCTCCTGTTGTTGTTGATGTCATCATCATCAGGAGAATCCTTCTTGAAAGGGCATTCTCTAGCATAGTGACCTGGCTTGTGACAAGTGTAACACTTGCTTTTCTTGCCTTGGGCCCCCGCTCGTCCTTTGTTTCTTCGACCACCAAAGTTCTTCTTCTTAGTATGAGCAGCGAAGGTAGCATTTCCTTCATTTTCATATTCCTTCATCCTTGTCTCTTCTTGTACGCATCTCGATAATACTTCGTCAAAATCAAGTATCACATTGTTATTGAGAATGGTAGTGTTGAGTACATGCCATTCGGATGAGAGACCTCCAAGTGCAGTGAGAACCATCTCTCGATCAGCTATTGTCTCCTTAATAGCCAAAAGATTATTCCTGAATTTAGTCAGCTTCAGAAAATATGATTGAACAGACTCATCCCTGCCTTTCTTCAGATTCTTCAATTGGTTCTTGAAGAATAGGACTTGATTCGCATTGTTGGCCTTGAACATGTTGACCAACTTATCATACATCTCCTTGGATGTGCCCAGCTCAGAGATGTAGGCAACTAGACTCTTATGAATTGAGTCCCTTATCATCAACTTAGCTTTGATTTCCCCCTTCTTGTACTTTGATTTGGCAACAGTAGTTGCAGTGGATGGAGGCTCTTTACCCTGCACATAGTCCATGACATCTTGGTCTTCCAATATAAGATCCCATGTCATCTTCCAGGCATGGAAGTCATCCTTCCAAGTCAATTTGTCATCAACCTTAAAGCCATTGTAGTTAGAGGAACCCATGCCCTTCTTCGGTGATTGCTACAAACTAGGGCTTTGTCTTCACCTCAGCTCTGATACCAGGTAATTTTTCGTAGATGTTCTATGCTTGATGCAACTTTAATTTTTATCCCAATATCAGTTAGCAATCACATAAACAAGAAAGTAAAATGCTGATAGAACATACCAGTAGATCGACAGAAGACAAGCCAAAATATATAAGTGTGTTGGTGCATTACGGCAGTTAGCAGGATGCTTCAACCAACAAAGTCTCAATATGGTCAACCAACCAGAAGTGTCACACAACCCTCTAGGACAACCAAAATAGTTAACCCAAAAGTCAATGCTGTCAGTCAACAATCAATGCAAACAACAGCAGCAGCAAGGTCAACGCAGCCAAGTCAAAGTCAACGTCCAGCCTCGGGAATTGTGCCAAAAAATGCGGATTCAGAAAATCGAAAGTTTGGGAGAGTTTCAAGTCAGTTTGACCTTGCGTTGACTAAAGTCAACGCTGGTCAACGCTGCTGCAGAAACCCTATGCCGAAAACATAAAATGCTGCTTGTTGAAATTTTCCCACGTGTGAAGAGAAGAGCCTCCACGGTTGTTATCACAAAATCAGACCTGATAGGCTGCCAATCAAATCAATCTCATGTAACTGTTTCAAACCAATCTTTTGATTGAGGCTTAGCCTCCTCAACCTGAGAGGGCTCTCTCAAGGGTTAATGATTTTTGATAGAAATATAGATGGCTAACTCTATGTGGGGTAATAAGCAGATAAATGATAGATATTGGTTGTAAATCACATTAGCAAGTGCACATTGGGCTTATGGAGTCAAAATAGCTTCAGTAAAACCAAACAATCTATTAGCATGGAAGTCAAAGCATATCTGAGTTCTAGTCAAGAGATATACATGTGAATCTGTAAAACACACAGTCAGTTTGTCTATGAAGGAAGTCAGAGCATCAATGATGAATTTTGAGTAACATAAGCAAACACCACTGCAATAGGGTAGTAAAGAGATGCAATTAGAACAAGAACACACTAGAACTCTTTATGAATCTCAAGTTGGCTAAGTAGAAAAAACTCTGTATTAAGCTGAAAACTAGTCACTTACAATAAACACAGTCTTTTGCTAAAAGTGTCCAACCCCCTACTAATTCGACTTCTTGGTCTTAAATAGACCTTTACAACATGAGATGAACTCATCTTCTGTGAGATACTTCGAATTCCTAATTGTTAACACCTTGCATAACCATATTACATGGGACTTATTACAAAAAGACAGCTAATCTACTAAACAGTCCTAATACAAATAGGATTCAAACTCTTAATCACCTATTTATAACCACCTTATCTTAATTAAGTTACATCCTTTGCCAAGTTTACTAACACATGGTCGAATCCAGAGGATAGACTTCAACTCTTCATGACCATGATGCTGACCTCCATCAAAATAGGAACAGCCTCTTGTTTTCTAGGCATAGGGTTCCTTGCACTTCTTGAAACATTCTAACTACCATGAACTCATTATTTCGAGTTCCTTTGCTGTTGGAAACTGGAATAACACTTGCAAGAATCCTCCCTAAGCTCTAGGTGTCCAAAAACCATCATTAAACTATTCAAATGAGCCGAAATAGACTTGCGCTACGAAAACAACACAGTTTCGTAGCGCAACCCTTTTACCTTTTTTCCTTCAAAATTTTGATTTCTTTCCTCCAGGATTATCTTCATTATCATTTGACACAACTCCCCTAGCAATTTCAGGTCATAATCCACACTTTTTCCCTTCAAAAATTTACGAGAAAGAGTGAAAAAAGCGCTACAGCAATTTCGTAGCGCTTTTCACTCTTTTTGCACTGTTTGTGCTACGAAACTGCTGAGTTAACAGTTTTGTCCAAATTTTTTCAAAGTGAAAACTATAAATGTGCCAAAACTCAAAATAAAACTGATTCCATCATTTTAAAAACATATCAAGTGAAAAACACAATCATTCCAGCGTTTATGACTTCTTAACTTCTTGCAGATTTCTCCTGTTTTTTTCCTGAAAAATAGGTCTTGAGACAAAACCTATATCTCCTAATCCATGATGTAGTTTGAGAAACTGAAAGAGGTTTTTGTAGGCCATTATGTCTTGAATAAAAACCTCTCTTGGTTTTTTGAAATACATCTCTTGCTGTCCAGAAACTGCCTTTGAAAAACATGTGTAAAACAGGAAAACTCTGTTTTCTGAAAATAGGGCTTCAAAGAAAGCCTTGTATCTCCCAACTGATAACACTTGTGAGAAAAGTGAGAGAGATTATTGTAGCTGGGGCTGTGAAGAAGACAAACCTCTTTCAGAATTCCAAAAGACTTTTGCATTTGGCCAGAAACTGAACTTGAAGTTGACTGCTAAACAATCATGTATAGGATAGTTTTGTAACAACAGTTTCGTAGCGCATTTTAATTTATCAATTTCTCCCACCTCCTAATGAATTTGAAGAAACTGAGAGATATTTTTGTAATTAGGTCTGTTAGGAAAAAGAACCTCTGTCAGTTTTCCTAAATTCATTTTCAGTTGCTTAGAAACCTCCTTGGAAGTTGACTACCCAAAACCAGAAAACAGAGTTTTTTTCTTCGTAACTTTCAGCAGTTTTGTAGCGCAAATCAACTTTTTTGAACTAGTGGCGCTACGAAAACGTGGATTCTTGTCTAATTGCAGAGTTTTGACCTGAAACTTTATGGAATGACTCCTAAATGAAAATTATGGATATTTTGACAATGAATGAACCTTTAAAAGACTTTATTTGCACTCAATGATGACCTTTAAACTTATAAAAATCTAACCTACCCTTAAACAAATCCTAAATTGACTTCTATACCTAATTTGAACCATGACCGAAAACAAACATGACACACTGATGTTTTGAAATTTTTTTGGTGATAACAACGGTGATCGAATCAATCAAATGAGGAGAGAGAAATGTGTGAGGATGAAATGAGTGAAAATGTCCTCCAACGTTGACCAATATATATCCATCAATGAGGGTGTGTGACACAACTGCTAGGGCACTAAACTTTCAGGCCGACCTGCACATATTATGAATAAATTCAAAATAAATGTTCTGCTCATTGGATCAAATGTTTACAACATCTCTTCTATATTTTGCAGGTTGTATTCGTGTAGTAGAATTTCTACATGTGCCTTGATATAAATTGTTGAATTTCTCTTGAAATCTTGCTCATCTATGATACGTAAAATTTTCTTCCTGGAATATTTTAAGAGAACTCTGAGTGTATGTCTTAAATGTTGAGAAATTAGCACTTTTATTACAATTTCTCTTCTTGATAATTACTTGTGATGTCCTCTAAGCTTCTTTTACTTAGACCTTGTCTTCGTTAGATTATTATGTTCTTCATCAAGTCAATTATCAAATGCACAAGAGCCACAATGTTTAGGCTAGCAAGCTAGGGCCAAAACCTCTCACTCTTTGAGAGGAAAACCCGATCAAAAATTCTTCTTATAGACCTTCAACTGACGAGTACCAAGACCATGACATAGACCCTTGACACGAGTATACCTCCAAGACCCTTGTCACTTATCCTTTAGCTCTTCTTGGCTCAATATTAGGAATTTGGCTTCTGTGATCCATAGAATGTGTATCTTCTTCTCTTGGCTCCTTATTTTGATCCTCCTTTTCTACACCGCACTGCACTTCTACTAGGGAAGCTTGGTCCCTAGTCTAGCAGCCCCAAAACAATGTGCTTCTTCGCTCTAGCCTCGACCTCATAGAGATTCTTCCTCAGCCTTCTTTTTGCACCTTTGCTGCCCAAGACCGAGATCTCTTTCTTGCTACAATAACCCTCCTTCACGTTGTGTATACCCTCGGCCATTTTCAGAGATATTTGAAGTAGGATGACCTAAGACTGAGCCTTTTATTGCCTCTCCTTTGCACTCCTTGTAGTCTTATTTCCTTTGCTGACTAGCCACCATTTACGCACTGTATTACAGACTAGTCCTTTGCTGTGATAACCCTCTGCTTACCTGAAACATGCAAGGTAGGATAGTCCCAAAACCAGAGGTAAGTATACCCCTATTTCCTTCGCAGATCGACCTCCAATATTCACTCCAATTACAGTTCTTCTTTCACACTTCTATTGCAGACCCTTGACCAAATTGCTTTTGAGATAATGAGGCCGCGGTCCTGTGAAATTTTCTCAAAACAGAAATCCTATTGCATTGTCTTGATCTACTTCACCTACTTGTTTGATTAATTAACAAGTTATTTAATTGAAGTATTCAGAAAAATATTAAAGCAAATACAAACTGTAGTCTACATATATACAGATCATTTACTGAACATCACGCACATATGACAAAATGACAGATTTTTCAGAAAAATGTCTCTAGAAAAACTCAATGCGGGAAAATCGGTGCAATAGCTCTAGAGGGTTTTATTATTATGTAGAATCTGAATACAACAATCTGGGCACTAGAAATGGTTTGCCCTACAGAGAAATTTCACAGCAGCTGTACCTTATCACTCGAAGATAGAAAATGTGGCTGATCCAACCCTTTGCGGGGAATTACGAATTTGAGCCCTTTCTGGCCCACTGGAACTCCAACGCTACTCCTCCAGCCTCTGCGTCATCCTGGACAAGCCTGCGTACCCACTGCGTCACCCTTACTGGGTCTGCGCTGCCTCTGCGCTGCCCTGGCTGGGCTTGCGTTACCCTGGATGGGTCTCTGTTGCCCCTGCGCTGCCCTGTCTGGGCCTGCATCACCTTGACTGGGCTTACGCTGCCTCTGTGCAATCATCTGCGTGGTCCTGGCTGGATTGCATCCCTTTGGCTAGCCTCTGCGTTGCCTGGTATAATGCTGCCTCTCTGTTGTTGTATTCTCAACCTTGGATCAGATCATGCCTTGCTGATCTCTTCCCCTCACTGCACTGCAAACCCACTTCAAATTCCTCAGCAAACCTCACCCCATAAATTTGACTTAGCTTTAGTTCTTCTGCTATGTGTGTGTGTTCTCCAATTGACCCCAAGCCTTTCCTTTATACTTTTCTCATTGGGAAACCAACGACCGTGATCTAATCTCTAATCGACGACTAAGATTAAAAGAATGCTTGATCCACGTCACTTGGAACATTTCATCACATGTGTAAATTAATTCACTTTAATTTTTTAATTTCCCTAAGTTAGACTTAGGTTTCCCATTAAAAAATTTAATTATTTGAATAACTTTTACACCAAATGGAATTTCTCCAAACACTTTCTGGGTCTTGGAGATTTCGTGTTTTCCAGCCCCTCCACAAAGTTTTGGAGCTAGAGCACACCCGATGGTACCCCAAAATCTCAACACTCCCTCTTAGCGAGGAGTGTGCTCTAGCAATACTTCCACACTGAAGCATTGCCCTGATCTCTGGCATCGGTTTCCGCATTGCTGATGCTGGCCTGCTGCCCTCCATCCATTGCGCTGTTGCTTTCTGTACTCCTGGCCATGTCACTGTCACTGACACTGCCACATCTGTATTGCAGCGATAGTATTAAAGCCGGCCGGGTCAAACTGGAAATTGGTCAAACCGGTCGGTCAGACCCCTGGCCGGTCAAAACCGATCAAAAAACCCGGTTGAACCCCCTCATTCGCATAAATTTCCGGTCAAACCGGTGCTGACCGGCTGGTTAAGGACAAAACCGGTCGGTTAAGGACAAAACCGGCCGGTTAAGGACAAAACTGACCGGTTTATGGATAAACTGGCCGATCAGCTGCTAACAGGCTGTTGGAACTTGGAAAGCTTCCTTTCTTCATCTTCCTCCATCCTTCTCGGTGATATGAGATTTATTCCTGTAATTTTTGAGTCCTTTTAACTTTCAACATTCCTACCCTCAACTTGTCTTCTTCTATAGAAGCCTCAAGTTGTTAGATAAGGTAACTTTCTAGACCCATGGTCACTTGTTACCTTGCCTATCAAAACAATGATGATTGTTCTTTTATCATTTCTTTTAGATCTCATTAATGAGATTCTATGAAGATATCCTTTCAGTTTTGTGTAGGTCATGTCTAAGTGGTATGAGTCATGACCTTATTTTACAGTTTTACTTCATCTTCAAAGAATAGTTTATTATACATCTCTTCAATATCTTCAATTCTTTGAGTCCTTTGATCCGTTTCCATGTATTCAGTCAATACTTAACCTTAGAAGATTTTTCCATAGATATCAATGACTTCTCTTTCGAGGGCTATATATGTCCTTTCTTATGTAAGGAACTTTGATGATCTAACCAGAGTTTAGATCTTTTTGTAAACACGAAGTCATTTTACCAATTTTAATTATAGAATAATAAATACTTACTTGACATGTGAAGACATAAACTCCACCTTTGTCACTTTGATGGAGGTTGAAGAAGATGTGTTGATGCTCCTTTTTCGAATGAGAAACCCTTCTTGAAGTTTTGATGGCAATACTTGGAGATGACAATGAACTGATGATACAATTGAGATGGTTCTATAATACTGTCTTAACAACAAGATGTCTTATATGCAAGATGTTGTATTAATCAGGTTTTATTATTATGCAGAATCTGAATACAACAATCTGGGCACCAGAAATGGTTTGCCGTACAGAGAAATTTCACGGTATATGTACCTTATTACTCGGAGACAAAAAATATGGATTATCCAACCCTCTGTGGGGAATTACGAATTTGAGCCCTTTTTGGCCCACTGGAACCCTAGCGCTGCTCCTCCAGCCTCTGCATCAGCCTGGACAGGCCTGCGTACCCACTGTGTCACCCTGACTGGGTCTGCTGCCTCTGCACTGCCCTGGCTGGGCCTGCGTCACCTTGACTAGGCTTAAGCTGCCTTTGCGCAATCCTCTGCGTGGTCCTGGCTGGACTGCATCCCGCTGGCTGGCCTCTGCGCTGCCTAGTACAATGCTGCTTCTCTGCTGTTGTATTCTCGGCCTTGGATCAGATCTTCCCTTGCCGATCTCTGCCCCTCACTGCATTGCAAACTCACTTCGAATTCCTCAACAAACCTCGCCCCAGAAATTCGACTTAGCTTTAGTGCTTCTGCTATGTGTGTGTGTCCTCCAACTGACCCCAAGCCTTTCCTTTATACTTTTCTCGTTGGGAAATCAACAGCCGTGATCTATCTCTTCTCAATGACTGAGATTAAAAGAAAGATTGATCCATGTCACTTAGAACATTTCATCACGTGTAAATTAATTCACTTTAATTTTTAATTTCCCTATGTTAGACTTAGGGTCCCCATTAAAAAATTTAATTATTTGAATAACGTTTACACAATATCGAATTTCTCCAAACGCTTTCTGGGTCTTGGAGATCTCGTGTGTTCCAATCCCGCCACAAAGTTTTGGAGCTAGAGCACACCTGATGCTGCCCCCAATTCTCAACATCGAGCCCCTCTGGAAAACCACAACCCCTGCTGAACTATGCTCTTGACCATGGATGTATCCAAAAACCTGGTCAACCTTATTAGGTACCAACTCAAAACCTCGTGCCACCCAACCCCATGCAAGGGATCAAATGCAAGAGTCCCCAAGTACGTAGCAAATCCATCATGCAAGTGTTGTGCCCTACACAACCCATGTCGCCTCGTCTCATTGGCTCGGTCATCATATACAACTTGTCTAGGCAACCCATCCAATCTCCCTCTAACGTGCAAAGGTAACCTAACAATACTGCAAGCCCCAAATACGTAATCCTGAAGAGGGTCACTAATAGGACATACTGCAGCTCTGCTAGCTGCCTTCACATCTATCTGCTCCCCGTTGATGGCAGGTCCAAAATATGACTACCCATCCTCCTCTACCATGGACTCAACCGGAGTCCTAAGCTGTCCCTCCACAAGTAGCTCATCGAGTAGAACATCCTCATCTAGCTCACACTCCTCAAGGTGCTCTCCATGCTGCTTTGGGTAGCCGTCGTCCAAGAACTCTGTCATGACTCTGGGTACCTCTGTTCCCATTAGCACCTCACTAATGGATATATAAACTGACACCTCCCTGGTCTGCTATGGGCTACCATCACCTGAAAACTCGAACATGGTCCTGGACACCTCATCAATGGATACCTCTACAACGGATGGCACCTCATCAACGGTGGTCACAACATCATCAGATGGCGCTCAGAGTGTATGCTCTACTCCCTCCGCTAAGGTGTCAATTAGAGCTAGCAAAGGGATCTCTAGCGAGGGTGACTCCCGCGTCACACTGGGTATATCAACATGCTCCTCTTGCATGTCATCAACCTCATGCTCAATCTCCCCCTCAAGCTCCAGATATCTAAAGCGAGGTCTCCACCAGTGGAAATGCCCCCTGATCTCACCCTCTAATTGCGCTCTTCTACATGATGATCCAGCCTCTGACCTATACTTCTCCTTCTTCGGCGCATCCGGAAAATGAGGCATGGTAGGATGGCGAGATTGGGCATATGTATGGGTGGTGTACTACTGGGTTGTGCGTGCACATGCTTGCCTTCTCTGCTGTTTATTTATCATTTGTTGCATCCCCTCTAAAATCTGTTGGTTCCGCCTCACCAATTGTTGGCTTTGCCTCATCAACTCCTCCATGATCACTTGTGTACTCTTCCCTTTTTGTGTCAATGGAGTGTCCAGAAGTTCACCAATCACTGTGCTTGTGTGTCTAGCACCTCCATGATCTTGCTAGATTCCCCACAACTGGCCAAGATCATGCTTTGATACCACTGTAATATTCCTAATGAAAATTTACAATGATAAAAAAAAGCAAGCATAGTAAAAAAACACACAAACAAAATTTACAACACATTTAACAACTAGAACTTTGCATAAATTGCGCTGAGATGAGCCATTTTATTAATATAAATGCTGGGTACAAAGGTAAGATCATAAAGCATTCACTTGGGCTTGCCCAAGGCAAGATAACAATGCCCAGGTGATGAAATTGGTTGCTCTAACATGCAATGTGGTTGCTCCCAACAATCTCTACGCTGGTCCAGTGAAAAATTGCACTGCTGGCTACAAACAATGGCTGCTAGGGCCTCCTCTGTTGCTCAGAAAATTCCAGGAAATTAACCCCGAGCTCTCCTCCAATAACTCACAAAAACCCACGAGGGAATTGGCCAATGTTGACCTTAGAATTTCGGCCCAATTTCCCCTTAGCTCCTCCAGTTGTTGGCTAAGTTGGGACCCCTGTTTGACCCCTCAAATCTGCCCAAAATATTCTGCCAAATTATTTCTGAGATCCTTGTCAAAAACCCAAAAAACCTAGAAAGAGCTTGTCCTAGTTTTGAAACTCCAAAATTGAGCCCAAAATGCTTGTTCCTCCTCCACAAGCAAAAACTGTAACCTGTAGCAGATGTTCGGCTTGCTGCTCCACCATAATGCTGGAAAATACCCCACGATCTCCCCCATTGTAATTCCAAACAACCCCAACTCCTCAGTCCCTTTCACAAGCCACCCTACACTTGGCCCCCACGAAAGACTGTGCAGTTCCTGTGCAAGATGACGCATGCCCATGCTCCAGAAATTCGTATTACTCTGGAAATACTTCCTGCTCTTGTAAATCCTACTCTTTTTTCTTGGAATTTGGTCAAGGAATGCTTCAACAATAGTGTATCCCCTATCTCTGACAGCACTCTTCAACAAGAACTGCGTGGCTCCTTTCCTGCATCCCAACTGAACCAGAAATGCGTGGTATCTGTGTGGTATCCTCCCAGCTACCAAAGATGAGTAGAATTTTCCTCCCTAGGGTAGCACTCGTGGTCCACCGAAGAAGAGGGTGAGATTTCTCCTTGGAAACCTCTGGTGCTAAACAACACCTGTGACTCAATTGAACAACTTGAGCAACAATGTGTAAAATGAGAAATTATTAAAAGGTACTCATTGCTGACTTCAACCCTCTATTTATAATTGGTGCTGCACCTTTCCTTGTGGGTCCCTCATCTAAATATTTTGATCTCCTTTCCATAAAATCGATTTTTCCTTGAGGGGTGGCCCCCACATTCCAGTAAGGTTGAGATTTTCGATTTCTTCCAAGTCTCATGTACCAAAAATGTCTCCAATGCCCAGATTACAAAATTGTGCTATGCTTAGCACTCCCCCATTAAACTCTTTTAATCCTGTTAAATGAAAAATCAAAGTGGGGGATATTACAAATATAAAGATCTCGAGTATATGTTTTACAAGGAATTAATAGAAAGGACAAATAAATTTCTCACTGAAAATATCACAGTCAAAAACTACTTGCGCAGATCAAGAAGTCAAAGGATACAAAACTGTGCAACCAGAAGTTGGAACAAGAGAATCAAAGAGCTCGTAAAGAAATTATTAGAAAAAATGAAGAAAATTCTCTCTTAAGGAGCCTTAATCAAGAATGTTTCAACAAATTAGAATTCTAATCGATAGGAAACTTGAGGATCAAGACATTAAAAATAAAGTTGACAAATCAGGAAATGAAGAAATTTTCTCGCCTAAAAAGTCATAATCACAACCCAGTTATTCAAATTAAGAAGCTTAAGAATGATAAGAAGTCATTGGAAAGCACATTGGAACAATTTATAAGAAAGAAAGCATCAAATTCATTAGATGTAAAAATCCAAGTTGAGGAGAAAGGAAGAAAGACAGATCCAATCAACTATAGAACTAAATAAAATACCAATCCATTTGAAGTGAAAACATATTTGGATGTTTAAGTACAAACGATGGAAATTCCAAGTGTACTTAGTAATAGAAATCCAACGATCAACAATTCAACATCACTTCTTGAAGAAGATAAAGCATCAAAAGTAAATCAAGAAAACACTACAAGTACAATAAGAAGAAGTCATGCTATAAAGACAACTTATCGTCATCCTAATCACCAGAGTAGGTAATCAGTGAGTATATCAACATTTCTCAGACAAAAAACAATTGACCTATCTTCCAAAAAATATTGATACCTGTGCAATGAAGTCTCACAATAACAATTCATCTTGGAAGTGATATAAGCACAAAATTCCACAAAATGTCAAATTAGGATGGTTAGATCCTTTTTCAGTTCAACAATTCTTCTCGGATATTAGAAGTTCATACTGTCTTGTATCATCATACATGACAGCATCAAGAACAGAGAATTATGCGACAACATGACAAGCCAAAGCAAAGACGTAAAGCCTTTCAATAATTATGCTTTGAAGACAAAGTATTTATAAAGGGGAAAGCAATGTAATAAACACATATATAAAAAGGATAATGTGTCTTATGAAAAAGACATGTTTCTTAGTGAAAAGGAGCCCCTGCCTAGGTACTTATATAGGGGCTCTCATTGTATTATATGATCCTATCATATTCAATCTCATACATTTTATATATTATTTATTTTCCTTTGTTTCTTTATTGTATTCCAAATATTTTGGATATTCATGATATGAACTGGATTAATTCATCACAAACTGAATAATTACTATGCTCATTGTATTGCCAATACAATCCATATTAATTTCCTTTGGTATTTACAAACATTTCTAGGATTTTTATTTTCAACGATCATAATTTGTCATGATGTTTGAAAATTGAGAGCTTTTACCAACAATGTATTCTAATATCAAAATAAAGGGTTTGGATTTCAAATTTTCAATTTAATACTTTATATACTTCATGTTGAGATTTTAGGTTGAAAGTTTCTTTGAAGAATGCTATCTTATGGTATGAGTCTGTTTCTCTTGTATACTACAAGCTATGGTTCTTTAATATTCGTCTTAAATTTAATTCAAGAAAATTTATGTAATTTGTATGATATAAAATTATTGATATGACAACATTATTATTCTGTGTTGGAGACTGCATTTTGATCCATTGTTGTTTTCAGCTTTCGTGGCCAGGAAAAATCTCATTTGTATTTTTCTTAAATTTCTCAGGACTGTGCTGGGGTTATTCTTTTCGCTGCAGAAAATGCAACTCAAGTTGCTCTCCAGGTATTATGGTTCAATTGCATGTTTTTTTTTCTTCTGTGCAAGCTTTCTATGTTTAGAGTCTTGTGGAGTATGATCCAACTTTTTATTTTTATTTTTTTTATATGACATTATTTGTTCACATTTCCTTTGACTAAGAGAAACATATATGAATGATTAAAGTTAGTTTTTGTAATTTTTTTCTTCGGAGTGTTGAGATATATTAGCCATGATCTTGTGGTATACTATTTTACAGTCCCAATTATTCAAAACATTTTTTTTCACAGAAGCAGGAGTTTTCCATAAACATTGGAGCTGAGTATTACATAAGCCTTTTATATATCTCACTAGGATGATTTGCCTAGGTCTATTTTGGTTCAATTGCCTCTGTGTTTTTGTTGTCGAGGCTTTCTATCCTTAGAGTCTTATATGGTATATGATGATCTATTATCCAAGCTTTTTGGTTTAAGATTTTCTTATTTATGATGTCCTTCATTCACATTTTCTTTGACTAAGAGAAACATTTCCTGTTTTCAAAACTGATTGATAACTCATTGTATGAATACTAAAAGGTAGAAACATCCCCTGTTTTCAGAAAACTTGATATGTAAATATTATAAGGCAGGTTATAAGAAGTTTCCCTTCGCGAAGGGTGAGATGAGAGTCGAGATATCCTGGCCACGATCATGTGCTATACTACTTATAGTATAAATTCTTTCTCCCTTTGACTATTGATATAAACAATGTGTTGTACAGATATTTAATAGAAAAATTTGTGGGCTGCCAATGCAGTCTCTGCAAGCCCAAGGAAAAGCTATCCAAAAATAAAAATTGTGGGTTGGGTTTGGCCACAACATTTGCACACATAAAGCTGCAAATTCAATTTCCATTATCGAAAGATATTGAAAAGAACCAAATGAAGAACTAAATCCTGATCATAAACAGCCTAATAATGATTATGTCAACAGCAACAAGTGGTTCCTGACATTGGCCATGGCCATTTTTGGAGAGCTGTCAGCCTGCCATGGATGGATGGGAACAGATTGTGCAGTCAAGAAACACTATTCTCCTAAGTTAACGGAAATGCCCCTCCCAACCTCCAGAAATGCCGTTCAGCATTTCAGAAACGGAAACAGGTATGAAGCGGCACCAAAACAGCATTGAAACGTTTCCAATCCATTTCGGTTTTTCTGGAACTGCTGGATCCAATTTTTGAAATGTTTCTCGCATTTTAAAAGGTTTTGGATCCGTTTCCGGAAATCTGGACACGGATCCAAGAAAATCGTAATCCATATCCGGATTTCTGGAAATGGATCCGCGCTAAAAAACCTTGCCTTAAGTGTAGATGTAATGTACATGTACACCAGTGAAATCTCAACTAAATTGTTTCACAGTTTGTAATGCAAGGACCGGGATTCGTGGATTTGCTGGTAACTGAATTTAGTCTAATCCACAGTAATGCTAACCAAGCCTAAGTTGGGATTTTTTTTACAGGAAATTGGAAACAACACCTCTATTTCTGGAAATTTGAATCTACGCAAACATATTTTCTATTTATAAAATCAAAACATTATAGAAATGCATTTATAGTTACAAGAATTGAAAATTTAAAACTGCATTTTTTTACCAAGAGGTGCATTTGACAGGGGATATCCATCTGTGTGCCCGCGCCACGTAATGCTAATAGTAATAAGATAAAAAGTAGCTAAGATAAATATTATTTATCCACACCAAGTGGATGTGAAAATATTGAGAATGACATCTCATGCAATTTGATACCCCATGGTGCATAATAAATTTGCGGTTAAGATGGATCTGTGTTGCTGTAAACTGAGTTATGGTACATGCTTTTCGTTCTTCTCTGAGATCATGGTATTGGTCCCATTTATCATCGGTTATGGGAATCTGTGCAAAATCCAAGAGTCAACTTGCAGCTGGGAAAAAGTTTAATACACACACTTTCATACAGGATTGACAGAAAAAAGAATCTGTGCAAAATCCAAGAGTCAACTTGCAGCTGGGAAAAAGTTTAATACACACACTTTCATGCAGGATTGACAGAAAGAAGAGATAATTCCATTCTGTTAGAAAATCAGAAAGGCAGAAAGATTTTCGTGTTCTTGATAATTGCTTGTGATGTTCTTATAATCTTATTATCTTTATGTTCTTTTATTTTAATTCACCAAACAATTACCAAAATAGTAGCATAAGGATCAAGTACATCAGATATAGGTGGAAAACCCAGTCAATAATTCTTCCTTCAATAGTTTTCCTGAGATAATCCAAGACTCTAGACTTAGACAAAGACTTCCTCCACACCAAGTCAGTTCTCTCAGAACTTCGACCTTGCAGCAGCAGCAACAACACTATGATGCAGCACTTATCTTTGACCCAATATCTTCGATCTTGATGCAATGACTTTGATCTTGAAACAATTTCTTCACTTGAGGCAGCAAAAACTGGCAGCAACAACTTCGACTTAGTAGTGGCAACTTCAACCTGGCCGCAATTGGCAGCAGCAACTTCGATATAGAAAAAAAGACTTCGATCTTCTAGAGGAGCCCACACATGAGCGAGAGAGAGAGAGAGAGAGAGAGAGAGAGGGTCCAAAACTTCAATTTTTCCCTATTCCTTCTTCTTCTTCAACCTCGCACTTCTTCTAGCCCTTCTTCCCTATTTCACACTTTTTCCAGCTCTTCTTGTGATTTCGAACTTGTGTGAGAGTGATGCCTTCAAATGATCAAACTGCTTTAATATATACCCTTCTGGTGAGGTCGAATTGATAATCTAACAATTATTTCCTTATATTAAAATATTATTTATTAATAAATAATATTCATTTAGTCAAATCTAACTGTTATATTATAACGGCTAAATTTTTTTCTCTTCTTATATTTAACTTGCTGCCAAGATCTGGTTCTTCATCTTGTCCTGATGATGAACCACACTGGATGGTTCGACACACATCGAAAAAACTCTGATGATGTGATTTTACTGAAAGTTTTCTTGCTTTTCATGATATGGATCACATAAGCTTAAATTCAATTAATAACAAAGCACCTTATGAATTATGGGAAGGGTAGACCAGCTACAGTCAAATACTTCAGAGTATTTGGGAGCAAGTTCTATATAAAGATAAATGAAGATAATTTAGGCAAGTTTGATTCCAGAACAGATGAAGGTACTTTTCTTGGCTATGCATCTGGAAGTAAGGCTTACAAGTGCTATAACAAAAGACTGCACAGTGCACAAGGCTGTAGAAAGTATTGATGGAAGAGTGGGTGAAGCAATACATAAAAATAAAAGTCACAAACAAATGAAGATCCAGAAGAGACAATCTACAAAGAACGAAATGAGGAAGAAGAAAATAAAGGACAAGAAGAAATAGAACAGCAATATCCAAAGACACCATCCAGATTTGTCCAAAAGTATCATCCAGAAATCATAATTATGGTGATATAAATACAAGAGTTCAGACTAAAAGGTGATTGGTACGTACACCATGTTGATTTCTGGTAGCATCGAATGTGCTCTAAGTCTCAAATTTTGCAGGGAGGCTTGGACACATGTATTCCAAAATACCCAGAAAGCGTTTTGGGAAATTCCTTCCGGATGGGGTTTTATTGAAATAATTAATTAATTTTAATGGGAGCCTAAGTCTAAACTTAGGGAATTAAAATAATTAAAGTGTATTAATAGAACTAGGTGTGAATCTTCTAGAAAAAAACAAAGATCAAGTCAAGTTAATCTTAGCCCTGGACTATGTTTTAATTCGGGCTGTTGATTTCTCAACGAGAAGGTTATAAGAGAAGGCTTGATGGGCATTTGAAAAACACATTGAGAGGATCTAGAGATCGATTTCTCAAGTGTGCAGCACAGAGAAGTCAGAGAGATCATCGAGTTGATTCTTGCAGTGAGGGGCAGGAATAGTTCCGGTTGGAGATTTTTCCTGAGCCGGGAATACATCACAGAGAAGGTAGAGAAGAGGACGCAGAAGAGGCAGTGTAAGGGCTATGTTGGGTAGCGCAGAGGCACGCAGAGGTAGCGCTGAACCTCTAAAGAGATCCACAATTTTATTGAGGATCAGTCAAATCTAGTGTGGGAGAGCCGAGGTGTGAGACCGAAGGGCCAGAAGATTAGCATCCAGCCAGTAGAAAGATCAACCGAAGAGAGTGACGTAGTCACTAACCAGTGTGACGTAGATCTGCGTAGAGGCAGCATGGGGCTTGTTAGTTCAGGGTTGGGTCAGTGTTGGATCTCCAGTGTGAGTGTGAGGTAATCTTGACTAATTCTCTATCAGTCAGATTCTCTATGTATAGCCAGATTTGGGCATCCAGATTGTATTAAGAAAAATTACTACTTAATAATACAAACCCTCAGCAGCTACACCGGTTTTCCCGCATTGGGTTTTTCCGGGGACAATTTTCCAAAAATAACGGTGTCATATGTGTGTTTATTTCTTCTTGCTCAGTTCTTGTTTCCGCATATTATTTTTATGTAGTGAAGGTTGCAGTGTGATGTATTCAGTGTTTGCTGTAGAACAATTGCAAATAAATTGTTAAGTAATGAATAACAATTAGGTGAACATTTTCCAATCGCTGCAACAGGATTCCCAGTTTAGGAATTTTCACACACCACAATTAAACTTTTCTTTACTATCCAAAATAGAGCCCAAGAACTTTACACAAGTTGGTGAAGGTAAGCATTAGGTTAATGCTATGGAAGAATTGAATCAGATTGAGAAGAATGGGACATGGGAACATGTGCCTGGACCAAAAGACAAGAATGTGATTGGAACCAAATGGGTTTTTAGAAGCAAGTTGAATGAAGATAGAAAAGTAGTAAGAAATAAAGCAAGATTGGTCTATAAAGGGTATTCTCAAGCTGAGGGTACTGGCTTCGAAGAAGCCTTTGCTCCAATTGCAAGTTTAGAAGCTATCATAATATTTTTGGCATTTGTGTGTTTCAAGAATTTCAAAGTCTATCAAATGGATGTCAAGTTAGCCTTTCTAAATGGAAATCTAGAAGTATATATTGAACAACTAGAAGGATTTCAATTGTCAGAGCCTTAGGATTTGAGGCTTTGGTTGCCCTAGAGATTTCACTCTTTTGAAGTTTGAACTAATTGTGTTCAACCACCTTCAACATCATTTGTTTCTTGGGTAGCATTGGGAGATGGTGGAGTTTGCATGTGGTGGGATACTAGTGAGTTGACTTGGCTATCAAAGGGAAATCATAGATACAATTATCTAGGCTTTGACATCAAAAATAAGATTTGGCAAGTTCATGAAAGAAACTGAGTGCAGTAAGATGAGAACGAATTTCGTATGGTTTTTTGACAGGTCAACCTTCATGTAATATCAACTACAGTGCCTAGGATTGAGGAATCCTTTAGAATCGTAGCAGATAAAATTTTCCAATGGAGCTGAAATGCATTCTAGGGCTAGCTGCATTGGAAAAAACAACGAACTCTACCCAAAAAAGGCAACACCACTAGCCAACTTTAATTAGCCAAAAAGTACATAGGTCGTCAATGAAAGCAACCAAGGTTTACATAGCCAGGTTCCCTTCTCAAGATTTCCATAACATGAGTTGAGTCAACAAACTTAAACATAAAATGTCATTGTTTAAGCTGTGTGGCACCCTTATGGCTTCCACACTTGTAGAAATATCTAAATAGATTCAGCTGATCTTGTAATATGCTAAAACAAAATACTGAATCAATTCTACAATTTGCGGAAACCAATTACGGTCACACAATCACATGAATAAGAAAGATAAAGAATTTCAATCGCACAACACAACGATGTATCTGGGGAAAGCCTCAGCTAAAAACCCCACTATCCATATATTTCATTAAGTCAAGAACATGAAACAATACAATGCCATTTCCCTTCCTGAGAAACCTCTGCACTATCTCTCACTATCTGATCCCGCAAGTTTGGTCCAATCCTTAACCAATTATTTGCACCTGACTGACCAGCCTTGCTCTCGCATTCCTGGGCTAATTGAGCCCCTATTAATTAGGAAATTCCCATCCATTGATTGTGCAATACTTCGAAGGCGTCTTGATGACCTCATGCATGACCTGTACAATATTCTAATTATACAACTCATAGTTCTCTTCCCTTTAAATCCAATCTCAACTGGGCCTTCCTTAGAACTGACATGCAACAACTATTTATAGCGAATTATCAGTTATCTGATTTATTGTTGCATGTGAATTAAGTCAGATTTAATTCATTGGAACTATCACTAGCTCATCTCTCAGTTAAAACTAGTAGACTGATTTGAACTCAAATAATTGAGTTAACTAATTACAAGTCAAAATAAACTGCAACTTTGTGAAAATTCCAAGATCTAGATTTGGAATCTCTACTGCAACAGGCTGAACTACTTATCCTACTTGAAAATCTGATTTAACAAGTTATTTAAAGATTACTTCTTAACATATCGAAGCAATTACTGAAGCAACCTTCACCCATTAAAATACTTTTGTGAAAACAGAAACTGAGCAAGAAAGAATAATGCAAACACAAGACACTGTTATTTTTAGACAAACGTCCTCGAAAAAACCCAATGCGGGAAAACCGGTGCAACAGATTTGAGATGTTTATATTATGCAATAATTTTATGAATACAAATCTAGGATGTCTTTCTGGCTATCCTTGCAGAGAATATGACTGACAAAGAGTTAGTGAGAGAAATCTCACACTGATACTGGAAGCCCGACTGACCAACAAACCCCGGATGACAAGCCCTCCATTGCGCTGCGAAGTCTTTGCGTAGTCACTCCGCAATCTCTGGTCACTCTATGTGGGGACTGCGTGGCTTCTGTGCTACTGGTCTTTTGCTAGCTGGATCTGCCCTTCTAGCCTCTTTCGGTTCACACCTCGGTTTTGGCTGCAGCGCTGCCTCTGCGTGGGACTGCACTGCCTCTACTACGCTGCTATGCTGCCTATGCTGATATGCTCTCTGCCTTCTCTGCTGTGTATTCCCGGCTCAGGAAAATCTCCAACCGGAATTACTCTGCCCCTCAACTGCAATCAAGAATCACTTAGATCTTATTTTCATTCGAGCACTACTCCGTTAGAAAAATTTGATCTCTAGATCCTCTCAGTGTGATTTACAAATGATCCTCAAGTCTTCCTTTATAGCCTTCTCTTTAACAAATCAACGACTGAGATTAGATCTCCAATCAACGGCTAAGATTATATTAGACTTGATCTGCGTTATCTAGAAGATTCACCCACAATTTACATTAATACTGATTAATTATTTTAATTTCCTATGTTAGACTTAGGGTCCTCGTTAAAAATAATTAATTTTTCTTATAAAACTGTTTCTAGGTGGAATTTCCCAAAACAATTTCTGGGTTATTTGTAATGCATGCGTCTAAGCCTCTCCACAAAATTTGAGACTTAGAGCACATCCGATGCTACCAAAAATCAACACTCCCTCTTAGCGACGAATGTGCTCTAACAGATATGCCCTGTTGCACACTACTCTGACTCTGAAGCATCTCCCTCTACATTGATGATGTCTGACATGTTGCCCATTGATCACTGCACTACTGTTGCACTGTATTGTTGCTGACCCTATCACAATCAACACTACATCTGTACTGCAACTCCCTCTCAAATGCTGCATCTTCTGCTAGCATTGCCACTGCTAACACTGCACTGCAACTCAACTGCTAAGAGAAGAAACTGAAAAACATCCATGAATCTGAACAAGTGTTCGGGATGCAACTTGATTTTGAAACTCCGACTGCTGCTAGACCCACGCTGTCCCTTTGAAGCACTGCGCTGTTGTTGCTCTGCACTGCTGCAACTTTGCTTTGCACTGCTCAGATGTTAGCGCTACTAACTACTGCATCTGTCGTTTCTCCACTCCTTTGCACCACTGAAAACTCCTCCAGCCTGCTACTGCTGATTATGGGCAGCCATAACAAGGTTGTGATCCTAGAGGTGGACTCTTCTAGGATCCTGCCTAGCTGAAGTTCTTGTGAACTTACAGCTCAATGTCGCCCCATCTCCCTCTTGGAGATGCGTGGGCACTCATGGCGTACTCATCTTCATCGAACTTTGTGGTTGCAACATTCAGATCATGCTTCTCGTCCTTGTCCTTTTGCTTCAAAGGACACTGGGAAGGGTAGTGACCAAGTTCACCACACTTGAAGCACTTGATCTTCAAGACATCTTTCTTATGTCTCCACTGCTCTTACTGCCCTTTGGATGCAAGGGCTGCATCTTCATCCTCCTGCTTCACCTCGATCCACTGCCACTGCTGCCATCAAGTTTGCACTTGGCCAAGTCTATCCTTAGCTCTTCTTGCTGAAGAGCAACCCACATCTCTACCCAGCCTGGCAAGGTTGCTTTGGACAAATACTTGCCAATCATTAGCGACTGCATTCAATGCCATTCTCACCATCGTTGTAGGAGAAGGGGTAAACCCTACTGTTGCAAGTTGGTCATGAATCTCCTGAATTCTCGACAGGAACAGATCAATGCGCTCCCCTTTTCGCATTTGCGCCATCCTCAGTTGTTGCTCAAGGTACATTATCCGCTGCTCGGAAGATCCCTCATATAGTGTGGCCAAGGCTTCCCACATCTGCCTGACAGTATCTTTGCCAACTATATGGGACATAATGTGATCCTTGACTCCATCAAGGATTGGCCTTTTTGTGTTTGCCATATCAGCCTTGTACTGCTTCAACTGATCTGGATCTATAGGGACAACTACCTTGTTCTGCATGAAGACCTTGAGATCGTATTCATCTAGAAGACAAGTGATCCTTGCCTTCCAGATCACGTAGTTGGAGGCTCCCTCCAATTGGTCCTGATCTCTAAGCTCGTGAGTTGCCATGGCCGTCAAATCTCTCGAATATGCTCCTCTTCTTCCCCCATTGCGCAACACTCGACAGGCTTACGTACTCCTTGTGGAGCTTGTAGATCTGCTGCTCGGATCTACGACTTAGATCTTGGAAAAACTGAAATTCCTCGACAAGGAACTTCCTGAGAGAGAATTCCCTCACTGTGCTGTTTTCTTCTTATTCTGGCACTTTTTGCCTGGCAAAATCAAGATCTGCCTACAGAAATTGCGTCCCACCAGCTCTGTGCTGCTCCCTCTGCTTCGACAGAATTCAGATCTGGAAGTCTTACCTCTCTGTTGACACACTCAGAGAGAGACCTTCCTGGAAATTAAACCCTTCTGGCCTGGACTGCGCAATCCCTCTGGAGATTCGAATGGCCACGTTCTACAACTCTTCGGCCTCCGACTCAGCGCTGGATCTGCTCTTCCTGTTTCACAATACACGCTCTGATACCATGCGAAAAATCCAAGGTCTAGATCTGGAATCCCTATTGCAACATGCTGAACTACTTCTCCTACTTGCAAATCCGATTTAACAAGTTATTGAAAGATTACTTTTTAAAATATTGAAGCAGTTACTGAAGCAACCTTCACCCATTAAAATACATTTGTGAAAACATAAACTGAGCAAGAAAGAATAATGCAAACACAGGACACTGTTATTTTTGGACAAACGTCCTTGGAAAAACCCGATGTGGGAAAATCGGTGCAGAAGATCTGAGGGTTTATATATTATGCAGTAATTTTATGAATACAAATCTGGGATGCCTTTCTGGCTATCCGTGCAGAAAATATGATTGACAAAGAGTTAGTGAGATAAATCTCACACTGATGCTGGAAGCCCGACTGACAACAAACCCTGAACGACAAACCTTCGACTATGTTGTGCAGTCTCTGCGTCACTTTGAGTGGCTTCTACACCGCTGGTCTTCTGCTGGCTGGATTTGCCTTTCTTGCCTCTTCTAATCTCACACCCCATTTTTCCGACATTGGTCAGACTGATCCTCAACTGAATCTCGGATCTCCTCAAGGCTGCAATGTTGCCTCTGCGTGGGACTGTGCTGCCTATGTTGATCTACTCTCTGCCTTCTCTGCTGTGTATTCTCGGCTCCGGAAAATCTCCAACTGGAATTACTCTGCCCCTTAACTGCAATCAAGAACGACTTAGATCTGATTTTCATCTGAGCACTGCTCCGTTAGAAAAATTCGATCTTTAGATTCTCTTGGTGTGATTTACAAATGACCCTCAAGTCTTCCTTTATAGCCTTCTCGTTGACAAATCAACGACCGAGATTAGATCTCCAATCAACAGCTAATATTATATTAGACTTGATCTGCTTTATCTAGAAGATTCACCCACAATTTACATTAATACTGATTAATTATTTTAATTTCCTAAGTTAGACTTAGGGTCCTCGTTGAAAATAATTAATTTTTCTTATAAAACTGTTTCTGGGTTATTTGTAATGCATGTGTCTAAGCCTCTCCACAAAGTTTGAGACTTAGAGCACTGGACACCCTAAAACTTAGGGAGAACTCTACATACCTCCAGTTTGACCTTGAACTCAAATTCACTGAGCTAACTAAGTTTTCCTGACTCAGTTAACTCGTACAAGCTGCCATGTGATGTGGAATTACAATTTACTTCTAATTTAATTAAGGGAAAATTAAATTAGAAGCCTTTCATGTTGCCAATTTCAATGCTCCCTCTCAATAAGAAAGGGATTGTCTGCTACCACGATCTTGTCTCTCTGGAACTCGAATTTGCTTCTTGATAGTGCCTTCACCAAGATGCCTGCATCCTGCTCAATGTTGTCGGAAACGTCCCCCCTCGGCTCCAACCCCCGAAACGCAGTCCGTACGAGATTCGCCGTATGAAACGCGTTTCCTTAAAAAAATTGCATTTCCTGGATTTTTTGGACCATACGGCCAGATCCGCGATTCCATACGACGGATCCGCGTTTCGAATGACAGATCACCGTACGGATGCGCTGTGATTCCAGTATGGATCCGTATGGATCGCGAGCGATTCCGTACATCGCAGTACGGATCCGACTAACGCAGCTTAGAAAAGCGATTTTTTTGATTTTTGATTTTGATTTTTGTCTTTAGTTGGGTTAGAAGGCGAGTTAGTGTTGAGTTAGGGATAGGATGAAAAGCTTATAAGCTCTATTTCACCTCTCATTTGCTCACTTGTGTTTTTGGAGAGCTTGGAGAAGAGAGGAGAAGAGAGCTTGGAGAAGAGAGAGTTGAGGAGAGCTTGGAGGAGCTTGCATCTACAACAGCTAAAGAGGTAAGTGCAAACCCCAAAGTTTATCATTTTTTTGTCATTGTTTTTTGTATTTTATCTCCTCCCTCTCCTACATTTTCCCATTCTTTCTTGTTGTACATTTATTTGCTGGTTGTCCACCATCTATATTCATATTCAAAGATGATGTTTTTTGGGTTCTATGTATCATTCCACTCTTGGTTTTGATGATGGTAAGGGGGAGTAGAAATAGAAGAGAAGAACATGAAGAAGAAGAGGAAAGTGGTCTCCATATGAATGACCCAATGTATGATGAGGAGGAAGGGTTTGAAGAGGAAGGGGATGATGAAAACATTGAATCACAAGAGGGGAAAGTTGCATTGACACCCTTGTGGAACTATGTGACCAAACTTGAAGGGGGAAAAGGTGGTGGAAGCTACAAGTTTTTGTGCCCTCATGGTTGTCATGGAGGAAAACCATATAGTGGTTCATATACCCGTGTGAGGAGGCATCTTTGTGGGGTGATGGACAGTGATGAAAAAAAGGGTGCTGTGGGGATAGAAATTTGCCCAAAGGTTCCAGCTGAACAAAGAAGAAAATACATTCAAATAGAGGAGGCTGCACAACAAAAAAATAAAAAACAAAATAGTCCATCTGAATCAAGTGTAACCTCTAGATTTGGTAGCTCATCTCTGCATGGTGCTTCTACAAGCTCTGGAGGTAAAAAAAACAATAGTGGATTTCCTTAATTGATGTGGATGGAAAGATAGTCCGATTTCTTTGTGCTTGCAGTGTACCATTCAATGCACTTCACTCTCCCTATTGGCATGAAATGGTAAAGGGCATCAATGAAGCCCCAAAAGGATACAAGTCCCTCAACTATGAGAAAGCTAGAACAATGTTATTAGAAAGAGAAAAAGGAAAGGTTCAAGTAGCTTTGACACGTTTTACAAATGAGTGGGTGGATAGTGGGTTATCCATTGTATCAGATGGGTGGACCAATATCAGAAACCAACATTTGATAAATGTTCTTGGTGTTTTTGCTAGTGGTGCAGTGTTTATTGCATGTCACGATTCCTCCTCTGTCAGTTCAACTTCCCAAAACATTGCAGATCTCCTATTGCAATCAATCAGAGATGTTGGTCCTAGTAAAGTGGTTCAAGTGATCACAGATAATGCAGCAAATTGAAAGGGTGCATGAAAAATTATTGAGTGTACTTATCCACACATATTTTGGTCTGGGTGCTTGGTGCACACATTGAACCTTTTGATGCATGATATGTGAAGCATAAAGAATGTGGGTGGATTAATGAGCTTTACAAGAGAGGGAAGCAACTCATTAAATTTATCATAGAGCATACAAGGGTAAACTATTTCTATGGCACTTACTCCAAGTTGCAGTTGCTTAAACTTGCAAAAACCAGATTTGCAAGTTATTACCTCACCTTTAGGCGGCTAGTGAAGGTGAGACAAGCTTTAACTAATATGGTCACCGCTGAATCATGGGAGGAAATTAACACTGATAGAGATGGTGCTAATGCAGCCAAGGACACTATTCTTAACATGTTATTTTGGTCACAGGTTAGATATGTTTTGCAATTCACCAAACCAATTTATTACATGATCAAGTTTGCAGATTCAGATCAGCCAATAATTGGGGAGGTGTATGAGCAAATGGATAACATGTTGGGGCAGATTAAAGACATTGTTGAGCCTAGAGATACCATCTTGTACAAATATATTCGTGCAGAGGTGGTAAAACGATGGGATATGCTAAATATTCCATTGCATGCATTAGCATATGTTTTGACACCTAAATACTATAGTCCATCATGGCTTTCAGCAACAACACCTAGGGGGCATGCAGGAGAAAACCACACCTAGATCCAGAGGTTCTACAAAAATATATGATTGCATTAGATAGATTAGTCCCTGATGAGGAGGAGGCACACTCGGTATGGAAACAGTTGAGCAACTATGCACTTTCCACTGGTCCATTTGGGAGTATGCATGCTATTAGAGATCGAGAGAGTTTTTCTTTTATTGAGTGGTGGAACATGCATGGAGGTGCTACTCCACTTCTACAGAGTTTGGCATTGTAGGTGCTATCACAGGTGGTAAACACTTCTTCTGCAGAGAGGTGTTGGAGCTCTTATTCTTTCATCCATAGTGTTAAAAGGAACAGGTTGAGTTTAGATCGAGCAGAGAGCTTGGTTTATGTTCATTACAACTTGCGATTGTTGTCCCATTACTGTGATGATGCAAAGAGTAATAAAGACCTTAAGGTTTGGGACAGGTATCCAGAGGAGGCCAATTTGGAGGATGGAGTGTTGCGATTAGAGCAATGAGAGGATGCTCTTATCCATGATGATGATGATCGAGTTGACATGCCACCCATCATGTTCCATGGGTGGGTTCAACACCAACAGCAGGGGCTTCGTCTTCATCAGTTACAGTGCTAGTTCCACAACTTCCACAACCACCATCTTCTTCATTGCCACCATGTGGAGGCCCACCGTCACGTACTCTTCGTGGTGGAAGGAGGAGAGATTAGTAGATATTTTCACAATTTACTGCTTTTGTCATAGATTAGACTTGTAGGCTTGTGAATTTGAACTTTTTTGTCTTGGTGGTGGCCAAGTGGCCTATTTTGTAAACATTATTATTTGAATTTTGGACATGACTAATGTTGACAGTTGCTCACTTGATAGATAATATGCTTTATGTTTTATAATATGGTTAAATGTTTTATGTTTATCATTTATGTTTTATAGTATGCTTAAATGTTCTATCATGCTTAAAAGTTTGATGTATGTTTGTAATTGCTAAGATCTAGAATCTAGATTCTAGATGGTTGATGCTTGAATAATTAATTATTGATGTACAATGGAATCATGGATGTCATATCTATCCTGATTTATGTAAAAATATGCATGTTTTCATGTCTTCTACAACTAATATGGTATTTGGGATGCTTGTTTTGAATATAAATGCAATATATATATATATATATATATATATATATATATATATATATATATATATACTAGATGCTTCTGAAATGCTTCGCTTCCTAAATTTTTGGAAAATGACCCTTCCACGTCCTCATTTCCAAAAAACGTCCCCGCTTTGTCCCCGCTTCGTGCAACATTGATCTTGCTCCTCCGTGGGAATGTACTCTAATGACATAATCCGCCTCTGCACACAATCTATGAGATGGTGATACCAGATATCAATATGCTTGGACCTGTCATGAAAAACTGGATTAATCGAAAGTTTGATGCAACTCTGGTTATCATAATAAATCACCGTCAGATCCATTTGTTGACCAAACAAACCAACAAGTATCTTCCTCATTCAGATGGCCTCACATGATGCCTGACTGATCGCCATGTACTCTGCCTCTGCTGAACTTAGTGCAACTAATCTTTGTTTCTTGCTATACCAGGAAACTGCTGTTGATCCTATGCTGAAGATGCCCCTTGATGTTCTCTTCTTGTTGGAAAGTGATCCAAGTCTCAAATTCAGTGAGGATGCTTAGACACCAGTATTCCAAAGAACCCACAAATCGTTTGTGGAAATTTTACTCAGTTCATGTATTATTAAAATAATTAATTATTTTAATGGAGACCCAAGTCTAAACTTAGGGAATTAAATAATTAATGGGTATTAATAAAACAGAGCCTGAATCTTCTAGAGAATGAAGATCAAGTCAAGTTTTAATCTTAGCCATTGATTGAACTTCTAATATGGGCCGTTGATTTTTCATTGAGAAGTTTATAAAAGAAGGCTTGAGGGTCATTTAGAAAGTAAGTTGGGCAAGCGTTCAGTAACTCGAGGGAAGTCGATTCTGAAGTAATAGAATTTGATTTCAGAGGGAGATTTGCAAGGGCGAAGGAAGCAAAGGGCATCAACAGTTTTAGGGCACGAGCGAAGGAGGAAGCAGAGAAGCAGAAAGGCAACACTTAGGAGCAGCGCAGAGGCCTCACACAGTAGTGACGTAGACTTACGTTGGCTCTGCGCAGAGAGGTATGCAGGAGGTACGCATCGTGACACGGGGAGGGCCAATGAACCCCTCAGGTGTCAGAAATTCTTCTGAGGACTGAAGAAGAATTATCTCAGGTGTATCTTGAGAAGTTTTCTTAGTTATTTCTGCCAGACTTTCCTTGTAAAGATTTCACTCCTAAAGATTAATATATAAACCCTCATCTGCTGCACCATTTTTTTCACATTGGGTTTTTCCGGGGACAATTGTCCAAAAATAACTGTCTATGTGATTGATTCTTATGCTTGTATTTTTTACTATTCTATTCTTTGCATATGCTTGAGTGATTACTGTAGTAGTGTTTATTTCAAAATTTACTGGGAAGAATTCTGTAAATAACTTATTGGAAGAATAAGTAGGAGAAATAAATCTATCATTGCAGTAGTATTTCAGGATTGAAATTTTCACATGGTGTCATAGCTTGAGATGAGTAACAAGAGTGGAGAACCTGCAATCGAATAAAGACCAGACATTGTTGCAGTAACAACTCGGTGTGAAATTTTCAATCTAGAAAATATACAGTTGCAGTGATAGATTTATTTCTCCTACTTATTACTCCGATAAGATATTTACAGAAATCTATTAGTAAATTTCGAAGTAAATACGACTGCAACATTCACAGTTACATATGCAAAGAAAAGAACAGTAAGGAACATAAGAACCAATCACTTGTATACACTTATTTTTGGACAATTGTCCCTGGAAAAACCCAATGTGGGAAAACCGATGTAGCAAATGAGGGTTTTATTATTAATCTTCAGCAAATTAATCTTTACAAGGAATACACTAGCAGATATATCCAGAAAACACTTGAGACAAAAATTCCCGGACCCTTCGAAGATTTTTTTACACCCGTGAGAGCCTCTGACACCCTCTGCATCTGTTTGTGTGTTTCTCTGCGCAGTCCCTGCGTTGGACTGTGTCACTCTACATGGGTTCACTGCGCTGCAGCTCTGCACTGCCTTTTGTGCCCCTCTGCGTCCCTCTATCCTCGTTTTCTTTCACTGCTGACTCCCTCTTCTCCTTCTGCCTCTGCAACTACGCCTTGCAACTCTCCCTCTGAAATCAAATTCTATTCCTTTAGAATCAATCTCCTTCGGGTACTGAGTGTATGCCCGGCTTGCTTTCCAAATGGCCCTAAAGCCTTCTTTTATAATCTTCTCGTTGATGAATCAACGACGCACATTAGAAGTCTAATCAATGGCTAAGATTAAAACTTGACTTGATCTTCGTTCTCTAGAAGATTCACACTTTGTCTTATTAATACCCTTTAATTATTTAATTTCCCTATGTTTAGACTTAGGTTCTCCATTAAAATAATTAATTATTTTAATAAGACATTAACGGAGTGGAATTTCCACAAACGGTTTCTGGGTTCTTTGGTATACTGATGTCCAAGCCTCCTTACAAAGTTTGAGACTTGGAACACTTTCTGATGCTACAAAAAATCAACACTCCCTCTTAGCAAGGAAGGTGTTCTAGCAATATGCGCTGCTGATCTCTTGCTGTTGCCCCTCATTTGTTGCACTGCTGCTCATGACACTGCCACTGTCACTGCCTCATCTGTACTGCAACTCCCTCTGAATCATGATCCTATCCATTCCTGCTATTGAAATGGATTCTTGATCATCCCCATCTTCTCTTTAAAGTAGACAAACTTGGTCTTCCGCAGAGCCTTCGTGAGAATGTTTGCCATTTGTTCTCCTGTTGGAGTGTACTACAACTGTAGAGCTCCTCGTTGGACACAGTCTCTGATGAAGTGACAATTGATGTCAATGTGCTTCAATCGATCATGAAACACAGGATTTTCAGAGAGCTTGATGCAACTCTGATTATCACATAGAATACTAGTCGCTTCCATTTTCTCCTTCAGTAGGTTCACAAGCAGTTTCCGAAGCCATATGGCTTCACATGAAGTTGTGCTAACTGCCATATATTTAGCCTTCGCTTACCTCAGCGCCACAGATTTATGTTTCCTCTTGCACCAGGAAGTCATGCCTGATCCAAGACTGAAACAATACCCACTGGTACTCTTCCGATCTACTAGACTCCTTGCCCAATCTACGTCGGTGAACCCACTTAACCTGATGTCATTGCCACGGGTGTACTTCAATCCAAGCTCGACTGTTCCTTGAAGATACCTGAGAAGAAGCTTGTTTGCTGCCTAATGAACCCTCTTAGGTTCCACCATGAACTGACTGAGGGTATTTACAACATAACATATGTCTGGCCTAGTGTTTACCACATATATCAAAGATCCTTTGAGCTGCCTATACAGAGTAGGGTCAACCTCATCATCTTCAGATGTGTCGATTCTTCCAGTTGGTGATCATTGGAGTCGTTAGGGGTCTATAGTCCTCCATCTGAAATCTCTTCATAATTTCTGTGATATATCTTCCTTGACCAAGAAAGATCTCCCCTTTCTGCTGCCAAACTTCCAACCCCAGAAAATAGTGCATCAGCCCTAGATCCTTCATGTTGAATTCTGTAGCCAAATTCTCCTTCCAGTCCTTGATGAGCCTCGATGACCCTGTTAGAAATAGATCATCTACATATAGAACCATTATCATGGGCTCACTCCCTACCCTTAGATAGTAGAGATTGGGATCTGCATCATTCTTGACGAATCCCATCTTCTGCAAGTAGCTATCAATTCGACCATACCAAGCTCTAGGGCTTGCTTTAGTCCATACAAGGCTTTTTTAAGCTTGCACACATGAGTCCTCTGTTCATGTGTCTCAAAGCCTCTGGTTGTTCAATGTACACCTCATCTTCTATCACCCCATTTAGGAACGTAGTCTTGACGTCCATCTGGTGAATCACAGATCTAATGGAAGTATATTTGGCTATTGGGGCGAAGGTTTCTTCATAATCCATTCCTTCCTTCTGAGCATACCCCTTAGCCACAAACCTGGCTTTAAATTAATTGATGCTGCGATCTGTAGCATACTTGATCTTGTAGATCCACCTTGAACCTACAACTGATCTATCCTGAGGTCTGGTGACCACCTCCTAGACATCATTCGTCATGATGGAACTGTACTTTTCCACCATTGCATCTACCCATACCTGGTGCTGAGCTGCTTCCCGAAAACTAGAAGGTTCCCCAACCTGTGCAACCAAGGCTTGGTACCTCTCAGGCTGCTTGCGCTGTCTCTTCACATCTCGTGGGGCTCCGACAAAGTCTTTTGCGTCCCTTAGAATTTTTTGTAGTTCCCTGCTCGTTCTCCCATTGGTAGTGGGTGGATCTACCGCTCTCCCTCCTGCAAGTCCTCAGGAGAAGTGTCCCTTGGATCCCCATGCCTTGGAGAGGCATCTGAATTATCTACCGCTGGTCATTGTGGTTGAACCAGCGGATCCTCCTCAGACTGCGTAGCAGAAGGCAACTCTCGGGATCTTCTGAAGGCCCTCTCCATGAATTTCACATTTCTCCACACTACAACTTTCCTGCACTCCGGAATGTAAATGCGGTAAGCCTTTGCATTCTCTCTGTATCCTACCAGATACCCCTTTTCCGCAGTCATGCCCAACTTCTTCCTCTTTTCACGAGGCACATGACAATATGCCATACTGCCAAAGATCCTAAAGTGACTAACTTCAGGCTTGCTGCCAGTGAAGACACTTTCTGGCATGATCTTTCCCAATGCGTCGTGAGGAATCCTATTTTGAACATAGACAACTGTATTACAAGCTTCAACCCACAGAAATTTGGGCATGTCTTGATCATACAACATTGCCCTTGCAGGCTCGACAATATTCCTATTTTTCCTTTTTGCCACACGATTCTGCTCCGAATTGTATGGAGCGGTCCACTCCCTTCTGATACCTTCCCTTGCACAGAACCCTGTGAATTCCTTATCAATATACTCTCCACCATTGTCTGAACGCAACACCTTGATATGCTTTCCTATCATATTTTCTTCCAGAGGTTTGAACTCTTTAAAACGACTAAAGACTTCGTCCTTGTTCTTTAGAAAGTAGATCCAAGTCTTCCTAGAATGGTAATCAATAAAGGTGACGAAATATTCGGCACCACTAAGAGCTCTAGTGGACATCGGTTCACAGATATCCGAGTCTATCAAGCCCAATACATTCTTAGCCTTTTTACTGCTCCTCTGATACGCTGCCTTGGCATAGTTTCCCAACACGCACACTTTGCAGACATCGTCTTTCTTGGTGCTCAGTTTTGGAACTCCTGTGACAATTTTCTTTAGAATCTTTAACACCCCATGATGCAAATGTCCCATTCTTCTGTGCCATAGTTCATTCAAGTCCTTCTCATCCGTGTTGTCTATTAGTACCATTGGAGATTCGAGTTGTAACTTACAAAGTTTGTTGCTCCTTACTCTGATCTGTGCTTTTTTCTTCCAACTGGGGTGTTTGACGTAAACTTTGTTGCCAATGAAGTAAACGTCGTAACCTTTGTTTTGAAGTTGAGACACTGAGAGTAAGTTCATCCCCAACCCAGGCACATGTAGCACATTAGTGGCCCAAAGCTTATTCCCAGCCTACTACGGTACCTCTTCCAATAGGGGTACATTTTTCTTTATTACCCATGGTAATTTTAAAGTTCATCTGCTCTTCTCGGTAGTTGGAGAAACATTCTCGCACTCCCGTCATATGAGTAGAAGCCCCACTGTCAATGTACCAACTTTAGGAGAAGCAATGCTTGACACACAAGAAAACTCTTCTTCCAGTCTGGATGCCAGAACAAAAATCTTGTGATCCATCTGTTCTTCCATGCTTCTCTTCCTCTTTGGAGAAGTGTGTCAACCCTTCCGAGCTGCCGCAGCAAAGTCAGGGTTCCGTTCACTTGCCGGTTCTCCGTTCCTGTTATTCATCTCTGGCTCTGATACCATGTGAACTTTTCAATCTAGAAAATATATAGTTGCAGTTATAGATTTATTTCTCCTACTTATTATTTCGATAAGTTATTTATAGAAATCTATGTTGCAGGAAACGTGGGTCCCACCTCCGTTTCACCCAAAAAAATGAAACAGAAACGCGTTTCCGTGTACTGTATGGCCGGGAAATGCTTTTCCGGCTGTACTGGTATGTTTCCCGTACGAGAAACGTTGCTAGTTGTTGAGATTTTGTGTATTTGGGGTAGCATCAGTTGTGCTCTAGGTCCCAAATTTTGAGGAAGGACTAGAGTTCACCTGATCTACAAGACCCAAAAATGGATTTGGGAAATTTCATCTGGTTTAGGAGATATTAAATTAATTAATTATTTTAATGTATTTCCTAAGTTAAAACTTAGGAAAATAAAATAATTAAAGTGAATTTAATTAAACATGTGATGAAATATGTTTTAAGTCACACGGATCAAGTTTTCTTTTAATCTTAGCCATTGATTAAAGATTTAATCTTGGCCGTTGATTTGTCAACGAGAAAAGTATAAAGGAAAGGCTTGGGGTCATTTGTAAGACACACAGAGGTAGAGCATTGAAGCTAAGCTGAAATTCTAGGGAGGGGTTGCTAAGAATTCTCAAGTGTTTCAGTTGTAGAGAGGGGAATTTAGACCAAGGGGATGATCTGATCCCGGGGTCTGGAATACATAAAAAGCAGAGAAGAGATCTAGAAAGACAACGTAGAGGAAGGCAGCAGCAACAACAGCAGACGACAGTTGCAACAGGCGGTAGCAGACGACAGCAGTAGAAGCAGACGGCAGCAGCAGCAGCAACAAGGACAGTGTGATTTTTAGGAAACCCTTCAGGGGTTACGCAGAGACCCTTAGGGGCAGCGTAGTGACTGTGTCACCCAGTCTGGGGTAACGCAGTCCCTTCCAGTGTGAACGCTGAGCACTTGGAGGCCTTCAGAGGCTGACGCAGTGTCTTTTAGGGGCAGACCTAGGGTTTCTAGGCCTAGATCTGGCTGAGTTTTGTAAATCCTGTTTGAGGGTGTGGATCAGTCACTATTGATGGTCTTAGATTAGCTAGGTGCTGCAGATCTAGAGCTTTCTCTGTAGGGTTTTCCAGGTCTGGAACCCAGAGTTGTGTATTTAGAAATATTCTTAATAATAGAGCCCTCTAGCAGCCAAAGACCGATTTTCCCACATTGGGTTTTTTTGGGGACAGTTTGTCCAGAAATAATTGTGTTTCTTTGTCTATGTGTGCATGTGCTTATTCTAGATCTGAATTGGTAGAGATCTGTTACGTGTTTTGCTTTGATGTTAACTTGAATTTATTCAGTTGATAACTTGTATAACTAGGAGAAGCTTAGCCGGATTAACAAAAATAATTTTTGCATAAGAATTAAGATTAAGAAATTTCTACATGGTATCAGAGCAATTGCAGATCTAGAAGGGTCACCAGCTGAAGAATCTGAAGGATCTAGCTGTAGAAAGCAGCTAGAAAGGAAGCAGAAAAGCAGATATGAAGGGTCAGCAAAGTTTTCAAGAACAAAATCACGCAGAGGGAAGGGTGATGCTGTCCATCGCTGTGTCCTAGCAAGCCCACGCAATTACTGCGCAGAGGCAGCTCAGAAACAACGCTGGTTAGGTCTGAAGCCAACTAGCGTGATTCAGATCTGAATTTGTCAAATCTAGAAAAGTTGCAGAAATTCAGAAGAGCTGGTGGGGTTAAACTTCTGAAGTTTTCAGATTTTTAACCTTAGCACAAGTGACAAAGTTTGGGAAGAGATCAGCTTCTCAGAGAGTTTCTTGCGAAAGGAAACTTGCAGTTTGGTCAGAGGATCAAAGAAGAAGCTGAATCATAGTGTATTTGGTAGATTTCCAAGGAGGGAAATCAAGTGTCAGAGGGAGCAGAGGGTTCCTAGTTCAAAAAGGACCCTAGATCCAAGATCTCTAGCATAGAGAAGAGGAGCTCCGACACATTCTGAGCAGATGGCTTCTCATGGACTGCGTGATCAGGATAGGCTAGAGGGCCTCTCAAACTTTTCGGTGTGGAAAGCTAGGATCCTGATTGTCCTTGAGGCATATGGTCTAAGAGACCATGCAAAGCAGACCCTGGCCACGCCGACAAATGCAGATCTCCTATGGAAGCATAGAGAAGCTGCTGGGCATGCCAAGCGACTGATAATGGACAGTATCAAGGATCATATTGTGCCACACATAGCTGAGAAGAGGACAACTAATGAGATGTGGAAGGCCTTGACTTCCCTATATGAAGGAAAATCAGTCCAAAGAAAGATGCTGTTGGAGGCCCAAATGAGGTCATTCATGATGACCAAGGGAGAAGACATCGAGCATTTCCTCTTCAGATTGCAGTCAATTAGGGATCAACAGACTGCAATAGGTGCAACCGTAGATGACGTAGTGATAGTCAGGACTGCCCTAAATGTAGTCACGGATGAGTGGGAAACCTTTGTCCAAAGTATCTTGGGCAGAGCAGACCTCCCAGATTGGGACAGCTTGTGGTCGATCCTGCTACAAGAAGAACTACGAAGGTTCACCAAGAAGCAGCACAACCCTGCGTTGAGCAAGGTTAAGAAGGAAGAGGAGGAAGATGCAGCCTTGGCATCAAAGAAGTAACCGAAGAAGAAGAAGGATCTTTCTAAGATCAAGTGCTTCCAGTGTGGTGAAATGGGACATTTTGCCAGCCATTGTCCAGAAAAGAAGAAGGACAAGGAAGCATCTTCTTCCAAAGCAGCGGTGGTAGATGATGGGTTCGGAGATGATGTGGCCATGAGTGGTCATGAACCACGGAGGTGGGGTGACATGGACATGTAGAGGAGCTACATGGAAGTAAGGCGGGAACCTTGAGCAGCTCATCTCTTGGATCACAAGCGAGCTACGACAGCCTTAAGACAATAGCGGGACAAGTGGAGCAGTGGGTGCATAGATCACAGATGAGGCATAAGCAGAGGCAGATCTGGAGGCTGGGAGGAGCAGCGCAGAGCATAGCAGCAGCAGCGTAGAAGCAGTAGCAACGCAGAGGCTGATGTGACTTCAGCAGTGTAGTGCAGTACTGCTTACGCAGTGCAGAGCTGCAGTAGCGCAGTGCAGTACTGCTTACGTAGTGCAAAGTTGCAGTAGCGCAGAGAGCTTCAGAGGGACAACGCTGTGCAACAACAACGTGATAGATTTCAGCATAAGGAGCTGATGTGACTTCAGTAGTGCAGAGGGAGTCTGATTACGCAGGCAGAGCTGTAGCTGTGCATCGTTCTTTAGATGCCAACACAGATCTGTAGCCTATGGAGCTTCAATGATGATGATGTAGCCCATCTGAGTTGTCTATCAAGGATTGGGCAGGAGACTCAGTGGTAACTTGTTTCTCTCAACAACTGAGTTGCAGTGCAGCAGATCAATAGTGGCAGTGCTATGAGCAGCACAGATGCAACATATTGAGAGGGAGCTGCAGTACAGTGGTTGCAGTGGCAGTGGCAGAGGCAGAGTCATGGGCAACAATACAAAATGGCAGCAACAGTGTAGAGTTGAGTGGCAGCAGGCCAAGCTTCAGCAGCACAGAACCAGTGCTTAAAATCATGTAATGCATAAGTGTGATGTATTGCTAGAGCACACCCTTGATGCTAAGAGGGAGTGTTGAGATTTTGTGTATTTGGGGTAGCATCGGTTGTGCTCTAGGTCCCAAATTTTTTGGAAGGACTAGAGTTCACCTGATCTACAAGACCCAGAAATGGATTTGGGAAATTTCATCTGGTTTAGGAGATATTAAATTAATTAATTATTTTAATGTATTTCCTAAGTTAAAACTTAGGAAAATAAAATAATTAAAGTGAATTTAATTAAACACGTGATGAAATATGTCTTAAGTCACACGGATCAAGTTTTATTTTAATATTAGCCATTGATTAAAGATTTAATCTTGGCCATTGATTTGTCAACTAGAAAAGTATAAAGGAAAGGCTTGGGGTCATTTGTAAGACACATAGAGCCAGAGCACTGAAGCTAAGCTGAGATTCTAGGGCGGGGTTGCTAAGAATTCTCAAGTGTTTCAGTTGCAGAGAGGGGAATTTAGACCAAGGGGATGATCTGATCCCGGGGTCTTCTAGATTACACAAGAAGCAGAGAAGAGATCAGGAAAGATAGCGTAGAGGAAGGAAGCAGCAACAACAGTAGACGACAGCAGCAGAAGGCGGCAACAGCAGCAGAAACAGACGACAACAGCAGCAAACGGCAGCAGCAGCAGCAAGGACAACGTGATTTTCAGGAAACTCTTCAGGGGTTATGCAGAGACCCTTAGGGGCAGCGTAGTGACTGCGTCACCCAGTCAGGGGTAACGCAGTCCCTTCCAATGACATCGCTGAGCATTTGGAGGCCTTCAGAGGCTGACACAGTGTCTTTCAAGGGCTAATCTGGGGTTTCTAGGGCTAGATCTAGCTGAGTTCTGTAAATCCCGTTTGAGGGTGTGGATCAGTCAGTATTGTTGGTCTTGGATCAGCCAGCTGCTGCATATCTAGAGTTTTCTCTGTAGGGTTTTCCAGATCTGAAACCCAGAGTTGTGTATTCAGAAATATTCTTAATAATAGAGCCCTCCAGTAGCCAGAGACCAGTTTTCCCACAATGGGTTTTTCCGGGGACAGTTTGTCCAGAAATAACTGTGTCACTTTGTCTATGTGTGCATGTGCTTATTCTAGATCTGAATTGGTAGAGATCTGTTATATGTTTTGTTTTGATGTTAACTTGAATTTATTCAGTTGATAACTTGTATAAGTAGGAGAAGCTTAGCCGGATTAACAGAAATAATTTCTGCATAAGAATTAAGATTTAGAAATTTCTACACCAGGACGGCTGGAAACACGTTTCCAAGTCATACGACCGCGTTTCCTTCTAGTTAAAGCGACTTAATTTGTGTTTTTATTTCTTATTTTTTTGGGTTTGTGTGCGTTTTAATATTTTTTTAATTGTGTACTTTGTCTTTTGTTTTTTGCTTGCATGCATTTTTTATTTATTTTTTAATTATTTTTTAATATTTTTTTTAATTTTTTCCTTCCAATACTTTTGTGTTTTAATAAATTATATATATATATATATATATATATATATATATATATATATATATATACGAAGTGAAAGAAATCTGGGAGGTCAGAGCCATATCAAGCTTTCCCGTTTCGTGCAACTAAGGAACATAAGCATATGGATCAATAAATTTTGAAATAAATACTACTGCAAAATTCACAATTACATATGCAGAGAAAAGAACAGTAAGGAACATAAGCATAAGAACCAATCACTTGTACACACTTATTTTTGGACAATTGTCCCTGGAAAAACCCAATGTGGGAAAACCGGTGCAATAGATGAGGGTTTTATTATTAATCTTCAGCAAATGATTCTTTACAAGGAATACACTGGCAGATATGTGTAGAAAACACTTGAGACAAATTCTCGGACCCTCCGAAGATTTTCGGACACCCAGAAGAGCCTCTAACTCCCTCTGCGTCTGTCTACGTGTTTCTCTGCGCAGTCCCTGTGCTGGACCGCATCACTTTGCGTGGGTTCACTGCGCTGCCTTCTATGGCCCTTTGCATCCCTTTGTCCTCGTGCTCTGTCACTGTTGACTCCCTCTTCTCCTTCTGCCTCTGCAACTATGCCCTGCAACTCTCCCTCTGAAATCGAATTCTATTGCTTTAGAATCAATCTCCTTCGGGTATTGAGTGTATGCCCGGCTTGCTTTCCAAATGACCCTCAAGCCTTGTTTTATAATCTTCTGGTTGATGAATCAATGACCCAGATTAGATGTCTAATCAATGGCTAAGATTAAAACTTGACTTGATCTTCGTTCTCTAGAAGATTCACACTCAGTCTTTTTCTCATAGAAAAAATCGAACCATCTATTAATATAGAAAGTTACAGAGCATATGCATAGCATTTCAAGAAAACTCCATTTCTCCCTTTTCAGGCAGAGAAACACAGTTTCGACTGTTGTAAATACATGCAGATATTCACCAAACAACCCAGCCAGAAGAGTCTCAAAAATAAAATCCTGTCCATTTTCCACCACCCGGATTCCGTTTAAAGGAGACAGCCGAAACAGAGGTAGGAAAAAGACAGAGTCCTTTGAAGCTTTATGCTTCCAATTAACTGGAACCAAGTAGTAACCACTTTCCTGATCTAACAACAAGCTTAAAGTATTGTTGTTGATCGGAACCCCATGACCTCCTCTTTGAGGAAAACAACCCAAGGTCCGGAAATATAGTTTATCAGATTGTTTTTCGAAAATGAAAATTGCAGTTTATATACAATAACAGAAAAAACAGTAAACAGATAGATCATTAAACAAAACCAGGTTGTGCGATAGGACGAGCCAATCCATTCTCCAATTCCACAGCTATCCAAGCCCCCATATCTTGCTCAGCGCCTTCTTTAGAAAGGCGATCTGCATCTTGGTTCCGCTCCTTGCAAATATGACAAACAAATATCTTAGTGAAAAAGCATTTTAGACGAGATATCTCATTAAGCAAAGGAAGTAAAATATAGTTCCTGCATCATTGAGTCCCATTGAACCACTTTACTATATTCATAGAGTCTCCAAAGATCTGAGCCTCACGCACATTCCTATGAGATAACCAGCATAGAGGAAAGTGCAAAGCTTTTAGTTCTGCAAAATTGTTGGTCCCATGCCCTAACCCAACTGAAGCTTTAAGGATTTTTCCAGATGGGAAATGGATAACCAAGCCGGCTCCACACCGGTTGTTTATATCTGACGCCCCATCAAAATAAGCCCATGGAACAGTTCCCCTAATAACTTCCAGCTGGACTGCTCTATTTTGTTGAGGGCCTGAAGGAATTTGAATGTTTTCATAAATTGCTGCCCCTTTAGCCGCCAGTCTTTCGATTGGAAAGGGAGTGTCTTTGAAGATCACCTGGTTCCTTGCAATCCACGTACCCCAAGCAATCAATAGTGGAATGGATCGCACTCTGTCATTTGGGGCTTCCTGCCACCACCTTTGCCAAGATTCCAAAACCTCCTGACCTTCCCACTTCTGTGGAATTTTAAGCAAACACAGAGTTTCATTCCAGAGACTGATGTTGAAGGGGCAGGTGAGGAAAATATGATGCACCGTTTCCACACTTTCTTTACAAAGGGAGCACCAGCTAGGCCCTATCTTCCCCCTCCTTTGTAAGAAGTCCCAAGTGGGGACTTTCTTCTGAACAATGCACCAGAAAAACAATGTTGTCTTTGCCGACCCTTTTAACTTCCATAATGGTTTTGCCCACCAAGCTGGATCCTCCCACCCATTCTGAGTCATAAGCCAATTGTACACCAATTTTGTTGAGTGTATCCCAGACTGTGGGTGCACCCACCTTAGCTCGTCTCTTTTGTCGATGATGCGAATATGAGAGTTCTGAAGGTCCAATCTATAATTCTCCCACTCCTCTTGCCATCTTTCTTTCAATTGCAAGTCAATCCCTGACAACCATTCTTGCCTCCAAATCGTGGAGTTCCCATGGTCAACAACATGATTGAGACAGAGGAAGCCTCTGTTATTCAAGAACTCAGTTAGGTCTCTTGTTAGCGCAAATCTCTCCTAGCAGCCCACTCAAGGGTCTCGACCCAATCTAACCTGAGTCCCATCCCCCACATTCCAAGCCAAACCCTGTTCAACTATCTTGACTGAAGCAACCATTGCCTTCCACACCACAGATGAGTTTTTGGAGGATTTTTGGGGCAGTCTCAGCCAATCAATGGTTGACATTGGATCAATATATTTCCTTTTAGTTACCGATGTCTAGAGGTTCTCTGTAGTGATAAGTCTCCAGGCTAATTTGGCAGCTAGTGACTTTGAAAAAGGGAAGAGATCTTATATTTTCCAACCACCCCATCCTTTTGGTCTGACAATTTTTTCCCATGCAACCCAAGGAGTCACGTGTTCCGCCTTTGATCTTGCCCACATAAATCCGCTACAGAGTTTGTTAATGGACGCCAGAATACTTTTTGGTACCCAAATAAGACTAGCCCAATAAACAGGGATTTCCATCAGCACAGACTTTATTAAAACCAATCTTCCCGCTCTTGACAGCCATTTAAAACTCCAGAGATTCATCCTGTTCTCTATTTTAGCAATTAGCCATTTCCAATCCTGTATACGGTAATTGTCCGGCTTTAGAAAAAAACCGAGATACTTGAAGGAGTCCTGTAAGGATTTGACTTCAAATTGCAAATATTCTTCCATCCTGCCCACTTCATCCCTTGAAAGGCCTGAAGTGGTCAGGCACGATTTTTGCCCATTAATGTTGAGACCAGTGGCTTTTAAGAAGAGATCCAAAATCTTCTTTAAACTTTGACAGTCCTCTATACTTCCATTACTGAACAGTAAAATGTCGTCGACAAAAAGAAGATGGGTTACCCAAAGATTAATCGCCACTTCAATTCCTTTGAGATCCCCTTGTCGCTTAGCCTCATGTATCATTAAGCTTATACCTTCTGCTGCCAACAAGAAAAGGAGGGGGGAAAGAGGGCAACTTTGGCGAAGATCCCTCTGAGGGTTGAAAAACTCGGAGGCTGCACCATTTATCAGAATTGCAATTGAGGATGTTGAGATGCACCCCATGACCCATATAACGAAATCAAACCTAAAACCAAGATGAGTAAACAAAAGTCTTAAATACATCCAACTAATCCTATCATAAGCCTTTGAGAGGTCAATTTTTACAATTGCACCTTTCTTCCCTCTCTTTTTTAGACTGTGAAGAGTTTCTTGTGCTACCCCCACTGCTTCATGAATTTGCCTTCCATCCAAGAACCCAAATTGTTCTGCAGAAATATTCTTGGAAAGAAAAGGTTTCACCCTAGAGGCAATAACTTTAGCAATTATCTTGTAAATACAGGTACACAAGGAGATAGGCTGATACTCATTAAAAAAAGCAGGATGATCAGATTTAGGGATAAGAGCTAAGAAGGTGGCATTGAAGGGCTGGTAGATAGAGCCTGTGCACCTAGACTCTTCTATCACCGCTACCAACTTGTCCCCTAGAGACTCAAAGAAATGTTGAAAGAATTCGACAGTCTAGCCATCCGGCCCTGGACTTTTGTCCTTCTGAATGGCGTTTAGAATATCTTCCACCTCTTCTCTTGAAACAGGGTCCATAATATTTTCGTTCCCTTTCTCATCAATATAACTTGGAAAAAATTGTGCCACCCTGATGACTTCTGCAATAGAAACTTCCTCCGGGGCTCTGAAGAGTTTTTTAAAATGATTGACCCCTAGAAGAGCGAGGTCTTCAAAGGATTGGGCCATCTCACTGTTTTCTTTCTGCATTTCCCAAATAGTGTTCGAGATTTTTCTTCCTTTTGCATAATTCTGAAAGAACCTTGTGTTTTCGTCTCCCGCCTGGAGCCATATCGCTCTACTTTTTAAGCGCAACCTTTCCTCTCTTAACTTAAGGATTTTCCTCCTTGCAGATTCCAGCTCTCTAATTCTATTCCGGGATTCTAGATTAGAGTATCCAGCTCCTTCAAGTTTTTCAAGAAAATCTAGCTCTGCATTTACTTTCTTTAGCTCCTTCTCTTCCTTCAGATTCTTTTGAGTCACCCATTTCTTTGTTGCTGACTTCATTCTCTTCAGATTATTCATAAAAAGATGACTCCTACATTCATCTTCACTAAAAATGTCCTTTCTCCACGTAGCATGGAACAAAGATATGAAAGATTCTTCTTTTAGCCAGGAGGAATTGAATTTAAAAGGAGTCCCCGGTTTTTTGAAAGCTCCCTTAACTTCCAGGAAGACTAGAAGGTGGTCCGATAAACCCCCTTCCCCCACCCAATGTCTAAACACTGAGAGTCTCTCTACCAGGTCTTCACACAAAAGAAAACGGTCCAACTTTTTTTCCGACCCATGCATCTCCCACTCTTCTATTCCTCCAGGTAGGCCGAGGTTTGAGTAAGGAGGCGTCCACCAGATGAGAGGCAACCAACTTATTTATAAAGAACTCTGTAATAGTGTCTGCTCTTACTGAAACTCCCCATGATTCCGAGGCCCCCAGAGAGAAATTGAGGTCTCCCCATACAATGATATTGGGATGATAGAGACAAGATTTCATGAAGAAGGGGTTCCAAAACCACTCTCTATCCGAGCAAGGCCCATACACATTCAGAAGAAGGAAGGGATGGCAGAGCTCATTTGAGTAAAGTTCTATTGCCAGAGAATTTTCGAACCCCCAAGAAGAGATCTCTTTAAATTTCCCGAGGCCACTCCCCTAGATCTTCCATTCACATCAAGGGCATGAAATATCCACCCTGGGAACATTTTTGAGAGAGTTCCCTTAACTTCTTCCCCCTGACCCAACGTCTCTTGAATCAAAATAACATCCGAGTTATGAGCTTTAACCAACTCCCTTAACGCTAGTTTTTTAGGCTGACTAGCTAAACCCCTACAATTGTAGGATAAAAAAATCATCGCAAACCTTGGGAGGGTGGCCGCACTGCTCTAAGCACCCTAGACAAAGACCTCTGCTTCCCATCTGCTATGTCAATTTTTGCTTTCAGCTGGGCCTTTGAGAGGTTTGACTTCCTACCTCTCAACTTCCTCGGTCTTGTCGAAACAGGATCTAACTCAAGGCCGCCTACGACCAACCCTTTCCTAGTGCGATTAGCGAGAGGTCTAAGATTATAAGGAGGGGCTTCAGGGGAAGAGACGCGAGGAAGGCTTGGGACCTTTACACTCTTAGTGGCAGAAGGAGAAGGCACAGAGGAGGACGAGATAGACATGATAATGCTATCTATAGAAGCTTGAATAATATTCAAATCTAAAAGATCATTTTGGAGCTGCCCTGAGGGACCAGGCTCAGAAAAATCCAAAGGAGATAAACAAACGGATGAGCAAAGGGAAGAGGGAGGAGAGAGAGTCATACCCGTCTTAGTCGCCCTAGCTATCTTAGAAACTGAAAGGGGAGCCAGAGGGGACACCAGAGTAGGATTCCTATCAGAAGTGGGGCTCTTAGAAGCATTCTGTGCCTGTTCCATGGACGCCACCTTCTCCAAAACAGCCCCTGTATCTTCATCCATAAGATTCATTTCTAGGTCCTTTTCTTCCTCTGCTTGAGGTGATTCAAAATGTTTCCTTACAATCTTTTTTTTGTCTTCTACGACGATGGCCTAGTGGGCGTTCCTTGGCTAGATGTCCATATTTGTGGCATCTGTGGCATCGGAAGGGTAGATTTTCGTAATCCAAGGTCTACAAAAACTCTAGGTCCCTGTACTTCAAAGTCATTGCATCCGCCAGTCCTTCTCTTGGATTGAGACTTACCAGAATCCTCGCCACACTCAGATCTTTGGTTTGTATTAACAATCTGTCAACTTCTAAGAATTTGCCCAGGGTATTCCCAATAGAGAGGATTGCAGAGTCAGTCCAGAAAGGCATTGGAAGCCCTGGCAATTTAACCCAGACTGGCGATTCCGCCATCTTTTCTTTTTGAGCGTCGAACAGAGGAGTCCATCTGCGAAACAAGATCGGTCTCTTTGCGAAACGCCAGTTCCTTTCAAGCACCCATTCAACATGATCTTTGTGCTCAAATCTGATGCTAAACCAACCCCTATCCAAGATTTTGATTTCAGCGAGTTGCCCTGGTGCTTCTTTCCATTCCGTCTGAGACCAGTCTGTGATGTAATCTACCGAGAACTTTCTTCCACGAACTTTGCCGACCAGGATTGTCTCCGTAGCTTCCATGACTTCGTCTATGCGTATGTCCACTCCAAGAACACATCTTGGACGCTCTTCTTTCCGCCCAATAGCCTTGTGCTTCTTTCTTTTGTCACCCACTGCCTCGTTTCGCCCTTCACCCTCTCCAACTTCTTGAGTAACAGGAGCATCTGTCACTTCGATCACAGGCGACCCCAGTCGCCTTACTTCTACTTCTCCATTGTCCCCCTCTGCCAAAACCCTTGCCAAATCTCGCCCTTCTACCAGCCCAACTTCCTGACCCAATCCAATCTCCTGTTCTTCTTCCACAAGCCTTCTTAGCTCTCCTTCTACTGCTTCATTAGATGAAACCCTAGATTGACAAAAAACCCAGTGCCTCTGCTTGAAGCTATCGAAACTGAGCTTCTCCCAAAACCGGATTCAAGCAGGCCGCTTGATTCGCGAGGGAAATCAGAGCGATTGAGAAATGCAAACCCTGACTTAGAGAGGATTTTCGGTTCACAAGGGATTCACCCCTGATTCTTCCACCTCTGGGATCTAGATTTTGCTGCCTATCTTCCCCTAGGGCTTTTAAGCCTGCAAGACCTTGCAAACCATAATTGACAACAATATCTTCTAACCCACCAGTAAATGAAGGAAAAAATGGAATACCTAGCCCCGAAAGAGAGAGTTTGGAGAAAAGGTCGCGATGCTGCAGCCCATGACCTTCGCCAACCTGAGGATTTTGCGCCTGGACCTGGCCCGAGTTATTTCCAACCTTCCAGCGCCCGCTCAAGGTGCTTTGAAGCGTCTCCTCTAGCAATGCCGCCCTGTTTGTAAACCCGCCGACTCCCTCAGCCTCACTGAAGACTTGGGTATTCTCTGCAGCTTTCGGGAAAAAATGATCCAAGTTTTTCTCTGAAACTTCATGGCCCCAACATGTGAGCAGGTCTTCAGGCACCGGCCCGATGTCCACGTACTCACAATCAAACCCCATCTCTGCGGCTAAAGCGACTTCTTATCCTGACACCACGATAGCGAGATGTCCGCTGCTGATCAGAAACCCTAATCTTCAAACTCCGTCGCGTGGTAATGAAATAGTAATTTACCCTAACCTTCATCCTGCTTCCGGTTAGAGTTGGACGGTCTTCAGACCACGTTCCGTACGCCTCGAGACCAGCCAGGAGATGCCCAGGTGTTGCAAAAGTCTGACAATATCATATGGAACGTGGTCTAAAGACCGTCCAACTCTAACCGGCCAGGAGATGTCCAGGGAACAGTAAAGTCTAACAATATCGTATGCTTGTCTTCTCGCCTCACCGCACGCCTCGATGCACCGCGTGTGGACAAAGCCCATAAACCCTAAGGGTTTTCATCATGATTCCATTATTCGATTATTCACACTTTGTCTTATTAATACCCTTTAATTATTTAATTTCCCTAAGTTTATACTTAGGGTCTCCATTAAAATAATTAATTATTTTAATAAGACATGAACCAAGTGGAATTTCCAAAAACGGTTTCTGGGTTCTTTGGAATACTGATGTCCAAGTCTCCTCCCAAATTTTGAGACTTAGAACACTTTCCGATGCTACAAAAATCAACACTCTCAAGGGTTCACACAACTTCAGAGAAAAGGAAAGCATGAAATAACGTATGGATCATGACATCTTTGTACCGGAATCCAGACCAAGAATAATTTCTCTTTGTGTGTCAAGCTCGCTTCTAGAGATATGCAGTATATCGATGCTGGAGCTTCGCACACATGACAGGCATGCGAATGTTTTCTCCAAACTTACCGAGAAGAGCAGATAGAACTTTCAAATCACCATGGGCAATAAGTGTAAATGCACCTCCTTAGAAGAGGGAACCACAACGTTTTCAAACCGAAGTCAGTAATGCTTCGTGCCACTAATGTGCTGCATGTGCCTGGTTTGCGGGCGAACTTACTCTCCGTGTCTTAAGCTTCAAAACAAAGGCTATGACGTTTACTTCATTGGCAAAAGAGTATACGTCAAACACCCGAGTTGGAAAAAGAAGGAACAAATTGGAGTCGGGAGCAATAACCTGAGGATTTTGTGCCTGGACCTGGCCCGAGTTATTTCCAACCTTCCAGCGCCCGCTCAAGGTGCTTTGAAGCGTCTCCTCTAGCAATGCCGCCCTGTTTGTAAACCCGCCGACTCCCTCACCCTCACTGAAGACTTGGGTATTCTCTGCAGCTTTCGGGAAAAAATGATCCAAGTTTTTCTATGAAACTTCATGGCCCCAACATGTGAGCAGGTCTTCAGGCACCGGCCCGATGTCCACGTACTCACAATCAAACCCCATCTCTGCGGCTAAAGCGACTTCTTATCCTGACACCACGATAGCGAGATGTCCGCTGCTGATCAGAAACCCTAATCTTCAAACTCCGTCGCGTGGTAATGAAATAGTAATTTACCCTAACCTTCATCCTGCTTCCGGTTAGAGTTGGACGGTCTTCAGACCACGTTCCGTACGCCTCGAGACCAGCCAGGAGATGCCCAGGTGTTGCAAAAGTCTGACAATATCATATGGAACGTGGTCTGAAGACCGTCCAACTCTAACCGGCCAGGAGATGTCCAGGTGTTTGCAAAAGTCTAACAATATCGTATGCTTGTCTTCTCGCCCAGCTGCACGCCTCGATGCACTGTTGCAGGGACAGGCCTACAAACCCTAAGGGTTTTCATCATGATTCCATTATTCTGATTATTCACACTCTGTCTTATTAATACCCTTTAATTATTTAATTTCCCTAAGTTCAGACTTAGGGTCTCCATTAAAATAATTAATTATTTTAATAAGACATGAACCAAGTGGAATTTCGACAAACGGTTTTTGGTTTCTTTGGTATACTGATATCCAAGCCTCCTTACAAAGTTTGAGGCTTAGAACACTTTCCGATGCTAAAAAAATCAACACTCGGAAGGGTTCACACAACTCTCCAGAGAAAAGGGAAAGCATGAAATAACAGATGGATCATGACATCTTTGTACTGGCATCCAGACTCGAAGAATAATTTTCTTGTGTGTCAAGCTCTGCTTCTCTAGAGATATGGTATATTGACAGTGGAGCTTCTGCACACATGACAGGGGCATGCGAATGTTTCTCCAGCTACTGAGAAGAGCAGATGAACTTTCAAATCACCATGGGCAATAAGGCGAAATGCACCCCTGTGGGAAGAGGAACCACAGCGTTTCAAACCGAAGCTGGTAATAAGCTTCGTGCCACTAATGTGCTGCATGTGCCTGGTTTGCGGGCGAACTTACTCTCCGTGTCTTAAGCTTCAAAACAAAGGCTATGACGTTTACTTCATTGGCAAAAGAGTATACGTCAAACACCCGAGTTGGAAAAAGAAGGAACAAATTGGAGTCGGGAGCAATAAACTTCATAAGTTGCACCTCGAATCTCCATTGATGCTGATAGGTAGCAATGATGAGAAGGATTTGAATGAACTATGGCACAGGAGAATGAGGCACTTACACCATGGGGCTTTGAGAATTCTCAAGAAGGCCGTCACAGGAGTTCCAGAACTAAGCACCAAGTGAGATGACGTCTGCAGAGGGTGCGTATTGGGGAAATATGCCAAGGCAACGTACCCTAGAAGCAGCAATAGGGCTAAGAGTGTGTTGGGATTAATACACTCAGACATCTGTAGACCAATGTCCACTAGAGCTCTCAGTGGTGCCAAAGATTTCATCACCTTTATTGATGACCACTCTAGGAAGACTTAGATCTACTTTCTGAAGACCAAGGACGAAGTCTTTGATCAATTCAAGGAGTTTAAGGCTCTGGTTGAGAGTCTGACAGGAAAGTGGAAAAAGATACTGTGATCAAACAATGGTGGAGAATACTTTAGATAAAGACTTCACACTGCACATAGTTCTACGCTAGGGAAGTCATCAGAAGAGAGTGGACTGCTCCATATAATCCGTAGCAGAATGGAATCACAGAAAGGAAGAATAGAACTATTGTCGAGGTTGCAAGGGCAATGTTGTATGGTCAAGACATGCCTAAATTCATGTGGGCTAAAGCTTGTAATCCAGCAGTATATGTTCAGAATAGGGTTCCTCATAATGCATTTGGTAAGATCACTCCAGAAAGTGTCTTTACTGGCAGGAAGCCAGAGGTAAGCCACTTCAGGATCTTTGGTAGTGTGGCATACTGCCATGTACCCGAAGAAAAGAGGAAGAAAATGGATAGGACTGTTGAAAAGGGGTATCTGGTGGGATACAATGAAAATGCTATGGCTTATAGAATCTACATTCCTGGCAGCAAGAAGGTTGTAGTGCGGCGAGATGTAAAGTTCATGGAGGAAAGAGCTTTCAGAAAATGCCGAGAGATGCCTTCAACAACACAGTCTGAAGGTGACCCACTGGTCCAACCACTACGACTAGCTGAGGTTAGCCCGAGTGCTTCTCCAAGGTAGAAAGATCCAAGGGATTCATCTTCAGAAGGTTTGCAGGAGGGGGAGCACGTAGAGCCACCCACTACCAGTGGTAGGACGAGTAGGGAATTACGACAAATTCTGAAGGATGCAGAGGAGTTTGTCGGGGCCCCCAGAAATGAGAAGAGGCAGTGTAAGCAACCAGACAGGTATCAAGCCTTGGTAGCCCAGGTTGGGGAACCCTCTAGTTTTCAGGAGGCAGCTCAGCATCAGGTATGGGTTGATGCTGTGGTGGAAGAGTATAGTTCCATCATGACAAATGATGTCTGGGAGGTGGTTCCTAGGCCTTAGAAGAGATCAGTTGTGGGTTCGAGATGGATCTACAAGATCAAATATGCTGCAGATGGCAACGTAGAAAAATTGAAGGGCAGGTTTGTGGCGAAGGGGTATGTTCAGAAGGAAGGGATAGACCATGAAGAGACCTTCGCCCCAGTCGCCAGATATACTTCTATTAGATTCGTGATATCCCTTGCTGCGCAGATGGGATGGGAGATTCACTAGATGGACGTCAAGACTGCGTTCTTGAATGGGGTTATAGAAGAAGTATATATCGAACAACCAGAGGGCTTTGAGACACATGAGAAAAAGACTCATGTGTGTAGGCTTAAGAAACCCTTGTATGGACTTAAGCAAGCCCCTAGGGCTTGGTATGGTCGAATTGATAGCTACTTGCAGAAGATGGGACTCATCAAGAGTGACGCAGATCCCAATCTCTACTATCTGAGAGTAGGGGATGAGCCTTTGATACTGGTGCTGTACGTAGATGATCTATTCCTAACAAGATCATCTAGCTTCATCAAGGACTGCAAGGAGAATTTAGTTGCAGAATTCGACATGAAGAATCTGGGGCCTATGCATTATTTTATGGGGTTGGAAGTTTGGCAGCAAAAGGGTGAGATCTTCCTTGGTCAAGGGAGATATGCTACAGAAATCTTGAAGAGGTTCAAGATGGAGGACTGTAGACCCATGGCTACACCAATGATCACCAACTAGAAGAAGATTGATACTTCCGAAGATAATGAGGCTGATCCTACCTTGTATAGGCAGCTTATAGGTTCCCTGATGTATCTAGTCAACACTAGGCCATGCATCTGTTATGCCGTCAACACCCTCAATCAGTTCATGGTGGAACTAAGGAGGGCACAATGGGCAACAACTAAGCATGTTCTCAGATATTTGCAGGGAACAGTCGAGCTTGGATTGAGATACACCTGAGGTAATGATATCAAATTGGGTGGGTTCACTGACAAAGATTGCACTGGGAGCCCTGTAGATCGGATAAGTACCAGTGGGTATTGTTTCAATGTTGGATCAGGAATGACCTCCTGATGCAGTAGGAAACAAAAGTCCGTGGCTCCGAGCTCAGCTGAGGCGGAATATATGGCTGCAAGCACTACTTCGTGCGAGGCCATATGGCTTAGGAAGTTGCTTGTGAACCTACTCAAGGCAGAGATGGAAGCGACCAACATTCTATGTGATAATCAGTGTTGCATCAAGCTCTCTGAAAATCCCGTGTTTCATGATTGGTCGAAGCACATTGACATGAGGTGTAATTTCATCAAAGACTGTGTCCAGCAGGGAGTTGTACAATTGCAGTACACTCCGACAGGAGAACATGTGGCAGACATCCTCACCAAAGCTCTGGGAAAGACAAAGTTTGTCTACTTCAGAGAGAAGATGGGGATGATCAAGAATCCATTTCAATAGCATAAATGGATTGATGCAGAATTGAGAAGGAGCTGCAGTACAGAGGAGGCAATGGCATGGGCAGCAGTACAGAAGGAAAAAACGCAACAGATGAGGTGCAAGAACAACCAAGAATTAGCAGCGCAGAGGATGCTTCACAGTCAGAGCTATATGCAACAAGAAAATTGCTGGAACACTTTCCTCGCTAAGAGGGAGTGTTGATTTTTGTAGCATCAGAAAGTGATCAAAGTCTCAAATTTGGTGAGGAGGCTTAGACACCAGTATTCCATAGAACCCAGAAACCATTTGTGGAAATTTCACTTTGTTCATGTTTTATTAAAATCATTAATTATTTTAATGGAGACTCTAAGTCTAAACTTAGGGAAATTAAATAATTAATGGGTATTAATAAAACAAGGTGCGACGCAGGCGCCTTTCTCCCCACCGCCGCCGCCGACAGGCTCCTGCTCGGTCCATGCGGCTGATGGAGGCCAGATATCAGGCACGCCTCAGAGTCCTCTCCTGCCACGCTTCAGAACAGGGGATGAAAGTAGACATGATGCTGAAAAGGCAAAGATCGCAAGCGTTGGGCCCAAAAAATGCACCACACTTACACTCGTGGATAGAGCTGCAACCTCTCACAATGCGCAGGTCGCCGCGCTTGCAGTCGATGCGCATGGACCCACAGCGCCGTTCGATCACAACACCCACGGACAGACCATGAGCCAACGTTTTGAACCCTTCTACAAAGAAAACAACGAGCCCCATCCTGGTAGGGCCTACGCATGCGGCTGCACAACTCACCCCATAGCGGCCATTAAGAATCCACAGTGCTCTATAGGGGCGAAGATCGCTGACTCAAGGACTAGATCTGGCGCAGAGGCCCTCGTCCACATTGCTGGGGGATAGATCCAGAACCACCGTAAGGCTTTTAAGTGAAAATGTTGCAGCATTATTTTTGAAGGAATAAAGCACCTGCGCTACACTTCCTACTGCCACCGACAGGCATCTGCAAGGCCATATGGATCTGGGTGCTCAAAGATCAGGGGAGCTCCTATCTCATCTGGGACCCAGCCAAGACTGCAACCGTCATGCAGATAGCTCCGGTGCACCCCATCTTTTCAATGCTCCTTCACTCAAGGGCGCACCCCCAGGGTCCAAAGGCCAAGGCAGTGCACTCTCCTTCCAGATCCAGGTCTCTCTTCTCAATGGCAAAACCATGCTTTGCTGGGTTCAATCGGTGGATCTGGTGCAGAGCCTAGTGCAAGACCTGGAACTCAAGCTGGGGATCCCTACTGCCCTTCAGCGATTTCTATATGGGGGTAAGCAACTCGAGAACTCACTACCGCTCTCATTTTACAATATTGAGAAAAACGCTTCTCTGGTTTTAATCCTTTGTCTGCGAGGAGGGACTTCTGGGCAACCATCCTCTTCTTAAGCTTTCTCTTACAAGGATGCTGTCCATACGCAGTAGCCCAAGAAAGCTGCCCAATCCCCTGAGCCTCCAAAGCCATTTTTAGTGGATAAAACGAAGGACATACCAGCCATTGAAATCTCCCATCCTGCACTTGATAACCAGTTTCAAGTATATGTAGAAAAGACCATCATATGTCGATTTAATGGATTATGGCCTCGCTCAGCAGATCTCTACCAATGGATTCACTCCGTTTTCTTCTGCTCAAAGGGTTTCTTCATAGTTCTATTCGCTTTCAATGAGGACTATCATAAAGCCTTAACAGGAGGACCCTAGTTTTGGGGAAAATCATGGCTATTCCTCACACCATGGTTCCTAGACTTTGACCCTCCTACGACCGTCATCACCAAGCTTCGTATTTGGGTCAGGCTCCCCAACTTACCGGCACCTCTTTGGCACTACTCTGTCTTTCAAGGAACAAGAGATACCCTTGGACGCTTTCTGGGAACAGACACCTCCAAGGGGGAATGAGGCATATACACCTTTGGTAGAATATGTGCTAAAATAGACATCAACAAAGGCTTGCCTGATCAAATCATTCTCAAAATGGGAGACTTCCATTGGACTCAGACCCTGGACTATGAGAACATAGCCTTCCGATGCTGTCACTGTCATCAAACAGGGCACCTTCAGAACTCCTGCTCTTTGTTCCTCGCACAAAAGAAGAGGAGCAACAGAAAATCAAACTCCAAAAGTTGGAAACCATGTGTACCGCCCCCCATGGATGACTTCGACTCCTCCAGCTTGGATGAGGAAGAGATTGAAGTAGATGAGGAGGTGGGAAAGCAGGATAAAGACATGACCATGACAGACCCTGGAGGGCCCAATGGTCCTTCGAGCGCATAGAAACGAGCTCATGAAACCTCCTCCTCAGATTCAGATAAGGAGCCTACTCCTTTAGTCACCAACAGTCTCCAGGTGGTACTAGCCCATCCACCCCAGGATGGCTGGGTTAGAGTTTCAAAAAACAAAGGAAAGAAATGCATTACTGAGGATTCAACCCACTCTAGGTAGAGTTTTGTGTCTATCTTTTAGCTCCTATGTTTATCTTCTGGGTTCTCTTTGCTTCTCTCTTGGCTAATTAACGGGACTGAGGTTGACTGTTCATCATTTCCGATCCCCCTGCTATCTAGCCTCTCTTGATTGTAACCCATCTTGTACCATATGATTTTTTTATAGAATTAGTCTAATTTACCCAAAAAAATAAAAATAAAACAGAGTGCGAATCTTCTAGAGAACGAAGATCAAGTCAAGTTTTAATCTTTTCCATTGATTAAACTTCTAATCTGGGTCGTTGATTCTTCAATGAGAATATTATAAAAGAATGCTGGAGGGTCATTTGGAAAGTAAGTCGGGAAAGTGTTCAGTAACCCGAGGGAAGTCGATTATGAAGTAATATAATTTGATTTCAGAGGGAGATTTGCAAGGGCAGAGGAAGCAGAGGGCATCAACAATATCAGGGCACGAGGGAAGGAGGAAGCAGAGAAACAAAAAGGCAACACTCACGAGCAACGCAGAGGCCTCACATAGTAGTGATACAGGCTTTAGATGGCTCTGCGCAGAGAGGTACGCAGGAGGTACGCAGAGTGACGCAGGGGGGGCCAATGAACCCCTCATGGGTCAAAAATTCTTCAGAGGATTGAAGAATAATTATCTCAGGTGTATCTCGAGAAGTTTTCTCAGTTATTTTTTCCAGACTTTCCTTGTAAAGATTTCACTGCTGAAGATTAATATATAAACCCTCATCTGTTACACTGGTTTTCCCACATTGGGTTTTTCCGGGGACAATTGTCCAAAATAAATTGTCTCTAAAAATAACTCTCTGTGATTGATTCTTATGCTTGTATTTCTTACTGTTCTGTTCTCTGCATATACTTGAGTGATTACTGCAGTAGTGTTTATTTCAAAATTTACTGGGAAGAATTCTGTAAATAACTTATTGGAAAAATAAGTAGGAGAAATAAATCTATCACTGTAGTAGTATTTCAGGATTCAAATTTTCACACTCTCTCTATCCGTCTGTACCATAGCCCAAACTCTGTAGTGCCTCTGAGATATCTCAACACATGCTTGCCTGCCTTCCAAAAGAGCTTGGTAGGCTTAACCATGGCTTGACTAAGTTGGTTAACCGCATAGCATATGTCTGGTCGTGTTCACCAAATACATGAGTGAACCCACAAGCTGCCTATAGACAGTAACATGTACTTCTTCGCCTGAAATAACATCCTCCTTCCTCCAGTTTCTTGCTAGAGGAGTCTCCATGGGTTTGTTGCCGTCCATGTGGAACTTCTTGGGAATCTCATTGGCATACTTGCGTGAGATATAAATAGCTCCCCATCTCTTTGCCACATTTCTAATCCTAGGAAATAGTGCAAGAGCCCCATGTCCTTCATCTCAGATTCTCTTGCAAGATCCTCTTTGTAAGACTTGATGAGCTACTCATCACCTGTCAGTATCAAATCATTAACACAAGGTACAATGATCAAAAGCTTACCTTCTACCACAATGTGGTAAAGGTTCGCATCTGCTTCACTCTTGGTGAAGCCCAACCCGGTGAAGTAGTTGTTGATCCTGGTGTACCAAGCATGAGGTGCTTGCTTCAGCCCATACATTGCTCTCTTGAGTCTGCACACGTGCGGCTCTCTGTCGAAGGTCTCAAAACCTTTCGGCTGCTCAATGTACACCTCTTCCTCAATCACCCCATTGAGGAATGCTGTCTTTACATCCAGTTGATGTATCTTCGATCCCATCTGCATTGAGAGTGCAAGGATGGATCTAATTGATGAGTACCTTGCGATTGCTGCAAAAGTCTCATCATAATCAATCCCCTCCACTTGAGAGAACCCTCTGGCCACAAATCTGGCCTTGTGCTTCTCCACACTCCCATCTGCTGCATGCTTCACCTTGTAGATCCACTTGGATCCTACAACTGACTTCCCCTTGTGAAAATTCAGATACCCCAAATCCTACTGCAGCAATTGATTAGATCTCTCCTATTTGTTAATTATTGAACAAATTATTTACAGTGTTATACAGTAAATATTGAAATGAAATACACTACAACCTACACAACATAAAATACTGCGGAAAATACAACACAGGAGAGACTAGATGCAAACACATAAGTACACAATTATTTTTGCACAATCGTTCCTGGAAAAACTAAACTTGGGAAAACTGGTGTAGCAACTGAGGGTTTTATTATTATGCATTAGTAATCTGAGTACAAATCGTTGGATGCCCAAACTGGCTATCCGATACAGAGAAAAAATGACAAAGAGTTAGTGAGAAAAATCTCACATTGTCACTGGCGATCTGACATTGATCTGAGCTCTGGATGAGCTACCCTATGTTGTCTCTGCGCAGTTACTATGTCCACCTACGCATTCACTACATCACAACTCAAGGAACTGTGACACCCTCTCCTTCTGATCTTCTGCCAACTGGAAACTCGACTCACTGGCCTTCTGGACTCACACCATGACCTTTGGCATTGGATCTCGACTGTCTCCCAGCAAAATAGCGGACTCCCTCTGAAGCTCTGCGCTGCCATTGCGTGGCACTGTGCAACCTCTCTGTGTCACTCGATGCCTTCTTTGCCTTGCACTCCCTGGATCTGGAAACCTTCTTTCGGTCTTACTATCTCTGCCCTTCACTACAACGCAAACACTGCATCTCTCTCTGGCAACTCAATGTTGCTACTCTGAGAATTCGATCTCCCAACAAATTTGATTTCTGCAAATCTGAAGTGTTTTCTCCAATTGCCCATCAAGTTCCTTCTTACAATCTCTTGTTGAGACATCAACGACCATGATTAGATCTTAATCAATGGCTAAGATTAACTTGGACTCGACCCTCGTCTTTATGTAGAAGATTCACACCTGATTTAATTAATACCCTTTAATTAATCACATTTCCTAAGTTTAGACTTAGGAATACATTAAAAATGATCAATTATTTTAATTAAATCATCTCTAGGTGGAATTTCACCAAACAATTTCTGGGTCTTGTAGAATGCATGTGTCTTAGCCTCTCTACAAAATCTCGAGGCTAGAGCACATCTGATGCTACAAAAATCAGCACTCCCTCTTAGCGAGGAATGTGCTCTAGTGCTGCAACCTACTGAAGCACCAATCTGATTCTGCAACATCTCCTGTTGCGCTATTGATGTTTGGCCTATTTGCCTACCAACCACTGCAAAACTCTGATTCTGCGTTGCATCTGTTCTACTGCTGACCCTGCATACTATTGCCAACTATTGCATCTGCACTGCAACTCTGTTGCTCCTGCCACTGCAACATTTGCAACCGTCTCTTATCTGCTGCTGCTGCAACTGAGAGATGTCCATCATACTAAACCAATTGTGTTCAGTCTCATGCATTTGTTACCCGAGTCTTGACTGTCGCTAGTCCCTGCGCTGTCATTGATGCCACTGCGCTGCTGCTTACTCTGCGTTGTGCCATCTGCACTGTTTGCAACTCTGCTCAGCATTGCCTAGTCTTAGACCGCTTGTAGCTACTGCATCTGTCACTTTGGCACCTGACTGCACCAACTGTCACTGGTCCATCTTGCTACTATTGCTATGAATTCTCGTAAGAATGTATTGATCTAAGAGGTGGACTCCTCAAGGATCTTGCCCATCTGTAGCTCTCTGGGGCACAAAACCAAATCACCCCACCTAACCCTTGGAGGAATCTCGGTGATCAAGGAAAACTCTTCCTCCAGTCTGGAAAACAACCTGTCTATCTCAACGCATGCATCCTGCTTCTCCTCTTTGTCCTTCTTCATAAGAGGACATTGAGAACTATAATGGCCTAACTCACCACATCTGAAGCATTTCATCTTCGAAACATCCTTCTTTATTCTGTGCTGCTCCTGCATTCTCCTCTTCCTCCTCGAGCTTCACCCCACTGTTGCTGCTACCACTTATGGTGCTCTTCACCAAGTCTCACCTCATCTCTTATTGTCATAGATCAACCCAAACTCTTTCCCAATCCGACAACTTCTCTCTGCCCAGGATACTCTAGACAAAGACATGTCAGTCCTCGAAAACACTATTGAGGGCTAGCCGTACAAACTCTATAGACTGAGGCGCTGCTCCTACAGCTGCCAGTTGTTCTCGGATATCCTGAAGTCTCTCTAAGAAGGGATCTATGTGTTCCCTCTTCTGCGTCCTGGTCACCCTCAACTTCTCCTCCAAGTACATCTTCCACTGCTCGAAAGATCCCTCATATAGCGTGGCCAGTGCATCCCACATTTTTGTGGCAATATCTTTGCCTGCTATGTGAGATACCACATGATTCCGAACTCCATCGAGGATCTTCCTCTTAGCCTTCACCGTTTCCTTCTTGTGGGTCTTGTTCTAATCTGGGTCGATGGGTACAACTACCACTGACCTAATATAAGTCTTGAGATCATACTCATCTAGAAGGCAAGTGATTCTAGCCTTCTAGATCACATAGTTGGAAGCACCGTCCAACCGATCTTGATCTCTCAACCCAACTGATGCCATCTCGCCAACCAAAGTCGAACTCAACCTCTATCCCCCTGCATAGCTGTTGACTGGCTCTACGTACTCCCTGCTGGAGTGAGCAAATTTGCCCTCGGTTACTGCTGCTCTGCGTGGAAAATTAGAATTTCTTGCCAAGAAATCATCTGAGGTCAAAATTCCCTTAGTGTGTGCTCTTGTTTCCTTCTGACGCTATTCTGCTCTAGCAAATTGTTGCAGAAAAACTGTGTCCCAGCTGAAGATCTGCTCTGCGTGGAAACTGTTGGTGTTGCTCCCTCTGCCTCTGACAATTCTCAATATGGAAAATTTGTTCTTTATCGACTCACTCAGAGAAGCAAAATTTTCCTCAAAAATTGCTCTGCTGACTAATAGACTGTGCAACCTTCTAGGATTTCGAGTAGCTGCCTATGCAGTGCCTTGAATGACTCTCCTTCCTTCTGCAACTGCGCTACTTTGCTTTGATTTGTGCTCTGGAACCATGTGAAAATTTGGATACCCCGAATCCTACTGCAACAACTGATTAGATCTCTCCTATTTTTTAATTATTGAACAAATCATTTATTGTGTTACACAGTAAATATCGAAATCAAATACACTATAGGCTACATAACATAAAATAAAATACTGTGGAAAATACAACGCAGGAAAAACTAGATGCACACACATAAGTACATAATTATTTTTGTGCAATCGTCCCTGAAAAAACCCAACTTGGGAAAATTGGTGCAGCAGCTGAGGGTTTTATTATTATGCAGTAGTAATCTGAGTACAAATCGTTCGATGCCCAAACTGGCTATCCGATACAGAGAAAAAATGACAAAGAGTTAGTGAGAAAAATCTCACACTATCACTGGCGATTCGACATTGATTCGGGCTCCGGATGAGCTACCCTACGTTGTCTCTGTGCAATTATTGCATTAGCCTACGCACGTACTGTGTCACAGCTCAAGGAACTGTGTCACCCTCTCCTTTTGATCTTCTGCCAAATGGAAACTCGACTCCCTGGCCTTCCGGGCTCACACCTCGGATTCTGGCATTGGATCTCGACTGTCTCCCAACAAAATAGCAGACTCCCTCTAAAGCTTTGCGTTGCCTCTGCTTGGCGTTGTGCAATCTCCTTGTGTCACTTGATGTCTTCTCTGCCTTGCACTCCCCGGATCTGGAAACCTTCCTCCGGTTTTACTATCTCTTCCCCTCATTACAATGAAATCATTGGATCTCTCTTCGGCAACTCAGCGCTGCTACTCTGAGAATTCGATCTCCCAACAAATTCAATCTTTGCAAAAATCAAGTGTTTTCTCTAAGAGCCCATTGAGTTCCTTCTTATAATCTCTCGTTGAGACATCAACGATTGTGATTAGATCTTAATCAATGGCTAATATTAACTTGGACTCGATCCTCGTCTTTATCTAGAAGATTCGCACTTGATTTAATTAATACCTTTTAATTAATCACATTTCCTAAGTTTAGACTTAGGAATACATTAAAAATGATTAATTATTTTAAATAAATCATCTCTAGGTGGAATTTCACCAAACGATTTTTGGGTCTTGTAGAATGCATGTGTCTTAGTCTCTCTGCAAAATCTCGAGGCTAGAGCATATCTGATGCTACAAAAATCAACACCCCTCTGGTCTTGGGACAACTTCCCATGCATTGTTTCTGATAATGGAGTCATACTCAACCATGGCATCAACCCAAATTGGTTGCTGCACTGCTTCCCCAAAAGATGATGGTTCAATCTCTACACCTTCGCTCATAAAAGCTATGTATCCAGTGTACCGCTCTGGGGAGCTTCTCTGTCTGCGCTGTGATGTGGGTGCTCCCACATTCTCTGTAACATCAAGTAACAACCTGTCAACCTCTCTGGTGCGCTTCCTTCCGTCCCGGGACGTCTCTGCATGAGTGGGCGCTTCCACTCTCTGCACCTCTGCTTGTGGTTGCTCCACATCTTGAGGTTTTCCTTTTGGAGCCAAGAGCTCCTCAACTGCATGCAACTGAAGCTCCCTCTCAAGGGAAATTCGCATGGCCTTCTCTTCATCGAATTTCACATCTCTTCTGACCATTGTCATCCTGTGTGATGGAAAGTACACCCAATAGTTGTGAGGTGTATTAGTGTACCCCACAAATATCCCCAACTCAGTTGTTGGCTCTAGTTTCTCCCTGGCATCTTTGGTCACATGGCAATACACTGATGAACCAAAAATTATAAAATGCGACACAGCTCGTCTCTTACTTGAAAAAGCTTCCTCTGGTGTACTCATCCAAAGTATTCGATGAGGACTTATGTTCTGCACAAATACTGTTGTATTGCATGCTTCCGCCCACAGATGCAACGATAGGCCCTGATCTTGCAACATTGCTCGTGTTGCTCACGCAATAGTTTTGTTCTTCCTTTTTGCAATACCATTCTGCTGTGGGTTATGAGGTGCTATCAATTCCGTTCGAATTCCTTCTGAAGCACAAAAGTTCCTGAATTCGTTAGAGATATATTCTCCACCATTGTCGCTCCTCAGAGCCTTCACCTTCTTCCCTATATCTTTCTCGACAAGTACCTTGAACTCACAAAACTGTGAGAACGCCTAATCTTTCTTCTGCATGAAGAAAATCCAACACTTGCGTGAAAAATCATCTACAAAATGTTGATTTGTGGTAGCATCGGATGTGCTATAAGTCTCAAATTTTGTGGAGAGGCTTAGACACATACATTAAAGATAACCCATAAATTATATTGGGAAATTCCACCTAGAAATAATTTTATTTGATAAATTAATTATTTTTAATGAGGACCCTAAGTCTAACTTAGGAAATTAAAATAATTAATAGGTATTAATTTAAACAGTGGATGAAACTTCTAGAAAAAGAAGATCATGTCTAAATGTAATCTTAGCCATTGATTGGAGATCTAATCTCGGTCGTTGAAGTCCCAACGAGAAGATTGTAAAGGAAGGTTTGAGGGTCATTCGTAAAATACACCAAGATAGAGAAAGAATCTAGAGATCGAAATTTTTTAGTGAGCAGTGCTTAGGGAGAAGATTGATCGAGAGGATTCTTGGAGAGAGGGGCAGTAATTCCGGTTGGAGATTTTCTTGAGCCGGAGAATACATAACATAGAAGACAGAGAGCAATACCAATAGAGTTAGCGTAGAAGCTACGTAGAGACTACGCAAAGCCAACAGTGGCAACACAGTAGCCCAGAGGAGGTTCGAGTTTCAGCTAAGGATCAGTCAGATCCAGTGCCGGAAAGCTAGGGTGTGAGACTGGAAGGGGCCAGAGGGTCAAATCCAGCTAGTAGAAGAGCCATAACGCAGAATCCACGTAGTCCCCACTCAGAGTGACACAGAGACTGCTCAGAGGCAGTGGAGGGTTTGCCATCTTTGGTTTTGGCCAGTTGGGCTTCCAATGTCAGTGTGAGGTTTTTCTTACTAACTCTTTGTCAGTCATATTCTCTGCAGGGATAGCCAGAGAGGCATCCCAGATTGTATTCAGAAAATTACTGCATAATATATAAACCCTCAGATCTGCTACACCAGTTTTCCTGCATTGGGTTTTTCCGGGGACGTTTGTCCAAAAATAACGTTGTCAGATGTGTCTATGATTTCTTCTTGTTCAGTTTTGTTTCAGCACTTGTATTTTTCCGCAGTTTATTTAGTGAAGGTTGTAGTGTGTTTAATTCGATGTTGCCTAAGCAATAAACTGAATAATTAATTTATCGGTTAGAGGAATTAATACCAGTTGCTGCAATAGGATTCCAGATCTAGGAATTTTCACATGGTATTAGAGCTTTATAGCTAAGTGCAGGAGGAACAAAAGGACAGATATGGAGATCGAGCGTTGGTGAAGCCGGGATCAAAAAGCTGCGTAAGCAGCATATCTATCTCCCGGGTGATTGCGCAATCTAAGCCAGGAGGGCTAGTCACTACAAGGAAAACTCTCTCTGAGTGAGTCGACAGAGAGGTACATTTTTCCGGTTTGCAGAGACAGAGGGAGCAACACAACAAATCAATGCATATCAGTAGCCAGAGGGATGCAGATTTCAGCGTAGCAGTGATTGTGGGTGCATAAAACGTCAGAAGAGAGATCTGAAGACATTTTGGGGATTTCTAACCTCAGAGAGTTTCATGCCCAAGAAACTTGGATTTCTAGTGCCGAAGAAACAAAGTTCGTGACTTATTTGGCTTACTCCACCAGGGAGTGCATAGAGCCAGCTGCGTAGAGGGTTAGAGGTAGCAGATCGATAACGTGTGGGGGATTATCTTCCTCAGAGAATTCCTAGCTGGGGAATTCTAGTTCTTGATATCTGAGCAAGAGTATTGTGTGGCAGATCTATTATCTCCGGCAAGGAGTGCGTAGGCCAGGCCAGCAGTTGCGCAGAGGAGAGAGAGGGAGCTAGTTCTATTTTTTTTTTTTGGCAGAAATGACCTCAGTTGGGCAGGATCCATGGAAGAGCAACATACTAGATCCAGTTGCTACAGATTTCTCACATTGATCAGTATCCTTTCTACAGGAGCCCCGCAGAATCAATAGTAGGAGGATCACAGTGTCAGTAGATGCAGTCATTCATTCAGTTGATCGCTGCATAGCTAGTTGCAGTCAATACCTGGGAGATAGTCGCAGAATTAGTGGCAGTGCAAAGTGCCCAATTGCAGAATGCAGGTGCAGTTCCAGCCAGAATATTCCTAGTGTAGAGCTACACAGTCCAGTTTCCAGCACAGGAGGACAGTGCAAGTTGCCAGGAGGGGGCAGAGAGATTTCCCATTGGGAGATCGAGACTCAGAGGGAGTTTTTTTTCAGAGGAAGCACCCCTATGGAAGCTAGTACTTTAGGATCTGAGGAGATCAGACTTATTATTGCAGTAGTTGTAGTAGGAGTGCAAAAGCATCAACATAGGAATAGCAACAACAATATGAGTAGATTGGATTTTTTCAATGATTGCCCACATATCTCCATTGAGCAATGGGGCGATCTAGAATTGTAGCTCAATAGAGTTGCAATTGGGTAGGATCCTTGAGGAGTCCACCTCTTGGATCATGACATTGCTACGGGTGCCCAAGATCGACAGTAGCAGGCTAGAGGAGTTTTTAGTCGGTGTAGAGGAGTGCAGAAACGACAAATGCAGTGGTTAACAGCGCTAAATCTGAGCAGTGCAGAGCAGAGTTGCAGCAGCGCAGAGTAGAGTTGCAGCAACACAGAGGGATGCAGTGCAGAGCAGAGTTGCAGCAGTGCAGAGGGATGCAGTGTAAAGCAACAACAATGCAGTGTTTCAAAGGGACAACATGGGACTAGTAGCAGTCACAGTTTCAGCATCGAAATGCATTTTGAACACTTGTTCAGAATAGTTTGATGTTTTTCAGTTTCTTCTCTCAGCAGTTGAGTTGCAATGCAGAGTTCACAGTGGCAGTGCTAGAAGTGTTGATTTTTGTAGCATCAAAAAGTGATCTAAGTCTCAAATTTGGTGAGGAGGCCTGGATACCAACATTCCACAGAACGCAAAAACCGTTTGTGAAAATTCCACTCGGTTCGTGTTTTATTAAAATAATTAATTTTTTAAATGGGGACCCTAAGTCTAAACTAATTGAAATTAAATAATTAATGGGTATTAATAAAGCAGAGTGCGAATCTTCTAGAGAACGAAGATCAAGTCAAGATTTAATCTTAGCCATTGATTAGATTTCTAATCTGGGCCGTTGATTTGTCAATTATAAGATTATAAAAGAAAGCTTGAGGGTCATTTGGAAAGTAAGCCGACCAAACACTCAGTAATTCGAGGGAAGTCCATTCTTAGAGTATAGAATTCGATTTCAAAGGGAGAGTTGCAAGGGCGAAGGAAGCGGAGGGCTTCAGCAGTCAAAACTCGAGGAAGAAGGAAGCAGAAGAGTAGAGAGGCAGCACAGAGGAACATCGCAGTAGTGATGCAATCCCATGCAGTCTCTGTGCAGAGAGGGACGCAGAGATGACGCAGAGAGAGATAGGGTGTCTCTTGGGTGTCAAAAGTTCTCCAGAGATCAGGAGGAAAATTATCTCAAGTGTCTTCCTGCAGTTTCTCAGTTATTCTGCCAATCATTCCTTGTAAAGAAATTGTTGCTAAAGATTAATATACAAACCCTCATCTGCTGCACCAGTTTTCCCACGTTGGGTTTTTCCGGGGACAATTGTCCAAAAATAACTGTCGATGTGATTGGTTCTTGTGCTTGTTTTCTATTGTTTTTATCTTTATATGTATAAATGTGATAGCTATAGTAGATTTTATTTCGAAATTTACTCAAGGATTTTCATAAATAACTTATTGTGAAAATAAGTAGGAGAAATAAATTAGTAACTGCAGTAGAATTTCAGAACTGAAATTTTCACATTTTATAAGAGGAAGGATCAGAGAACAGGATTGGACATTCTGCAATGGAACGAAGTCGAGATGTCGCTGTAGCAGCAACTCAGAAGGGTTCACACAGTTCTCCAGAGAAAAAGGAAAGCATGGAAGAAAGGATGGATCACGTCATCTCTGTATTGGCTTCCAGATTGGTAGAAGAATTCACTTGCGTATCAAGCTCTGCTTGCTCAGAAGTTTGGTATATTGATAGTGGAGCTTCTGCACATAGGACGTGGATCCGAGAATGTTTCTCGAGCTATCAAGAAGAACAGATGAACTTCAAGATCACCATGGGCAATAAGGTGAAATGTACCCCTATTAGAAGAGGTACCATAGTTTTTCAAACTGAAGCTGGGAATAAGCTTAGGGCTAGTTTTTCAAACTGAAGCTGGGAATAAGCTTCGGGCTACTAATGTGCTACATGTTCCTGGGTTGGGGATGAACTTACTCTCTGTGTCTTAGCTACATAACAAGGGCTATGACGTATACTTCATTAGCAAACGAGTATATGTCAAATACCCAAATTGGAAGAAGAAGGCACAAATCAGAGTCAGGAGCAACAAATTGTATAAGTTGCAGCTCGAATCTCCAATGGCACTGATAGGCAACAGTAGTGAAAAGGATTTGAATGAGCTATGGCATAGAAGGATGGGGCACTTACACCATGGGGCTCTAAAAATTCTCAAAGAGACTGTCACAGGAGTTCCAGAATTAAGCACCAAGCGAGATGATGTATGCAGAGAATGCGTACTAGGTAAGTACACCAAGGCAACTTACCCCAGGAGAAACAATAGGGCTAAGAGTGTGTTGGGATTAATACACTCGGACATCTGTGGACCTATGTCCCACAAATCTCTTAGTGGTGCCGAAGGGACAAAGCTCTTAGTGGTGCTGAGTACTTCGTCACCTTCATTGATGACCATTGCAGGAAAACTTGGATCTACTTTCTAAAGACCAAGGATGAGGTCTTTGATCGATTCAAAGTTTTTAAGGCTCTGGTTGAGAATTCGACAGGAAATAAGATAAAAATATTGCAGTCAGATAATGGTGGAGAATATATTGATAAAAACTTCATTGAGTTCTGTGTAAGGGAAGGCATCAAAAGAGAGTGGACCGCTCCATATAATCCAGAGGAAAATGGAGTAGCAGAAAGGAAGAATAGAACTATTGTTGAAGCCGCGAGGGCAATGTTGTATGATCAAGACATGCCCAAATTCCTTTGGGCAGAGGCATGTAGTACAACAGTGTATGTTCAAAATAAGATTCCTCACAAGGCACTAGGTAAGATTATACCAGAGAGTGTCTTCACTAGTAGGAAGGCAGAGGTAAGCCATTTCAGGATATTTGGTAGTTTGGCATACAACCATGTTTCAAAAGAAAAGACAAAGAAGTAGGGTTAGACTGCAGAAAAGGGATATTTGGTGGGATATAGCGAAAATGCTAAGGCATATAGAATCTACATTCTTGAAAACAAGAAAGTTGTAGTACGACGGAATGTAAAGTTGATGGAGGACAGAGCTTTCAGGAAATCCCGAGAGATGCCTTCTGAAATGCAATCTGAGGATGATCCACTAGTCTAGCCTCTCCGACCAGTCGAAACTAGCACTAGTGCTTCTCCAAGGCACAAGGATCCATGAGTTTTATCTCAGGAAGATTCAGAAGAGGAACAACAGGAAGATCCACCTTCTACCAGCGGTAGGACAAGCTGAGAACTACGACAGATTCTGATGGATGCAGAAGAGTTTGTTGGAGCTCCTAGAAACGAGAAGAGGTAGCGCAGGCAACCCGACATGTACCAAGCCTTGGTGGCTCAGGTTGGGGAACCCTCTAGATTCCAGGAGGCAGCTCAACATCAGGTATGGGTAGATGCAATGATGGAAGAATACAACTCCATCATAACTAATGACGTCTAGGAAGTGGTTCCTAGGCCTCAGGATAGATCGGTTGTGGGATTGAGATGGATCTACAAGATCAAATATGTTGCAGATGGCAGCGTAGAAATATACAATGCCAAGTTCGTGGCTAAGGGGTATGCTCAGAAGGAAGGGATAGACTATGAAGAAACCTTTGCCCTAGTAGCCAGATATACTTCTATCAGATCCGTGATATTATTGATTTTATAGCATCGGGAAGTGTTCCAAGTCTCAAATTTGGTGGAGAGGCTTGGACAACAGTTATGCAGAGAACCCATAAATCGTTTGTGGAAATTCCACTCGGATCTTGCTTTATTAAAATAATTAATTATTTTAATGTAGACCCTAAGTCTAAACTTAGGGAAATTAAATAATTAAAGGGTATTAATAAAGCAGAGTGTGAATCTTCTAGAAAACGAAGATAAAGTCATCTTTTAATCTGAGACATTGATTAAAGATATAATCTTGTTCGTTGATTCATCAGTGAAAAGACTATAAGAAGAGGCTTGAGGGTCATTTGGAAATCAAGCCGAGGACATTCTCAGTACCCGAAGGAAATCGATTCTAAAGTAAGAGAATTGAATTTCAGTGGGTGAGTTTGTAGAGGCGGGATTGCGAAGGCAGAAGGAGGAGGGAGAAATCAACTGACGAAGAAGGAGAAGGAAAAATGGTGAAGGGAAGGGTGTGCTGAGTAGCAACACCATCCCCTCCATGCCTGGACTGCGCAGAGCAGATACACTGGATGATGCAGAGGGTGTAGGAGGTCACCCTGAGGGTCGGGAATACTTCCGGTGTGTCCAAAAAATTCATGCCAGGTGTATGGTAATTTTACTTTGCTCACCAGGACTTTTCTAAAAGAATTTTTCATTGTTGAAGATATATACAAACCCTCATCTGTTGCACTGGTTTTCCCACATTGGGTTTTTCCGGGGACAATTGTCCAAAAATAACTGTGTTCATATGGTTGTTTCTATTGTGCTACTTGTGTAAGTTTTGTTCTTTTCCTTTTGGTTAGAGTGAAGTACTGCAGCAGCCAGCTGTGTTTATTTCAAAATTTATTGATGCATCTGTAAATAACTTATCTAATAAGTAGGAAAAATAAATCAATCACTGTAGTAATAATTTTCAGATCTGAAAATTTCACATGGTATTAGAGCAAAAGGCTAAAGACAAAAAAGGAGGATCTGCCATGGACCAAAGATTCGGCATCTGGAAGGGTTCACGCAGTCAGAGGGACTCATGCAATCCTCCAGAGCACGCAGAAATGCAGAAGAATTTGTTGGAGCCCCTAGAGATGGGAAGAGGGTATAGAGGCAATCTGACAGATACCAGGCCCTGGTGGCTCAGGTTGGAGAACCTTCCAGCTTTCGAGAGGCAGCTTAGCATGAGGTGTGGGTGGATTCCATGGTGGAGGAGTATAGCTCCATCATGACAAACGACGTGTGGGAAGTAGTCCCTAGACCACAATACAGATCAATTGTAGGATCCAGGTGGATCTATAAGATCAAGTATGTTGTAGATGGCAGCATAGAGAAGTTCAAGGAAAAATTTGTAGCTAAGGGGTACGCACAAAAGGAAGGGATTGATTATGAGGAAACCTTTGCCCCTGTAGCTCGCTACACTTTATTAGATCCGTCATCTCTCTAGCAGCGCAGATGGGATGAGAGATTCACCAGATGGATGTCAAGACAACATTCTTAAACGGGGTGATAGAGGAGGAAGTGTACATAGAACAACCAGAGGGCTTCGAGACACATGAGCAGGAAACTCATGTTTGCTGGCTTAAGAAAGCCTTGTATGGTTTAAAACAAGCCCCCAAGGCATGGTATGGGCAAATTGATAGCTACTCGCAGAAGATGGTGTTCATCAAGAGTGACGAAGATCCCATTCTCTACTACTTAAGAGTAGGGTATGAGCCATTAATTCTGGTATTATATGTGGATGATCTGTTTCTTACTGGATCATCTAAGCTCATCAAGAACTGCAAGGAGAATCTGGCTACAGAATTTGACATGAAGGATCTGGGCAGATGCACTATTTTCTTGGATTAGAAGTCTGGCAATAGAAGGAGAAATCTTCCCGGTTCAAGGAAGATACACTACAAAAATCTTGAAGAGATTTCAGATGGAAGACTGTAGACCCATGGCCACGCCAATGATTACTAACTGGAAGAAGATAGACACAACAGAGGATGATGAGGCTGATCCCACCTTATATAGGAAGCTCATCGGATCATTAATGTATCTAGTCAATACTAGACCAAACATCTGTTTTGTAGTGAATACCCTCAGTCAGTTCATGTGGAACCAAGGAGGGCTCACTAGGCAACAGCCAAACATGTTCTCAGATATCTGAAGGGGGCAGTCGAGTATGGATTGTAGTACACCAAGGGCAATGAGGTCCAGTTGAGTGGGTTTACAGATGCAGATTGGGCTGGAAGCACAGTGGATCGGAAGAGTACTAGTGGGTACTGTTTCAGTCTCGGATCAGGAATGACCTTCTGGTGTAGTAGGAAACTGAAGTCCGTCACACTGAGTTCAGCCGAGGCAGAGTATATGGCAGCAAGCATAGCTTCGTGCAAGGCCATATGGCTTTGTAAATTACTCTTGAACCTACTCAAGAAGAAGATGGAATCGACCGAGATTATGTGTGATAATCAGAGTTGCATTAAGCTCTTTGAGAATCCTGTGTTTCATGACCGATCGAAACACATTGACATTCGGTGCCACTTCATCAGGGACTATGTCCAACGGGGAGTAGTGCAGTTGAGATACACTCCTATAGGGGAACAGGTGGCAGATATCCTCACCAAAGCTCTGAGTAAGATTAAGTTCACTTACTTCAGAGAGAAGATGGGGATGGTCGAGAACCTATTCTATTAGAGGAACGGGTGGTCTATAGAGACAGAGGGAGCTACAGTACGGATGAGGCAGTCACATGCAGCAGTACAAGGGGCAACAACGCAGAGATGAGGGGCAGCAGCCAGGACATCATCATCGCAGCAGATGTTCTAGAGGCAAAGCAGTACAATGGTATCTTTCTTGAACACTTTCCTCGCTAAGAGGGAGTGTTGATTTTATAGCATCGGGAAGTGTTCCAAGTCTCAAATTTGGTGGAAAGACTTGGACAGCAGTTATCTAGAGAACCCAAAAATCGTTTGTGGAAATTCCACTCGGATTTTGCTTTATTAAAATAATTAATTATTTTAATGCAGACCCTAAGTCTAAACTTAGGGAAATTAAATAATTAAAGGGTATTAATAAAGTAGAGTGTGAATCTTCTAGAAAACGAAGATCAAGTCATCTTTTAATCTGAGCCATTGATTAAAGATATAATCTTGGCCGTTGATTCATAAGCGAGAAGACTATAAGAAGAGGCTTGAGGGTCATTTGGAAATCAAGTTGGGGACATTCTCAGTACCCGAAGGAAATCTATTCTGAAGTAAGAGAATTCGATTTCAGTGGGTGAGTTTGTAGAGGCGAAAGGAGGAGGGAGAAATCAACTGATGGAGAAGGAGAAGGCAGAAGGGTGAAGGGAAGGGCGTGCTAAGCAACAACGCCATCCCCTCCATGCAGAGTTACGCAGTCCAGGGAGGGGCTGCGCAGAGCAGATACGCTGGATAACACAGAGGGTGTAGGAGGTCACCTTGAGGGTCGGGAATACTTCTGGTGTGTCCGGAAAATTCATGCCAGGTGTATGCTAATTTTACTTTGCTCACTAGAACTTTTGTAAAAGAAGTTTTCATTGCTGAAGATATATACAAACCCTCATTTGCTGCACCGGTTGTCCCATATTGGATTTTTCTAGGGACAATTGTCCAAAAATAACTGTGTTCATATGGTTGTTTCTATTGTGCTACTTGTGTAATTTCTGTTCTTCTGCTTTTTGTTAGAGTGAAGTACTGCAGCTGTGTTTATTTCAAAATTTACTGAAGCATCTGTAAATAACTTATCTAATAAGTAAGAGAAATAAATCAATCACTACAATAATAATTTTTCAGATCTGAAAATTTCACAGATATCCCTTGCAGCGCAGATGGGGTGGGAGATTCACCAGATTAATGTCAAGACTGCATTCTTGAATGGGGTGATAGAAGAAGTATATATCGAACAACCAGAGGGCTTTGAGATGCATGTGCAGAAGACTCATGTATGGTATGGTCGGATTGATGGGTACTTGCAAAATATGGGATTCGTCAAGAGTGACGCAGATCCTAATCTCTACTATCTGACAGTAGGGAATGAGCCTTTAATATGGCGCTGTATGTTGATGACCTATTCCTAATAGGCTCATCTAGGCTCATCAAAGATTGCAAGGAGAACCTAGCTGCAGAATTTGACATGAAGGGTCTGGGACTGATGCATTATTTTTTGGGGTTGGAAGTTTGGCAGCAGAAGGGTGAAATCTTCCTTTTTCATGGAAGATATGTTACAAAAATTCTGAAGAGGTTCGGGATGCAGGATTGTAGACACATGGCTACTCCATTGATCACCAACTAGAAGAAGAATAATGTATCTGAAGATGATGAGGTTGATCCTACTTTGTACAAACAGCTCATAGGGTCCCTGATGTATCTGGTCAACACAAGGCCAGACATTTGTTACGCTGTCAATACCCTCAGTTAGTTCATGGTGGAACCAAGGAGGGCACATTGGGTTGCACCAAAGCATGTTCTCAGATACATACGAGGAATAGTCGAGCATGGATTAAGATATACCCGAGGCAATGACATCAGACTGAGTGGGTTCACTGACGCAGATTGGGTTGGAAGTTCAGTAGATCGGAAAATTACCAATGGGTATTGTTTCAACATTGGATCAGGAATGACTTCCTGGTGCAGTAGGAAACATAAGTCCAGATTGGGCTGGAAGTTCAGTAGATCGGAAAATTACCAATGGGTATTGTTTCAACATTGGATTAGGAATGACTTCCTGGTGCAGTAGGAAACATAAGTCCATAGCTCTGAGTTCAGCTGAGGCAGAATATATGGCAGCAAGCACAACTTCGTGTGAAGCCATATGGCTTAGGAAATTTCTTGTGAATCTACTCAAGGAGAAGATGGAAGCGACCAGTGTTCTATGTGATAATCAGAGTTGCATTAAGCTCTCTGAGAGTTTTGTGTTTCATGATCGGTCGAAGCACATTGACATCAGGTGTCTTTTTATCAGAGATTGTGTTCAGCAGAGAGCTATACAGTTGCAGTACACTCCGACAGGGGAACAAGTGGCAGACATCCTTACTAAGGCTATGGGAAGAACAAAGTTTGTTTATTTCAGAGAGATGGGGATGATCAAGAATCCGTTTCAGTAGTAGAAATAGACAAGTGCAGAACTTGAGAGGGAGCTGCAGTACAGATGAGGCAGTAATGATGACAGTGTCATGGGCAACAGTACAGAAGGTAGCAGCGCAGCAGATGAGGGGCAACAGTCGAGCATCAACAACGCAAAGGATGCTTCAGGGTCAGAGTAGTATGCAGCAACGAAATTGCTAAAACATTTTCCTTGCTAAGAGGGAGTGTTGATTTTTGTAGCATCAGAAAGTGATCTAAGTCTCAAATTTGGTGAGGAGGCTTGGACACTAGCATTCCAAAGAACCCAAAAACCGTTTGTGGAAATTCCACTCGGTTCATGTTTTATTAAAATAATTAGTTATTTTAATGGGGGCCCCAAGTCTAAACTTAGGGAAATTAAATAATTAATGAGTATTAATAAATCATATTATCATAGTGCGAATCTTCTAGAGAACGAAGATCAAGTCACGATTTAATCTTAGCCATTGATTAGACTTCTAGTTTGGGCCGTTGATTTGTCAATGAGAAGATTATAAAAGAAGGCTTAAGGGTCTTTTGGAAAGTAAGTCGGGCAAGTACTCAATAACCCAAGGGAAGTCGATTGTCAGAGTATATCATTCGATTTCAGAGGGAGAGTTGCAAGGGCAGAGGAAGCGGAGGGCTTCAACAATAGTCAGAACTCAAGGAAGAAGGAAGCATAAGAGCAAAAAGGCAACACAGAGGGGCAACACAACAATGACGTAGTCCCAGTCTCTGCGTAGAGAGGGACGCAGAGAGAGATGAGGTGTCTCTTGGGTGTCAGAAGTTCTTCAGAGATCAAGAGAAAAATTATCTCAGGTGTCTTCCTATAGTTTCTCAGTTATTTTGCCAATCATTCCTTGTAAAGAAATTGTTGCTAAAGAATAATATACAAATCCTCATCTGTTGCACCAATTTTGATGTGTTTGGTTCTTGTGTTTGTATTCTATTGTTCTTTTCTTGATATGTATAAATGTGATAGCTACAATAGAATTTGTTTCGAAATTTACTGAAGGATTTTCATAATTAACTTATTGTGAAAATATGTAGGAGAAATAAATCAGTAACTGCAGTAGAATTTCCCAATTGAAATTTTCACAAGCAACAGATGCAACATTTGAGAGGGAGTTGCATGATCCGGATTTATGCAGGAACACAATAAATACAGAAATAGACATAAACACAGAGATGCAGCGGAAACAATACTTCATTTTATTTAAATCAAATCACTGAAATATGCTTACAGACAAAATGGAAATAAAAATAGCTAGGGTGCTGGTAGCGTATCTCTGAGAAGAGATGTGGCGGCTACAGACTTTTGAACTATGTTACAATGAGGCTCGAGGGCCTATTTATTATTGAGAAACAATGGAGAACTCAAAATGTCCAAAAACCTAACCCTAGGAGATGAAGCGCCAAAACTATGGGCCCTGTTTGGGTAAATTGGTGTTTCAATTTCTCGGGGATGTAACTTCAGCATACGATCTCCGTTTGATGTGTATCATACTTCGTTAGAATTATCTATCTGAGGAGTACAACTTTCGGTGTGAGCAAAATCAGTCCATGGACCCATGTTGTTTCCGGTTTTCCCAAAATACGTCGTGTAGGGTTCAAAACGGCTCCGGAAGTTCAGGACTCGAAAAACTGCTAAAAATAGTAAGTTGTGCTGCAACTTAAAAACTGAAAGAACTGATTGTGGGGGTTCAAATGGAATGGGTGGGTGGCCACCAATATCCACCTGGATCATTAAGGCCCCAAAGCAGCTCTGGGAGTGTAGGACCCGGAAACCTGCTAAAAATAGTAAGTTGTGCTGAATGTGAAAAGTTGCAAGAATTGTTGGTGCGGGTCCAAACGGAATAGGTGGGTGGCCACCGATATCCGCCTAGATCATTGCAGTACAGATGCATTGTTGATCGTGTTAAGGTCAGCAGCAATACACTGCAGCAACAATGTAGTGATTGATGGGCAGATGCCAGACATCAACAACGCCGAGAGAGATGCTTCCGAGTCAGAGCAATGTGCAGCAAGGCATATTTGCTAGAGCCTTCACCTTCTTCCCTGTATCTTTCTCGACAAGTGCCTCGAACTCACAAAACTTTGAGAACGTCTGATCTTTTTTCTCCATGAAGAAAATCCAACTCTTGCGTGAAAAATCGTATACAAAATGTTGATTTGTGGTAGCATCGGATGTGCTATAAGTCTCAAATTTTGTGGAGAGGCTTAGACACATGCATTACAGATAACCCAAAATTGTTTTGGGAAATTCCACCCAGAAACAATTTTATTTGATAACTTTATTATTTTTAATGGACACCAAGTCTAACTTAGGAAATTAAAATAGTTAATGGGTATTAATTTAAACTGTGGGTGAAACTTCTACAAAAAGCAGATAAAGTCTAAATGTAATCTTAGTCGTCGATTGGAGATCTAATCTCGGTCGTTGAAGTCTCAATGAGAAAACTATAAAGGAAGGCTTGAGGGTCATTTGTAAAATACACAGAGACGGAGAAATAATCCAGAGATAGAAATTCTTTAGTGAGCAGTGCTTAGGGAGAAGATCGATCGATAGGATTCTCGCAGAGTGTTGGAAAGTGTAATTAGGTTTGGTCTTCATATTGACTGTGTAATTATGCATTTATGTAATGAAGAAGACAGATAATAAAATGGATTTTTGTTATGCTTGCTTCATGGGTTTCATGAGCAAGGTTTTTATTTTAGGTCAAAATGTTGAGATTTTGTGTATTTGGGGTAGCATCAGTTGTGCTCTAGGTCCCAAATTTTGTGGAGGGACTAGAATACACTTGATCTATAAGACCCATAAATGGATATGAGAAATTTCAAGTTGTGTTGAAGTTATTCAAATAATTAATTATTTTTAATGGATTTCCTAAGTCTAACTTAGCAAAATAAAATAATTAAAGTGAATTAATTAACACATGTGCTGAAATTGTCTTAAGTCACATGGATCAAGAAGTCTTTTAATCTCAGCCGTTGATGGATGATTTAATCTCGGCTGTTGAAGGGTTCAACGAAAAAGTATAAGAGAAAGGCTTGAGGGTTAGTTGAAGACACAAAATTTCTGTACAACTGAGGAATAGATCTGGAATTCTAAGTCGGGTTTGCTAAGAATTTCCAGTGGAATTTCCTGTAGTGAGGGGTAGTATTGGCCAAGGGAATGTTTTGATTCTGGGGCCAAGAGACAACAAGAGGTAAGAGGAGCAGCCACAAGGACAGTGCAGAGAAGCTTCAGAGCCACGCAGAGCAGTAGGGACAGCGCAAAGACAACACAGAGCTAGCTAGGGCCACGCTGGGCTGACGCTGGCCAAGTAGAGGTAGCGCAGGGGCAGCGTATACCCTCCTAGGGTGACGCAGGACCTCGTAGAGACATGCAGAGGTTGACGCAGTCCCTCCAAGGCAACGCTAGGGCTTCAGAAGCAACACTGAGGGTTTCTAGGGTCAGATCTAGGCTGAGTCCTGTAAATCTTGTTTGAGGGTGTGGATCAGTAAGATATTTGACACTAGATCTTCAGGTTAGCTGCAGATTTTATATCTTTTATTCTCTGTCGGGTTTTCCAAGATTGGGACCCAGATTTGCTGTACTCAGAACTACTTAATAATAAAACCCTCATATCTGTTGAACTTGTTTTCCCGCTTTGGGTATTTCTAGGGACTTACGTCAAAAAATCCATGTGTTACTTTGTTGCATGAGTGAATTATTTGCATGTGTAGGTTGTAGTTGTGTTTATTTATGATATTCCTGAATCTAATTTCTAAAAATAACTTGTATAAATTAAATCAAGTAGGAGGAAATAAACCAATATACTGCAGTAGAATTTTCACATGGTATCAGAACGATAGCAGATCACGCTGAATCTCCAGCAAATCGGCTGAAGAAATATTTTTTCTGTAGGGTGGAAAAAGAAGCAATAGATCCGGAAAGCGCATCTTGACAGCAAGGGAAAGCAGATCCAGGAGACAACGCTGAAGCTGCAGAAGGCCTCTGGGCTTAAGCAGACCCTTCTCAGGGCAGTGTAACGACTGCGTCACCCGGTCTGGGGTTACGCAGTCCACTTCTGAGCCATGCTGGACTGCACTGGGCTAGCCAGGAAGACACTAACTAATCACTTCTCTTGTTGCAGAAGAATTTAGCCAAGTTCTGAAAGAAGTGTTTCAGATCTTCAGTAGTGCTGGTGGGGTAGAGATTTTGTCGGTGCATAATTGTGCCTAGTTAAGGCAACAAAGGCGGGAGGAAGATAGTTAATCAGTAGATCTGAGCCAAACAGATCTAAGATTCGGTCAGGAGGACTGGAGAATACTGTCCGTTTTAGTTTTGGTAGAAGTTTTCTAGGAGGGAAGTTAGTTTGCAGAAAGAAGCAGTCACTAGAGGGTTTTCTAGTCACCAAGAAACCCATATCCAGAAAGAGAAGTATTTTTTTCTTCAGATCTGAGCAGAGATGGCTCGATATGGACTGAGGGATCAAGATAGATTGGATGGCATGTCCAACTATGTCATATGGAAGGCCAGAATCCTCTCAGTTCTGGATGAGTATGGTCTCAAAGATCATGCAGAGCTGTACCAATTGATGCAGATCCACTCAAGAAGTATGAAGAAAATCAAGCACGGACAAAGCAGTTGATCATAGACGGAGTCAAGGACCACGTGATTCTAGATATTGCTGATAAGAAAATAGAAAATGCTATGTGGAATGCTTTGGAGGTGATGTACCAAGGAAGCTCTGTGTAAAGAAGAATGCTTCTTGAGAATCAGATGTGGATGTTCCAAATGATGAAGGGCGAAGAGATAGATCCATTTCTCTTTAGACTCCAAGCCATCCGTGACCAGCTGATTGGCATCGGCGCTACTCCAGACGAAGGGCTCCTAGTGAGGACAACCCTGAATGTTGTCTTTGAAGAATGGGAAAGGTTTGTCCAGAGCATTTTGGGAAGGGCAGCGTTACCATCATGGGCAGATATGTGGGCTATTCTCCGCCAAGAGGAGATCAGGAGGATGACCAAGAAACAATCTATCAGTGGGGGAAGCGGATCAACCAGAGTAAAGAAAGAAGAGGAGGATGCAGCCCTTGCATCAAGGGAAAAGAAGCAAGGAAAGAAGAAGAAGGACCTCTCCAAGGTCCGGTGCTTTAACTGTGGTGATCTTGGTCATTTCGCCAACAATTGTCCTAAGAAGAAGGACAAAGGAGCTTCTGCAGTAGTAAATGAAGATGGCTCTGATGATGATGCAGCCATGAGTGATCATGCACCTCGAGAGAAGAGGTGGGGTGACATGGATATATAGAGTATCCACAGACGGATGGCAAGATCCTTGAGTCAGCCCTACTCTTGGATCACATACGAGCTACGAGAGCCTTAAGACGGTAGCGGGATGAGTCGGGAGATGGTTGTAGATGACCACATTGAAGATCAAGAGGGAGTTAAAGAGCTGAAGAGTGAGCAGCGTGATGTAGAGGCAACAACAACGTAGAGAGGATGATGGGACTTCAAGAACCCAGAGAAGCTGGGCTCACACAGTGAAGTGTTGCAGCATGACAGTGTCTCCAAGGGGACAACGTGATTCAGCATCCAGGGAGCTTCAGTGGTAGAGGGCAACTTGACTTATCTGTCAAATAGTTGGGTAGAGTAATTCAGTTGCTTACTTCTTAGCAATTGAGTTGCAGTGTAACAATTAGCAGTGGCAGTGCTATGGGCAGCATGATGCAGCAATTTGAGAGGGAGCTGCGGTACAAATGTGGCAGTGTCAGTGTCAGTGGCAGTGGCATGGCAGCAGTACAGGGAGCAACAGTGCAATAGATGGAGGGCAGCAGGCCAAGTATCAACAACACAAACCAAGTACATGGTGTGATGTATTGCTAGAGCACACTCCTGATGCTAAGAGGGAGTGTTGAGATTTTGTGTATTTGGGGTAGCATCAATTGTGCTCTAGGTCCCAAATTTTGTGGAGGGACTAGAATACACCTGATCTACAAGACCCAGAAATGAATCTAAGAAATTTCAAGTTGTGTTGAAGTTATTCAAATAATAAATTATTTTTAATGGATTTCCTAAGTCTAACTTAGGAAAATAAAATAATTAAAGTGAATTAATTAACACGTGTTGAAATTGTCTTAAGTCACATGGATCAAGCAGTCTTTTAATCTCAGCTGTTGATGGATGATTTAATCTCGGTCGTTGAAGGGTTCAACGAAAAAGCATAAGAGAAAGGCTTCAGGGTCAGTTGAAGACACACAATTTCTGTGTGATATGTGATGTGTTACTAAACGAACAAAGATCGAGTTACTAAAGGCCAAGATATGTGATGCGTTACTAAACAAAGATCGAATTTCTCTGAAGTAACAAGTGCAAAACAATGTATAAGAGAAGGAGGAAGAAGTCAACTAGAGACGGAGCTCTCTAGTCCTCGTGCAAAAAGGTGCAGGACGGTGCATGACAGTGCAAAGAAGAAGAAGCAACTTGAGTCAAGAAAGAAGCAGTGACAAGGTCTTGGAGGCATTCAAGGGTCAAGGGTCTAAGTCATGGTCATGGTACTTGTCATCTGAAAGTCTATATGAAGAATTTCTTGTGGGTTTTCCTCTCCAAGAGAGAGAGGTTTTAGCCGTGGCTTGAAGAGCCTAAATCTGTGTCTCTTGTGTTTTGGTAATTAACTTGATGATAGACATAATAAGCTTAGAAGAGAGGAAATAAGTAAAAGAAGTAAGCTCACAAATTAAATTATCAAGAAGATAATTTGAATTAATCATTGCCCCTCCAAATTATCAACATTAGAGGGAGCGAATTTGGCCGTGATTTTCCTGTTTTAGAATACATAAAGTAGAATATTGAAAAGAGTGCATTTAAATAGTAGGTAATAGAGTACTATTTAGAGCCAACAAAGGGTAGTGCAAGCATCTCAAAGTGTTGAGATTTTGTTTATTTGGGTAGATCACAGTTTCTAGCTCCTAAATTTTGGAGGAATGAGTATACCCGATCTAATAGACTCAGAAGGATTTTGGGAAATTTCATCGGTCATAGAGATATTTAATTAATTAATTATTTTAATGTATTTCCTAAGTCTAAACTTAGGAAAATGAAATAATTAAAGTTAATTAAATTAAACATGTGATGAAATTGTCTTAAGTCACACAGATCAAGCTTTCTTTTAATCTTAGACATTGATTCAAGATCTGATCATGGCCGTTGATTCAAGATCTGATCATGGTCGTTGGTTTCCCAACGCGAAAAGTATAAAGGAAAGGCTTAGGGTCATTTGTAAAGACACATAGAGGCAGAGCACTGAAGCTAAGCTGAGATTCTAGGGCCGGTTTGCTAAGAATTCTGAGAAGTGTTTCAACTGCAGAGAGGGGAATTTAGGCCAAGGGGATGATCTGATCCCAGGGTCCAGGGTCAACAAGAGGCAGAGATCAACTCAGAGAGGCAACGCAAAGTAGCAGGAGAGCAGCAGCAGAAAGGGCAACAACTGTACTACGCAGATGCTATGCAGTTCCTCCCAGGGCAGCGTGATTCAGTTGGAAGCCCTCAGGGGTTACGCAGGGACCCTAAGGGGTAGCGTAAGGACTACGTCACCTAGTCTTGGGTATAATATTAAAAATCAGAACCGGTGGACCTAATGAACCGGTAACCGGACCGGAACCGGTTTTAAAAAAAATACATTTAATAAAAAAAACTATTTTTAAGATTTGCAACCATGATTCCAAGCCAATAGAGACAAAAATATGCAAATTTTGCTCATTTATATACCATGTAAAGGTGAATATATCAAAATGGCATCGAGTGTAATACATATCATTGAAAAATACATAAGCAATGAGGCTCCAAATTGCCCATAAAGTCCAAAAACAATGCTACAAGCTATGAGGCCATTGGCCTAATACAAGACTACAAGTCTAGAGTCTAGACTCTACAGTGTAGTATATACACATGAATAATGATAAATTAGTGTACACATGAATCATGATAATTTATTTAGGGATTCTGCATATGGTGTGGAATAATGATTCATCCACCAATGGGAGCTGTTTCATGGAAGGCAAGTTGAAGGATTGAAGAATCAAAATCAAAGAAGGAAATCTACAACAACAAAGGTTTTGGATCCTATAAAAGGACCACAGAGATCCTCATCTACAAAGCAACAAATTCTTTAAAAATTGAAAATTATATGAATGAAGGCAATAATGGATTCAGAGCCCTAGTCACACAACACCGGATCACAGTCTGCAAAGCAAGGATTTGATTAGAAGAAATTTCAGTAAAAAAAAACATGATTAATACAATATCTTGCATATAAGACATCTTGTTGTTAAGACAATATTATAGAACCATCTCAATTGTATCATTAGTTCATTGTCATCTCCAGGTATTGTCATCAAAACTTCAAGAAGGGTTTCTCATTCGAAAAAGGAAGGATTGAAGAATCAAAATCAAAGAAAGAAGTCTACAACAACAAAGGTTTTGGATCCTATAAAAGGACCACAGAGATCCTCATCTACAAAGCAATAAATTCTTTAAAAATTGAAAATTATATGAATGAAGGCAATAAAGGATTCAGAGCCCTAGTCACACAACAAGGGATCACAGTATACAAAGCAAGGATTTGATTAGAAGAAATTTCAGTAAAAAAAAACATGATTAATACAACATCTTGCATATAAGACATCTTTTTGTTAAGACAGTATTATAGAACCATCTCAATTGTATCATCAGTTCATTGTCATCTCCAGATATTGCTGTATTATCCCAAAAGGGAAAATAGAAAGCAATACAAGCATACGACAATATGGAAAATGCCGGAAATAGAACATAAAGCAAATACACATAAAAATGCCGGAAATGCTAAGCCATTTTATTAATCTGAGAATATAATGAGATACAATGGATAATCCGAATAATGCACCTATCCTTGCTCAAGGCAAGTGAAGAACCCTCTCAGAAAAACAGGAATGGCTACATAAGTAGAAACTCGTAGATCCATCATTGAAGAATAAACCGAATTCTATTTGAATGAACCCAAGCTAAAGATCCTCACGAATGAGCTGAAAATCGGCAAACCACCTGAACTCACCACCCCGGACAAAACCCAGAAACCATATACAAAATGGACCACCTCCGAAAATCACCCCCAGAAACCCTCCTCCTAGAAAAACGCTATCCCTCTAGGACCAGCGCAGACACCAACTGAAATAGACTGAAATGGGGCCACAACTCCTCAGAAAACTCACCAAATGATAAACGTTGAACCTCCACACCGGAATAGGCCTGAATCTCCTGCAGAAATCTCTACCACTGAACAGCTCCAACTCAAACTGCGTCCTCCCTCCAAGGACTGCGCAGTCACCCAATGAAGCTCAGCTCCTCAGCAAAACTCCCAACAAAACACCTACAAATCTCCTGCTAAAGACTAAAGAAAAACCTTGCCCGAGCAGGCACTCGAAGTCCCCCGGGGCCAAGGGTGAGATCTCCGACCGGAGACACTCAGTCGCACTAAACAGTGCTGCAGACCGACTAAACAGCCAGCGTGCTCAAGTAGACAGAAGTCTAGCTCAATATCATCAACAATATCAATAATTCCAAATGAGGTGAAACTCCCACCTTTTATAGTGCTAGCTCCCCTCAAAACCCTAACTGCGTCCCCTCTCTCCATAAGCTCCTCCTATGCCTGCGTAGTTGCTTCTAGAGGCTACGTGAGCCTCCTCTCATGTGAGGTGTGGACCCCCAAGGCTCCCCCTTAAGTTACAACGTTGCCTCTACTAGGGAAACACTTTATTTTATTTAAGTGAGTTAGACCCCTTTTCTCACTTTTATTTATTAATTAACTATAGTCGGCAAAACTATACAAAAATCAAATATTCCAATTAGCGGTGCTAATTAGGAATATTACATATTGCCATCAAAACTTCAAGAAGGGTTTCTCATTTGAAAAAGGAGCATCAACACATCTTCTTCAACCTCCATCAAAGTGATAAAGGTGACGTTTATGTCTTCACATATCAAGTATGTATTTATTATTCTATAATCAAAATTGGTAAAATGACTTCGTGTTTACAAGAAGATCTGAACTCTGGTTAGATCATCAAAGTCCCTTACATACGAAAGGACATATATAGCCCTCGAAAGAGAAGTCATTGATATCTATGGAAAAATCTTCGAAGGTTAAGTATTGACTGAATACATGGAAACAGATTAAAGGACTCAAAGAATTGAAGATATTGAAGAGATATATAATAAACTATTCTTTGAAGATGAAGTAAAACTATAAAATAAGGTCATGACTCATACCACTTAGACATGACCTACACAAAACTGAAAGGATATCTTCATAGAATCTCATTAATGAGATCTGAAAGAAATGATAAAAGAACAATCATCATTGTTTTAATGGGTAAGGTAACAAGTGACCATGGGTCTAGAAAGTTACCTTATCTAACAACTTGAGCTTTCTATAGAAGAAGACAAGTTGAGGGTAAGAATCTTGAAAGTTAAAAGGACTCAAAAATTATAGGAATAAAGCTCATATCACCGAGAAGAACGGAGGAAGATGAAGAAAGGAAGCTTTCCAAGTTCCAACAGCCTGTTAGCAGCTGACCGATCAATTAAGGACAACACCGACCGGTTTATCCATAAACTGATCGGTTTTGTCCTTAATCGGCAGTCAGCACCGGTTTGACTGGAATTTTATGCGAATGAGGGGGTTCAACTGGGTTTTTTGACCGGCCGGTTTGATCGGTTTCTAGTTTGACCCGGCTAGTTTTTAATACTATGGTCTTGGGTAACGCAGCCCTTTCCAGGCCAGCGTTAGGGGACGCAGGGGCTTCAGAGGGTGCGGATTAGTCATTATTTTGGCTTCAGAACGGACAGTGAGCTGTAGATCTATTATTTCTCTGTCGGGTTTTCCAGATCTGGAACCTAGATTTTCTGTATTCAGAAAATTATTAATAATAAAACCCTCTAGCAGCCAGCAGACCGTTTTCCCGCATTGGGTTTTTCCGGGGACTATTTGTCCAGAAAATCACTGTGTCATTTTGTCTATGTGTGCATGTACTTTTTCTAGATCTGGATTGGTGAAAGTCTGTTATTTGTTTTGCTTCAACCGAATTTTCAGCTTAATAACTTAATTAAGTAGGAGGAGCATAAGCAGATCTAACAATAGATTTCTGCATAAGTGTAACATTCATAAATTTTCACATTGTATTAGAGTAATTGTAGATCTAGGAGGGTCACCAGCAGAACACTGGAGGTTCTTGTTGCAGAAAGCAACAGGAAAGGGCAGCACTAGAGCAGATCTGGATGGTCAGCGCAGTTTTCAGAGCTGCAGAAGTTACGCAGAGGGCAGGGTGATGCAGTCCAATGCTGTCTCACAACAATCCCACGCAATTACTACGCAGAGGCAGCACAGAGACATCATTGGGATTGTTTGAAGCTAGCCAGTGTGACGCAGATTTGAATCTGTCAGATCCAGAAAAGACTGAAGCATAGCTGTAGAAATTCAAAAGGTGTTGGTGGGGTTAAATTTCTGAAGTTTTCATATTTTTAGCCTAAGCACAAGTGACAAAGAGTGGGAGGAGATCATCTCTTCTAAGAGAGTTTCTAGCCAAGGAAACTTGCAGATTGATCATAGGATCAAAGAGAGTTGAATCATTGTTGATTTGGCAGATTTCCAAGAAAGGAAATCAGTTGTCAGAGGGAGCAGAAGGTGCCTGTTTCGCCAAGGGCCTTAGATCCAGTTCTCTAGCAAAGAGAAAAGGAAGTTCCGGCACATTTCTGAGCAGATGGCTCCTCATGGACTGCGTGATCAGCACATATTGGATGGCCTCTCCAACTTCTCAATTTGGAAGGCTAAGATCCTGATAGTCCTTGAGGCATATCATCTAAGAGACCACGCAGAGAAAACTCTGGCCACACTGACCGATGCAAATCTCCTACGGAAGCATAATGAAGCTACTGCGCATGCCAAGCGATTGATCATGGATGGAATTAAGGACCATATTGTACCACACATAGCTGAGAAGAAGACAACTAATGAGATGTGGAAGGCCTTAACTTCCCTGTATGAGGGAAAGTCTGTCCAAAGGAAGATGATGTTGGAGACTCATATGCAGTCATTCATGATGACCAAGGGTGAAGGCATGGAGCATTTCCTCTTCAGATTGCAGTCGATCAGAAATCAATTGACTGCAATGGGTGCTAAGGTGGAAGATGAGCTGATGGTTAGGACTGCTCTCAACGCAGTCACAGATGAGTGGGAAACCTTTGTCCAAAGTATCTTGGGCAGAGCGGACCTCCCAGATTGGGACAACTTGTGGGCAATTCTGCATCAAGAAGAAATCCGCAGAATCACCAAGAAGTAGTACAGCTCTGGATTGAGCAGAATGAAGAAGGAAGATGAAGAAGATGCAGCCTTGGCATCAAAGAGGCAGCAGGGAAAGAAGAAGAAGGATATGTCTAAGATCAAGTGCTTCCAGTGTGGTGAAATGGGAAGCTTCTTCTTCCAAGGCTGCTGTGGCGGATGATGGGTCGGAAGATGATGCAACCATGAACGCTCATGAACCACGAAAGTGGGACGACATGGATCTGTAGGGGAGCTACAGAATGTCAAGGTAGGATCCTTGAGCAACTCATCTCTTGTATCACATGCGAGCTACGACAGCCTTAAGACAATAGTGGGACAAGTGGAGCAGTGGGTGCATAGATCACAGATGAGGTAGAGGCAGACCTGAAGGCTAGAAGGAGCAGTGCAGTGCAGATGCAGCAGCAGCGTAGGGGCTGATATGACTTCAACAACACAGAGTAGAGCTGCTTACGCAGAGCAGAGTTGCAGTAGCGTGGAGGCTTCAGGAGGACTTCGCTGCACAACGTGAGAGATTTCAACACAAGGGGCTGATGTGACTTCAGCAGTGCAGAGGGAGTCTGCTTACGCAGTGCAGATGTGTTGTTGTGCATCATCCTTCAGATGCCAGCACAGATCAAGTACCTATGGAGCTTCAGTGATGAGTATGCAGCCCAACTAACTTATCTGTCAAAGATTGGGCAGGAGATTCAGTTGTTTCTCTCAACCACTGAAGTTGCAGTGCAACATATCAGCAGTGGCAGTGCTATGAGTAGCACGGATGCAACAAATTGAGAGGGAGCTGCAATACAGATGTTGCAGTGGTAGTGGCAGTATCATGGGCTGCAGTACAAAATGGCAACAACCATGCAGAGTTGAGTGGCAGCAGGCCAAGTATTAGCAACACAGAACCAGTGCCCAAAATCTTGTAATATATAGTGTGATGTATTGCTAGAGCACACTCCTAATGCTAAGAGGGAGTGTTGAGGTTTTGTGTATTTGGGGTAGCATCAGTTGTGCTCTAGTTCCCAAATTTTGTGGAGGGACTAAAGTAGACTTGATCTACAAGACCCAAAAAGGGATTTGGGAAATTTCATCTGGTTTGGGAGATATTTAATTAATTAATTATTTTAATGTATTTCCTAAGTCTAAACTTAGGAAAATGAAATAATTAAAGTTAATTAAATTAAACATGTGTTGAAATTGTCTTCAGTCACACAGATCAAGCTTTCTATTAATCTTAGCCATTGATTCAAGATTTGATCATGGCCGTTGGTTTCCCAACGAGAAAATTATAAAGGAAAGGCCTGGGGTCATTTGTAAAGACACATAGAGGCAGAGCATTGAAGCTAAGCTGAGATTCTAGGGCGGGTTTGCTAAGAATTCTTAGAAGTGTTTCAGCTGCAGAGAGGGGAATTTAGGCCAAGGGGATGATCTGATCCCAGGGTCTAGAATCAGCAAAAGGCAGAGATCAGCTTAGAGAGGCAGTGCAGAGAAGCAAGAGAGCAACAACAGAAAGGGCAGCAACTGTGCTACGCAGGTGCTGCGTAGTCCCTCTCACGGCAGTGTGATTCAACTGGAAGCCATAAGGGGTTACGCAGAGACCCTAAGGGGCAGCGTAAGGACTGCGTCACCCAATTTGGGGTAACGCAACCCTTTCCAGGCCAGCGTTGAGGGACGCAAGGGCTTCAGGGGCAACGCTGGGGTTTCTAGGGCCTAATTTTGGTTGAGTGCTGTAAATCCCATTTGAGGGTGTGGATCAGTCATTATTTTGGCTTCAGAACAAACAGTGAACTCTAGATCTATTATTTCTCTGCCGGGTTTTCCAGATCTGGAACCCAGATTTGTTGTATTCAAAAAATTCTTAATAATAAAACCCTCTATCAGCCAGCAGACTGATTTTCCCGCATTGGGTTTTTCTGAGGACTATTTGTCCAGAAAATCACTGTGTCACTTTGTCTATGTGTGCATGTACTTTTTCTAGATCTGGGTTGGTGAAAGTCTGTTATGTTTTTTGGTTTGATATTAATCTGAATTTTCGGCTTAATAACTTAATTAAGTAAGAGGAGCATAACCAAATCTAACAGTAGATTTCTGCATAAGTGTAACATTCAGAAATTTTCACACAGAGGAGGTTCGAGTTTTAGCTGAGGATAAGTCAGATCCAGTGCTAGAAAGCTGGGGTGTGAGAGCAAAAGGGGCCAGAGGGTCAGATCCAGCCAGTGGAAGAGCTAGAACGCAGAAGCCACACAGTCCCCACGCAAAGTGACGTAGAGACTGCTCAGAGGTAGTGGAGGGCTTGCCATCCAGGGTTTTGGCCAGTTGGGCTTCTGGTGTCAGTGTGAGGTTTTTCTCACTAACTCTTTGTTAGTCATATTCTCTGCAGGGATAGCCAGAAAAGCATCCCAGATTGTATTCAAAAAATAACTGCATAATATATAAACCCTAAGATCTACTACACCAGTTTTCCCGCATTGGGTTTTTCTGGGGACGTTTGTCCAAAAATAACGGTGTCAGATGTGTCTATGAATTTTTTCTTGTTCAATTTTGTTTCTGCACTTGTATTTTTTTGCAATTTACTTAGTGAAGGTTGCAATGTGTTTAATTCGATGTTGCCATAGCAATAAACTGAATAATTAATTTATCAGTTAGAAGAATTAATACCAGTTGCTACAATAGGATTCCATATCTAGGATTTCTCACACAAAAATCACTTAATACCTGTGTTTTTCTATGTAAGCTGTCGAGAACAGTCGACACACCTCTGAGTGAACTCTCTCAAGGATCACCTTTGCTTGACTTTCCTTATCGTAAAAGGTGGCTTTGGTATACTTCCCCAATGTACACCCTTTGCATGTATCTCGCTGCTCAAGTGCACCCTTCTGAAGTCCTTTAGAAATCTGCTACATGATCTTCAAAGCGCCATGGTGTAGATGGCCCAACCTCCTGTGCCATAACTCACCGATGTCTCGACTCACCTTGTCTGCTTTCGTGTTCAAGGCAACACATTCTTCTTCATCCAATTTGTAGAGGTTGTTTACTCGAACCCCAATCTTCTTCACCTCTCCCATGGCTTTGTAACGAAGGAACACCTTTCCTTAACTGAATATCACATCGTAGCCACGATCTTCCAACATAGCAACAAAAACAAATTCTTCTTTAAACCAAGAGCATACATGACATTTTAATGTGACAGGATTGCTTGACTCCCTTTGAAAGGTAACTATACCTATGTCGGTAGTGCTATACCTCCCGTCATCTCCCATCTCGATGTGCATCTGGAGATCCTTCTCCTCCAAGTTACTGAAGAATTCTTTATCGCTGGTTATATGGAACGAAGCTCCACTATCTAAGTACCACACAGAACCCATCACTGATGACACCATGCATGCGATGAGGGTGAAATCCAACTCGAACTGTGAAGCAAGTGTTTCACCTGTCGCTGCTCCTGAGGACTTCTTGCTGGTATTCTTGTGCGGAAATTTTGTAGCATAATGTCCAAGCTCATGACACTGAAAACATTTTACCTTTGACACGTCTCGCTTCTTGCCTGCCTGACCGGAATCCGATTTGGAATGGGTCGCCTTCCCTTTCCCTTTCTTCACCTTTCTAGCCAAGGCACAATTCTTCTCATCATTAGTCTTTGATGAGGATCCATCTCTGGTGTTCCGCAGAATCTCTTCTTGTACCAAGTCAGACGATAATCGCTCCCACTCTGGTAGCTTCTCCCTCCCATTCACCGAGTCCTTGTAGCTATGCCAGCTCTTGGGAAGGCCTAGAAGTGCTAGGCTCACCAAATCATCCTAGGCAACTGTTACACCATCACTTCCAAGCTCATCTCGACATTGAGTGAATTTCATCAAGTACTTTGGGATCATGTCACCCTTCTCCATCCTGATCTTTCTGAGCTTGTTCTTCAGTCGCAACTTTCTATGGTCGTTGCTATTCTGAAATAGATCTGTTAAGGCCTTCCACATAGCATATGGAGTTGCCTTTCCATGAAGGTTCAAGACAATATGATCTTGAAGTCCCTCTAATAGAATCCTTCTCGCCTTTGCTACATTCTTCTTCCATGCATCAAGAAGTTGAGCATCTATTGTTGCGGGCTGGGGAATATCAGTGTCTATGAATTCCATTAGTTTGTTGTCCTCCAACACTGCCTCCATCCTGTCCTTCCATGCTATGCAATTCGAATTACCCTCAAGGGCATATTCGAGTCTCAATCCAGAGAAAGACATCATGATCTGCTGCTGGTCGTAAAGAATAAATCTGCAAATACAATCCACCTGTTCGAAACAGACTCTAGTTCTTCTCTTCTATAGTGGTTCCTGCTCCGATACCAAGTAGAAATATCTAAATAGATTCAACTGATCTTGTAATATGCTAAAACAAAACACTGAATCAATTCTACAAATTGCGGAAACCAATTACGATCGCACAATCACATGAACAAAAAAGAGAAAGAATTTCAACCGCACAACACAAATGTATCTGGGGAAAGCCTCAGCTAAAAACCCAACTATATGTATATTGCATTAATTCAAGAACATGAAACAATTCAATGCTATTTCCCTTACTCAAAAACCTCTGCACTATCTCTGACTGTCTCACTCTGATCCTGGCAAGTTTGGTCCAATACTTGTTAATTTTGGGCAACTAGGTCCAAACTCTATGTTGCATTGCTTAGATGATGATGATGATATTTTTGTTGGTTTCCTTTTTTGGAGAGGTGCAAGATTGATCTAAAGATCATCTTGTTTGGTTGAGCAAAACTTATATTTTGATTTATTTTCCACACGTGCAATTTGTAAAGGTCAGCCTGAATTGTAATGTAGTCTCATAAGCCTAACAAATGTGTCACACACCCTCATTGATGGATATAAATTGGAGAGACTTGATGCTAATTTGCTCATCATCTCATCACACACATTCCTCGTGATCTTATTGGTTCGTAAAGCCTAGAAGAGGCTTCTCTCTCTCCCACGTGTGAATCTGGATGCCGGAAATCTAGATGCCGGAAATATGGATGATGCCGGAAATCCTTTTGTTTACTTGCGTTGACTGTTTTGGGAGTTTTCTCATGAGGTGTGTGTGACACTGAAGGAAGGCTGATCTTGTATGTGTTTGACTGAACCTCCGGGACGTTGGAAGAGCTGGTTTGACCAACCAAAGTATTTGTTGGCTAGGGCATCCTGTTGACTGTGTAACAAACATTTCTCTCTATCTTTGCTGGACAAGAAGAATTGTAAATTCTGATTTATTATATTGGCTTGTCTTCCGTCAATTTATTATTAATTTCTATCAGCATTTACTTTCAATGAGTATGTGATTGCTAATCTGAATTGGGCGTATAAGAAATATTGAAGTAAACTGCTTTAAGCATGGAACACACCATTGCTATCTAAATTTAACATGGTATCAGAGCTAAGGTGAAGACAAAGCCCAAGCTAGTGTGAAAAGATATCACCGAAGAAGTTGTCCTATCAAGGACCAATGGCCTCCACATCCAAGGGTTTCAAGAGTGATGATAAGTTGACTGATAAGTCTGATTGTCATTCGTGGAAGATGTCTTTGGATTTGGTATTGGAAGGTCAAGAAGTCATGGACTATGTGTAGGGAAGATAAATGGGCCTCCATCAAATGCACCAACTGCCACAAATACGAAGTATAGAAAAGGGGAAGTCAAGGCGAAGATGATCATCAAGGATTATATTCATAAGAACTTGGTTGCTTATATCTCTGAGCTGGGTACATCTAAAGAGATGTACAATAAGTTGGTTAGCATGTTCAGAGCTAGCAATGTTAATCAAGTTCTTTTCTTCAAGAACACGTTGAATAATATCAAGAAGGGCAAAGAAGAATCCATTCAATCCTATTTTATGAGGCTCACAGAAATCAGGAATGATCTCTTAGCTGTTGGAGAAAAAGTAGCTAATCGAGAGCTCGTTCTCATTGCTCTTGGAGGGCTCCCTCGTGATTGGTATGTACTCAATACTACTATTCTTAATAATAATGTGATTCTTGATTTTGATGAATTGTTGACGAGATGCACTCAAGAGGAGACAAGAATGATGGAGAGAGACCATCCCTCAAATGCGAATGGAGGTGACCATACTTCCTTTATCGCTCATGTAAAGAAGAGGAAGGCTCCCTTTGATCGAAGTGGAAATGGTCAACCTTTCAAGAGGTCAAGGAATTCTAGGTATGATGAATCCAATGTTGTTGATAATAAGAAAAATGAATATATTCTTATATCTGCCCTCTCTGCTGCATCTCCTCCCGACACCCTGGATGTCTGGTTGATTGATAGTGGTGCTTCAAGGCACCTCACTGGATATAAAGAAGACCTTTTTGATTTGATTGATAAGGATACTAATTTCGAGATTATCCTTGGAGACAATGCCACCTATCTCGTGAAAGGGACATGGACTGTGACCCTTCATCTAACTCAAGTTCAAGTCCTTCGCTTGCAAGATGCGTTGTACGTACCTGATTTGAAGAAGAACCTAGTTTCCATTTCGGCAATGGAAGACAAAGGATTCAAGGTGGCATTCATCGATGGAAAGGTACGCATTTGGAAGAACTTCAATGAAGCTCTTACTATTGGCTTTAGAGTTGATATGCTCTATCAGGTTGGTGGAAGTCTGTTAGGGGCCATGACATGTGCCATAACTCTTCAAACCGAGCTATGGCACCGGAGGTTTGCACACCTTCATTACAAAGCCCTTCCTGGAGCAAGGAAGGTGGTGACAGGGATGGCCGAGTTCAAAGATGATCATGAAGGTGTTTGTCAGGGTTGTCCCGAAGGAAAGGATACAAAGGGACCATTCCCGTCAAGTGTCACGAAGACATATGATATTTTGCAATTACCACTTTCCGATCTATTTGGTATGATGCCCGTAACATCCTTGGAGGATGCTTGTATTATATCACTTTTATAGATTACTTCTCCCGCAAGACTTGGATATACTTCTTGAAAAAAGGATGAAGCATTCAAGTGGTTACGTACCTTCAAGGCCTTGGTGGAAAATCAAAGAGGGAAGAAGATCAAGATTTCGAGGATTGATAATGGCACAGAGTATGAGTCAAATGAATTCAATGACTTTTGCAGGGAAGCTAGAATTAAGAGGGCGACCACTACTGTGTATACTCCCTCGCAAAATGATGTTGCTGAAAGAAAGAATAGAACCATTGTGGAAGCTGCCCATGCCATGCTTTATGACCAAGGTCTTACGAAGTTTCTATGGGGAGAAGCTGCCAACACTACTGTGTACATTCAAAATAGATGCCCACATTCTACATTGGACTCCAAAACTCCCGAAGAAGTCTTCTCTCGTAAGAAGCCTGATGTCTCCCATTTTAGAGTTTTTGGAAGTCCCGTTTATTTTCATGAGTCGAAGGAAAAGTGAGGCAAGTTGGATGCTTCTGGGAATAAAGGAATGTTCGTGGGTTATAGTGAAACTTCGAAGGCATATAGAATCTATGTGCTTGGTTAAAGAGAAGTGGAGATATGCCATGATGTCACCTTCGATGAAGATGTTGCCCTCAGGAAAGTCAGGGATCTTCCTAGCTTAAAGGAAGACAGAGAAGAAGAAGAAGAAGAAGCAGGGAAGCTGGAAGAACCGATGCCTGATGTTGAAGGTCCGATGGATCCTATTAATCCACCTCCTTCAAATAAAAGGAGACCCTCATGGCTTAGAGACACTCTCCAAGATGTCGAGAGACATATTGCTCCGAGAGGAACATTCCGTGAAAGCAAGAAGCCGAATAGGGACGAAGGGTATCTAGCAGCCATGAGCACTATTGTACAGTCTGAGCCTAGGACATTTGAAGAAGTTGTAAAGCATCAAGTTTGGAAGGGTGCTATGCACGAAGAATATGAGTCTATTATGAAGAATGATGTCTAGGATGTGGTCCCAAGACCAAAGGACAAATCTGTTGTCACCTCGAAATGGCTCTACAATATCAAACATGAAGCCGATGGAAGTGCTGAAAAGTACAAGGCAAGATTTGTTGCCCGAGGCTTCTCTCAAAAGGAAGGTATAGATTATGACGATATATTTGCACCTGTTGCTCGCTACACCACCATCCGATCGATCATTGCCCTTGCTGCAATGCAAGGATGGAGTCTCGATCAGATGAATGTGAAGACTGCTTTCTTACATGGTTTACTGAAGGAAGAGGCTTATGTGGAGCAACCTCTGGGGTTTTAAGTCCAAGATAGAGACACATATGTATGCAGGTTGAAGAAATCCCTCTATGGGTTGAAGCAAGCCCCCAGGGCTTGAAATGAGAGGATTGATAGCTACTTGATGAAGCTGGGCTTCACTCGAAGTGATGCTGATCCAAACCTTTATTTTAAGCTTGATAAAGATAGACCTCTCATTCTAGTTCTCTATCTATGCCCCGCATGCATCCTACCCATGGAGTTTTGTACTCATGGGAAGTACCTCTCATTTGGCCAATGAAGTGGGAAATATGGATAGAGAACAATAACATGACTGATGGACACATCAGAGATTGCCGTACTCTCTATGTCTAGGATGGGATGTGTCCAACCACTTGATTTGGGATCAAGTCTGGATGAGGTTCTTACCTCTAAACTGACTTCGCGTCAGTATGTGACTCTCTTGAGTCCCATTGGGGTTTTAACTTCTAAGCTGACTTTGGGTCAGCGAAGTGTGTTGTCTTTATGACTCACTCTCGTTGTGTGAAGAAGAGCCAACAAAGCATGCTATAGCAGGATGACACAGGAGTGCCAGATGATATATGATAGTACACTATGGTGTTGTATGACAGGTTGGCACAAGTGGACAGATGGAGTTCTCCCTAGTTGAGAGAAGTGTTAATTTTGGGCAACTACGTCCAAACTCCATGTTGCATTGCTCATATGATGATGATGATGATGATATTTTTGTTGGATTCCTCTTTTGGAGAGGTGCAAGATTAATCTAAAGACCATTTTGTTTGGATGAACATAACTTATATTTTGATTTTATTTTCCATGTGTTGATGCTAAAAGAGGTGACCTTTTATTGACAACTCTAGTGCTTTCTCATTTAATTATCAACTTGGGGTAAGTCTTTTTATTCCAAGAGTGTTGGTACAATATATGCGAGTCAGTTCGTATAACAGATGTTCCTTGTCACTTATGAGGAAGAATTTGCTAACTTCCTGAGCTTGCTTATCCTACGAGGGGTGGCTTAGATAGGTTTTTAACCTAAGATTGAGCAACAGGATTTTGCATCTATCTAATGGAATTAAACAACAATTTAATTGAACTGAACAACAATCTAGAGAAATAAAGCAGAAATTGAATTGAATTCGACAATAAACTGAACAACGATGGAATTGAATGGAACAATAGTCTAACTAAGCTAAACAGTAATGGAATCGAATTGAATTAGCAGTCTAGCTAGCTGAGCAGTAATGGAACAACAGTATAACTAGCTGAGCAGTAATGGAACAACAGGATAACTAAGTTGAACAGTAATGGAACAACAGTATGACTGAAGCGAATTAAATAAATCGTACAACAATTAATTAAGTAATTTGCAATGGAATTCTCTTTATGACTTAATTAATGAACATTGATCGATGGTTGAACGCTTCGTTATGCTAGAAGAAGAATGCAATTCATAAAGACAGATAATATTGAAATCAACTTATTCTACGATCTGTAATTCAAATGTAATGGTATTAAAAGAATTGGAACTATCTACTGATAATAAAATATTGCCCTAAGTCGGAAAATACGATTGCGATTGTCCTACTTCAAGAACGCAATTTCTAACAATCCTGAAGAAAGAGAACTGTATTTGTATTGAATGGAAATATACTTTACAACTGCATCCGATTCTTAAGCATTGGTTCTGCAACTACACAGAGTATGAAAACTTGCGTGGAACTTCCAGAGGTTGGGCCTAGACCACCAGAAGCCCTAGCGCAGTAAAAACTTCAAAAGATTATTGTTCAAAGCTCTATATTACATCCAGTGATGTTACAAAAACACAATTAAGCGGACTATTTCTGATGTGTCTATTACAGAATGAATCTCCTGTCCTGTCTCCGACTCCCCTTCTCATCCGTCCTTCGCCCTTTTAAAGGCGATTTCAAAAATGTGAAAGTATTTTCCAAACGACAGCCCGCTGAACGTGGCTGTCGTTTGAGTTCTTGGGCTCGAATTCGTCTGCCTACCTTCTGCCGACTACTGGGAGTTACCAGGATTTCATATGTTTGCGTCTGTTGGTTGGCTTCCATTTCCTATTGGTCCAGCGATTCTGCCTTCCTGCATGCGGAGATAAGAGAAGTCAATTTTCTATTACAAAAACATCATTTTCATCATTAGTCTAATTGTTCTCGTTTTCATACTCTTTTATTCTCTTTATTGTTAATATGAAGAGGGATTCCCTCGAAATTATAACATAATTTGAAGTACTTACAGGGTGAGAATCATACCTTAATTTGGGCCCAAAAACATGTGCAATTTGTCAAGGTCGGCCTAAATTGTAATGTAGGCTTACAAGCCCAACAGATGTGTCACACACCCTCATTGATGAATATAAATTCGAGAGACTTGATGCTAATTTGCTCATCATCTCATCACACACATTCCTCATGATCTGATTGGTTTTTAAAGTTTAGAAGAGGCTTCTCTCTCTCCCACGTGTGAATCATATTTGAACTGTGGGTGACTTAGCCTTTCATTTCATGTGTGCATAATGTCAGCTTCCTGTTTAAGAATTATAGTGCCAAAGGGCCATCATATTTATAATTTTACCATTTTCCCTCTCTTTTCCAATTGTCATTCCCTACTCAAGGTTACTCAATTACAAAAAGAATGGCTATTTAAGTTCGTCGGATAACAGCTGTTCAGAGATTGCTCAGCATTAAAAAAGGCTCAAAAACGACTGTTCAATTTGAATGAACAGCAGCCGTTCAAAGATCGAACAACAGCGGTTCCCGAATTGAACAACAAAAATAAAAACACAGCAGTGTACAACTGTTCAGTTCGACCGAATAGCAGCCGTCCAAGAAGTGAACAGCAGCCGTCCAAGAAGTGAACAGCAGCTGTTCAAGAATTGAACCGCAGAATTAAAAACGTGAAACGACTGTTCAATTGTGGTTGAATCGGTAGCCGTTCCAAAACTGAACAGTAGCTATCCACGAATTGAACAACACAACTAAAAACGCCGAAAATGGTTGTTCAATTCGACTGAGCAATAACCGTTCAGAGATTGAACAACAGCTGTCCAAGAATTGAACAACAAAATTAAAAACACAACAAAAAGCTGTTCAATTTGGTTGAACTGCGGCCATTCAAAGATTGAACAACAGTTGTTCTCGAATTGAACATCAAAAATAAAAACAACAACGAACAGCTGTTCAGTTTGACTGAACAACAACCGTTCAAAGATTGAACAGCAGTTGTTCACAAATTGAACTGCAAAGTAAAAAAACGTAAAAACGATTGTTTAATTTTGGTTGAATCAGCGGCCGTTCAAAGACTGAACAACAGCTGTTCCCGAATTGAACAGCAAAAAATAAAAACACTGCAGACGGCTATTCAATTGAGCAACAGAGGTCTAGAGATTAAACGGCAGCTATCTGTGAATTGAACAACAAAAAGAAAAACACAACCAATGGTTGTTCAATTAGACTAAACAACAGCGGTTCAAATATTGAACAGTCGCTGTTCGCTAATCGAACAACAAAAATGAAAAAAACACAGCAAATGGACAGATGTTCAATTGAACAACATCCGTTCAAAGATAGGACAGTAGCTGTTTTCGAATTGAATAGCAATAAAAACACAATCTTACAAGGAAAATGAATTGCAAATGAGAAGAATGTACAACAAGACAAAACAATTATATACATTATTTACAAGTGATGCTGTCAAACCTCTCATGTACTTGAGTTTGTGGGGTTATCACCCCCTTGCACCACAACTTGGATGGTGGGATCGTTTCGTGCCTGTTGACAAAAAGATTCTTTCGTGAGAGGTTTGCGATAGAGGCGTACTCTGTGCCTGTTAACTCGAAATGTTGAACCAGATCCATCTATGGTGGTCAAGGTGAGGGTACCATTGCTATGTACTTCCTGAATCTTATATGGACCGAGCCACCTTGTTTGCAGTTTTGCTGGAAAGTCTTGGAATTTGGAGTCATAGAGGAGTGCCCAATCTCCTTTTTGAAATGCCTTCCTCTTTATTAGGTTGTCGTGCCACTTGGCTCGCTGTTGTTGAATGATCGTTGTGCGTTGTAGGGAAAGCAGTCAAATTTCGTCCAGTTCATTTATTTGCTGGAGTCTTTTAGCTTGAGCTTTTGTTAAGTCCAATCCCACTTCCTGGGTTGTTCTCGGAGTTTTAATTTTGAACTCAATAGGGAAGATAGGTTCTCTCTCAAATACTAGTTGATATGGTGAATATCCAGTGGTATTTCGCCAGGTTGTTCGATAAGCCCATAAGGCTTCTGGTAGTCTAGTGGCCTAGTCCCGACGGTGTGCTGCTACTGTCTTGGTAAGGATTACCTCCAGGACTTTCTTAGCGTTTTCGACTTGCCCATTGGCCTGCGGGTGGTAAGGAGACGTAACTCTGTGAATGATATGGTGATTTATTAAGGTAGATGTGATCATATTGCCTGTGAATTGTGCCCCCCCATCGGTTATCACTTCCCTTGGCAAGCTGTATCATACAAATAGTTCAAAGAGAAACTTAATTACTGATTCTTCCGTGGCTCTTGACAAGGCCACTTCTTCTACCCATTTGGTGACATAATCCGTGGCAACTAATATGTGGGCTTTCTGGTTTGATGGCGGGTTGAATGGCCCAACGAAGTCCAACGCCCATCGTTCCAATAGTTCCACCACCAATTGTGGTTGTAGCAGCATTTCATCAGCTTGGCCTGGGCGGTCTATTCTTTGGCAGCTATCGCAGGCCTGGACATAATTCTTTGCGTCTTTGAAAATCGTAGGCCAATAATAGCCTAATTGCAACACTTTATGCCCTGTCCATCATTCTGTGAAGTGGCCACCATAGGGTTCATCGTGACAGGCTCGTAAGATGTCATAGATTTCGTCTTCCCTTATGCATCTGCGTATGTGCTTATCGGCCCTTGTATGGAATAGGTATCCTCCAATCCAAGAGAATCTTGCGCTGCGCTGTATAATCAATTTTCGTTATCTCGCCATTAAATGTTTGGGTAGCTTCCCCACTGCCAGATAATTTGCCATATCTGCATACCATGGTGTTTTGATCGCTACAACAAACAGGTGTTCGTCAGGGAATTGATCGTCAACTGTTAGCTTGTCATCTGTCTTGGGGACTCTGGACAGGAAGTCTGCGACCACATTTTCCTTCCCTGGATGGTCTTTGATCGTTATATCGAATTCCTGCAACAACAGTAGCCAACGAGTTATTCTCCCATTCGTGATTGGTTTATTAGCTAAATATCTAATAGTAGAGTGGTCAGTATACAGGAACACTTGATATCCAATTATATAGTGCCTGAATTTATTGATAGCATAAATGACAGCCAAGAATTCTTTTTCGGTCACTGTATAATTTAATTCGGCAGGAGTAAGGTTTTTGCTGATATAATAAATAGCATAAGGCTTTCGGTCTTCTTCTTGGCCAAGCACTACTCCTATTGCTGTATCAGATGCATCGGAAGAGATGTGAAAGGGCAGTTTCCAGTTAGGACCTCGCAGGATTGGTGCTATTGAGACCAACCTCTTTAAGCCTGTAAAAGCGGTGTCACATTTTTCAGTCCAATGGAATTCAACATTCCCAGTCAATGCATACAGAGGTGCAACTATCTGCAAGATTTTTTTTATAAATCTGCAATAATATCCTGCGTATCCCAGAAAAATGCGTACCTCTGTTTGTGTACAAGGTGTGGCCAACAAAAGGATTACCTCTATTTTAGCCGGATCTACCTATATTCCAGCTGTAGAAATGTAGTGATCTAGGATTACCTCCTCAATCATCATCATGTGGCATCTTTCGTTGCCTAGACATAGTCTAGTAGCAATACATCGTTCTAACACTTTTTCTAGTGTTTCTAGAGCTTGATCAAAGTCTTTCCCATAGGGTGTAAAATCATCCATATAGATTTCAAGTCCTTCATTTATAAAGTCAGAAAAAATGCTAATTATGGCTCTCTGAAATGTTGCTGGGGCATTACATAATCCAAACGGTAAAACTCTGTAAGCAAAAGTGCCCCATGGGCAGGTAAAGGTTGTCTTATCTTGGTCTTTGGGAGCTATTTGGATTTGATTGTATTCGCTGAATCTGTCAAGAAAAGAGAAGAATCGTTTCCTAGCCAATGTGTCAAGGACTTGGTCAATGAAGGGAAGGGGGAAATGGTCTTTCTGTGTTGCCTTATTTAATTCTCTGTAATCTATGCAGATTCTCCACTTCCCATTCTTTTTAGGGACGACCACCAAAGGGGAGACCCATTTGCTATCTGAAATAGGATAAATGAAATTTACATCTAACAGTTTTTGCAGCTCCTCTTTTACAATCTCTTTTAAATGCGGGTTTAATCTTCGTTGGGGTTGTCTAACGGGGTGCGTTTCCCTATCAGTATAGATGTGGTGCATGCACAGTTGTGGGTCCAAGCCCTTCATGTCTTGGTAGTCCCACGCAAATGCACCTTGGTGCTTCTGGAGGACTTTTATGAGTTTCTGCTTTTGGTTGTCATCCAAGCTGCCATTAATATTTAGAACCTTTCCTGGGTCGATCTCAATAGGTATGCTGTTACGAACAACGGTTGTGGAGATATGTTGAGTCTCGAAGTCCGCCACAGGATCCTCTTGATCTTCATGTTCGAGGACTGTTTTCATCATTTGAAATTTCATATTTTCAGGCTTGGGTGACTGATTCATAAAGTTATTAATCACATCATCTTCAGTTTGATCCTTGAATTCGAGAGCTTCTACTAGCGCAAGGCCGCCCAAGAATCAATGGGTGCCCTTCCATCCTGTTTTTTGGATTAATGACTAAAAAATCAGCTGGGTATTCCCATGAGTCCATAGAGACCATGATGTCTTGCACTATACCTTCTGGTCTGATACTAGATCTGTCAGCTAGTTCTAGAAGTGTGGGCGTAGGTTCTAAAGCTAATATGCCCAGTTTTTCGCAAGCTCCTGTAGTTAGGATGTTAATGGCTGCCCCCAGGTCAACCAATGTGTTTGGAAATGAGTGTCCAGAAATTTGCACGGTTACAATGGGGTTTCCTAGGTCTTCATATTTTACAGGTGATTCCCTACCTAACAACAAATCAGATAGTGTTCCTACCACATGAACGGTGGGTGCAGCCATTGTTTTCTTAATTTGTTTTTTTCCACATAATTCTTTGATTGTCTTTGCATAGATGGGAATGTCTTGGATGGCCTAGAGAAGAGGAATTTTGACGTAGAAATTTCTATTTTCCCACCCCGGTTTTTAGTTTCACATTTTTTCTCCAAATAGTTAAATGCCCTTTCCCATAGCCTTACATTCAACAAGCTGGAAAATAAATATTTTCTGAAAACACAAATTTTGGAAAATTTTCACAGTGCTGGAAATTGCAGAAATAAAAATCAGCAGACTAAAACAGCCACACAAAACATTTTAACACAGTGATTTTTGGTCAACATGACTCTGGAAAAACCCCCTACAACTCTTGGGGAAAACCAGTTCGAAAGCTTCTCTTTATTTTCTGAATATTGCTTTTACAGTGATGCAGAAATTTACACAGCAAAAAAATTACAGCAACTTCGAAACAGAACTTATCTCGAAAACCGTGCCAAACTCCACCTCGGTTTCCATGCCCACAAAACAGAAAAATTACAGCAGAAATTATAGCCTTCAAAACTGTATGAACAACCTCGAAAATAGTGCCAAATGGCTATACGGCCTCTCTCGAAATCTGCAGTTTTCTCTCGAAATTCGTGCCCACTTGCCTCGAACTTCGTGCTCAGCCTTGCTGTACGGATTTGCTGAAAGTTAGTGTTGCTGCCCTCCTCCTTTTCACTGCTCAAAAAATTCTCTTCAGCTTTCTCCTTCTCCTTCTCTCAATCCGCTCATGAAAGAATTAATGAATGAATGACCTTTTCTCTTCTTTTCCTCCTTTAATAGAACTCTAAGTGACTTTTGGGTTATCCCCAAATCCAATGGCTGAAATAGCTTTAGATCTAGGGCTGAGATTAAATGCTCTTTTAAATATCACTTTCTATTTTTTAATTCACCCCACTTTAATAAAGACCCACTTAGTCATTTATTTCCAAAGTCACTTTTCCTTTCTAATTTTACATTAACTTTATTAAAGTCACTTTAAAATTAGACTTTAGTAACTTTTTCACTTAAAGTCACTTTTAAATTAGATTTGACTTTATAACTTTATAAAGTCACTTTAGGAGAAAAATTAAATTCTTTTGGACACTTTTCCCTAGGCCAAAGATCAAAGCCTTAGGGAACCACCTGTCCTCTGGTAACCAAATTTCAACACTCCTTCTTACCGAGGAAGGTGTCCCTCACCACACCCATCTTGTCTCTGAAGTAAACATGCTTGCCCTGTGGTAAGGCTTTGGTAAGAATATCTGCAACCTGCTCATCAGTGGGAATATATTCGAGCTTCATAGCTCCCTTCTGCACATAGTCTCTGATGAAGTGATATCTGATGCCGATATGCTTTGACCGATCATGAAATATTGGATTCTCCATGAGTTTAATGCAACTCTGATTATCACAGTAAATCACTGAAGGTCTCAACGACTGACCAAATAATCCAAACAACATCTTGCTAAGCCAAATGGCCTCACAACTAGCTAGACTGGTTGCCATATACTCTGCTTCCGCTGAACTCAATGCTACTGACTGCTGCTTCCGGCTGAACCATGACACCACTGCCGAACCCAACCCAAAACAGCACCCTGAAGTGCTCTTCCTATCAAAAGCACAACCTGCCCAATCAGAATCAGTGTAACCTGCCAATCTCACTCCATCCCCCTGCCTGTAGTCCAGACCATAATCCACTGTCCCCTGCAAGTATCGCAAAATGTGTTTTGCAGCCACCCAGTGAACCTTCCTAGGCTCACATATAAACTGACTCATCGTGTTGACTGCAAAACAAATATCTGGTCTAGTGTTGACCAAATACATCAAGGAACCAATCAGCTGTCTGTACAATGTGGGATCCACCAACTCGGAATCCGAAGCATGAAGCTTCTTCAAGTTGGTGATCATCGGTGTCGACATGGGTCTACAATCCTCCATGTGGAATCTGCCAAGGATGTCCACAATATACTTCCCCTGTCCCAGGAAGAAATGCCCCTCCTCCTGCCACACCTCCAAACCCAAAAAGTAATGCATCAAGCCGATGTCCTTCATCTCAAACTCCGACGCAAGATCTCTCTTGCAGTGCTCTATGAGTCTCTCTGCACCCGTAATGACCAAGTCATCCACATACATCACCAGAATGAGAGGCTCCTCACCTATCACAATGAAGTATAAGTTTGGATCTGCGTCACTCTTGGTGAAACCCATCTCCTGCAAGTATGTATCTATCCTGGAGTACCAAGCTCTGGTAGCTTGCTTCAGGCCATAAAGGGCCTTCTTTAGTCTGCACAGATGGGACTCCTTCCCATGCACCTCAAAACCCTGTGGTTGCTCAATGTACACCTCCTCCTGTATGAAGCCATTGAGAAATGCGATCTTCACATCCATCTGTTGGATCTTCCAACCCATCTCTGCTGCTATTGATATAATGGAGCGGATCGAAGTATATCGAGCCACGGGAGCGAAGGTCTCCTCATAATCAACTCCCTCTACCTGGGAGAACCCTCTAGCCACAAACGTTGCTTTGAATTTCTCAATGCTGCCATCTGCAGCATGCTTTACCTTGTAAAGCCATCTGGAAGTAACCATGGATTTTCCCTCAGGCCTCGACACCACCTCCCAAACATCATTCTTCATGATAGAAAAATACTCCTCATACATGGCCTCTCTCCAGACTTGCTGGCTAGCTGCCTTCTCATAGCTAGAAGGCTCAGAGTCAATGATGTTGGCAACCATTGCCATATAGCTACAAAACCTCTCAGGTGGTCTGCTCTCTCTGACCGGCCTCTTAGGCATAGCAACAGAGGTGGCCTCTCTCAAGGTATCCTGAAGCCACTTGGGCTTCCTCTTCCCTGAGCACACCTCTCCCACTGGAGAATGAAACTCCTCCTCCTCATCAGAAGTCTGAACTCCTGACTGTCTGTCTACTGTCCTCCTGCCTGAACCTGAACCTGTAGACGCTGAAGTACCGTGTGAACTATCCATCAGTGGACTCCCTAGTGAACAGCTCTATGGACTGCTCTACATGTTGCCTGAAGCACCACCACTCTGACTCTGCGAGCCACTGCTCGCTGACGGACCAGACATCGTCATAGATGTACCTCCGGATCCTCTTGATCCCTGCCCACTGGATCTTTGTGACTGACTCAACTGCTGCTGAGGGTCTGGCTGATCTAGATACTCTAACTCCCGTGACCTCCTGAAAGCCCGGTCCTCCTCGAATCTCACATCCCGCCCGATAAGAACTCTCCTCTGTGCGGGAATATAAATCCGAAAGGCCTTCGATGTCTCACTGTAGCCCACAAAGACACCCTTATCTGCGGTGGGCTCTAGTTTGGTCCTCTTCTCCTTGGGTATGTAGGAGTATGCAATACACCCAAAGATACGAAGATGACCAATATCAGGCTTCTTCCCAGAAAAAGCCTCCTCCGGAGTCATATGCCCCAAGGCACGATGCGGACTCCTGTTCTGCAAATAAACAGCAGTATTGCAGGCCTCTGCCCACAAAAACAAAGGTAACCCCTGATCATGTAACATGGCTTGGCAGCGCCAATGATGGATCTGTTCTTCCTCTCCACAATCCCGTTCTGTTGGGGGTTGTAAGGAACTGTGAACTCCCTCCAAATGCTTGCCTCCGCACAATACTCAACAAACTCTCCAAGGGTGTACTCACCTCCATTGTCCGACCTCAGGGACTTGATCTTCCGACCTGTCTGAGTCTCCACAAGAGCTCTGAACTCCTGAAACCGCTTGAAGACCTCACTCTTGGTCTTCAAGAAATAAATCCAGGTCCTCCTAGAGTGATCATCAATAATAAAAAACATAATACTCATATCCACTATGAAACATGAGACATCCGACCGTCACATCGGAATGAATCAAATCATATCCTATCGTCCACACATCATTGGAAAAGGGAATGGCAAACTTGCTCCATCGCACATCCTTCATGTATCAAAGTGATCGCATCGAAATCGCACACCGTAGTGATTCCAGAATGTCCTCGTGGCCCCATGATACATGTGTGCCCATCTCATGTGCCAAATCACAACTCGTGAACCAAGTAGTTCGTTTCTGCATTACTACTCAATGCCGGGGTGTGGGGTGAAATGCAAACTTGTACACCTTTGCATGGCGTACTCCTATCACTCTAGCTGAATCAGCTGGAGTACCCCTGGGATATATCAGCACCTGTCCTCTCCTGAACAATATCTCATACCCTCTGTCCTCCAATGCTGAGACGGATATGAGGTTCTTCCTCATTCCTGGCACATATAAAACATCTGACACCTTCAAAGGAGGTTTGGTTCCCTATCAAATGTCAGTGTCCCCACACCAACTGCTCTAACAACACTGTCATCACTGAGTACTACCTCTATATCAGTGCCACTCTCTGAAAGCTCTAAGAAGTACTCACGGACCCCTGTCATATGACGTGAAGCCCCACTGTCCACATACCAGATACCCGAAGATGCTCTGCTAGTCGAGGGAAATGCATGCTCCCTCTGAACCTCCGTGGCAGGTGATCCTGCATTAGTGGACTCACAAGCACTGAACCCAAACTCTCGGTCAAATCTATCTGAAAAGTCTTCAATCTCTGCTGATGCTGCCATGGTCTAGTTCTTCCCCTTCTTCTTCTTCTCTGGACACACAACTGCATAGTGCCCCATCTTCTGACAACTCCAACACTTCACTTTGGAGTAGTCCTTTTGTGTGTTACCCTGTTTACCTTTACCTTTGCCTTTGCCCCCACCACTGCTTATGGAAGCTTGCTTCTTTCCTTTGCCTTTCTTGCCTCCTGCCAATAATGCTACATCATCATCCTGGTCAACTGGCTTGGCTGCCCCAAGCTGACCCTTCCTGATTTTTGTCTAAATTCAATCATCCCAAAACCTCTCCCATGTGGGAAGGGTCTCACGTGCACAAACCCCATTAGCAAAGTTCAGCCATGAACTGGGGAGGCCATTCACTGCAATCCGCACCAACTCAGTGGATGGAATGACCTCTCCAACTGTTGCCAACTCATCTCTCACATTAGTAATCTTTGTGAGATATCCAGCTGCACTATCAGTCTTACCCATCTTAATGGTCTTTAGCTTCTCCCTTAGGACCATTTTCCTATTCTCATTGGTACTCTGGTAGAGATTGGTCAAGGCAGACCACATCTCATGAGCATTTCTCTTTCCTCTCACATGAGGAATGCAATGGTCTTTGATTCCATCTAGAATCAGTCTCTTACCCTTGTTATTCTGAATGAAAAATCAACAACCTGTAATTTTTCTCTTTGCTGTCCCAAACTGCACTTTAAGCACCCAAGCTTTGATACCATGTAGAAATTTCTATTTTTCCACCTCGGTTTTTAGTTTAACCTTATTTCTCCAAATAGTTAAATGCCCTTTCCCATAGCCTTACATTCAACAAGCTAGAAAATAAATATTTTCTGAAAACACAAATTCTGGAAAATTTTCACAGTGCTAGAAATTGCAGAAATAAAAATCAGTAGACTAAAACAGCGACACAAAAAATTTTAACATAGTGATTTTTGGTCAACATGACCCTGGAAAAACCCCCTATAACTCTTGGGGAAAACCAGTTCGAAAGCTTCTCTTTATTTTCTGAATATTGCTTTTACAGTGATGCAGAAATTTACACAGCAAAAAAATTATAGCAACTTCGAAACAAAACTTATTTCGAAAACCGTGCCAATTTCCACCTCGGTTTCCGTGCCCACAAAACAAAAAAATTACAACAGAAATTACAGCCTTCAAAATTGTACGAACAGCCTCGAAAACAATGCTAGAATGGTTGTACGACCTCCTTCGAAATCTGTAGTTTTCTCTCCTCGAAATTCGTGCTCACTTGCCTTGAACTTCGTGCTCAGCCCTGCTATACGGATTTGCTGAAAGTTAGTGTTGCTGCCCTCCTTCTTCTCACTGCTCAGAAAATTCTCTTCAGCTTTCTCCTTCTCCTTCTCTCAATCTGCTCATGAAAGAATTAATGAATGAGTGACCTTTTCTCTCCTTTTCCTCCTTTAATAGAACTCTAAGTGACTTTTGGGTTATCCCCAAATCCAATGGCTGAAATAGCTTTAGATCTAGGGCTGAGATTAAATGCTCTTTTAAATCTCATTTTCTATTTTTTAATTCACCCCACTTTAATAAAGACCCACTTAGTCATTTGTTTCCAAAGTCACTTTTCCTTTCTAATTTTACATTAACTTTATTAAAGTCACTTTAAAATTAGACTTTAGTAACTTTATCACTTAAAGTCACTTTTAAATTAGATTTGACTTTATAAATTTATAAAGTCACTTTAGGAGAAAAATTAAATTCTTTTGGACACTTTTCCCTAGGCCAAAGATCAAAGCCTTAGGGAACCACCTATCCTCCGGTAACCAAATTTCAACATTTGATACAAAGGTTTCTTAATTCCCCCTAGGATGTCAAAATCTGGAGTGATTATAGGCCTGGGTAGGTTTAATCTCTCAAGAAATGGAGGCGGAGTCACCCTAAGTTCTTCAGGTCTTTGTTGATCAATTGTTTCCTTATCTTTACCTGTTTCTGTTATATTCGTTAGGCTAGGCTCTGTGGAGGTTTCAACTTGGGACTGAGGTGGAGTTGTGGCCTCTATAGGTAATATGGTGCATCCTGATCTTAACCTCAATTCGTTGCACTGTTTCTGTTCGACATTGGGTTTTGGATTTTCTATGATTTAGAATTAGTTGAACCGGTCTGTTATTGGGATTAGGATTGGGTTGGGCTGGAAATTGAGGGCGTATGGCAGGCTGCTGGTTATGCTGAATTAGGTAGGGAGCTGGCAATTGTTGGCTTCTTGCTCCTATCGGCAGATTGACCATTCCCGTAGGTCGCTGCCAGTTCCAATTGGTGTTTTGAGTAGGAGGGTTTGGCCATTGGTTTTGATACGGGACATTCTACCAATCTGCCAATTACTCCCTGATGGAGGTTGCGTAGACCAAGGTAGCATAGGAGATGCTTGGTTTGGCCAAGCTGGGAAGGGGTTTTGAGTCTGCCAAGTTGTTGCAGGGTTTTGCTGGCTGAACTGCTGCAACGGAAAGTATTGAGGCAGGTCTTGGGGTATGCCAGGTCGTGCTTGCCATTGCCGACGCTGATTCATTAAATAGACTGGCTCTGTTTCTTCTTCTGCTTCCTTGTAGACGGCTTTCAGCGCGGGAAGTGAAGGACACTGGTCTGTGGTATGATCCTTAGTGCAGATAGCACAAGTTTGAACCAAAGGACACTAGTCTGTGGTATGATCCTTAGTGCAGATAGCACAAGTCTGAACCATGTCTAAAGGACACTCCCTTTGGCTGTGCTTCTTCCGACATCTTGGGCAAAAGATGGCCAGGTTTTGTTCTGCTATAGCTTGTTTCTGCTTGGCTTGTAAAACATCAAGTTGCGTTGTCAAAGTACCTAGGATGTCAGTTTTGAAATTTTCTAACAGATTTCCAAATTCTGCTCTGGTTACATTGCCATTGGTCTGCTTAAGATCCTTTTTCATAGAATCACGCCCAATAGGTCTATTGCGTGAGCTACCCCAGGAGCATCTAATACATAAGGAAATAATCTCGTCGTATTCTTCCTGGTAAATATCTCCCTTTCCCATTATGTTAAGCATCTCAACCCATTCTTCCTTCATCCCTTTAAGCGTCGTGGCTTTTAAAATGTCCTTGGATATCGTGGTATATGGGATCTTTGTAAATTGTATTGAAATATTTCTACGTATTCCTCTAATATTTCATTTTCTTTTGCAGACATGTTAAATATTTCGTCTTTCAGGTCTCGGGTTCAACAATAGTCTTGGTATTTGGTAAGAAACATATTCTTCATTTGGTCCCAGTTGTTTATAGTTCCCCCTCCTAATCCCATGAACCAGCAGAGTGCAGTTCCTTTTAAGGTAGAGGGAAATAGTTTTAGTTTCTGGGGATCGGTGGTGTAGTCATATCCTCTGCATAAGACATCAAATTCAAATAGGAATGCATCAGGATCTTCTGTGGTTAACCCATGAAAGGTGGGGATGTTGTGCAAGGGAATGGCTTTCATAGGGGCATTGGCAGCATGATCAACAATAGGGTATTCTAATGTTGATGTCTGCGTCTGATTCTGATTTTGATTATTTGCCATCTGATCGAAGAGGTGCCAGAAATCTTCGGGAACTTCTTGATCTAGAGGAGAGATTCTAATAGGCTTGGGAGGCGAATGCGGAGGGGGTTTTACAGCACTTCCCTAATCTGCGATCCTAAGTGCTTCTGTTTCGATTACTTCTTTAGGGGACTTAGGTTCTGATATTTCTATGTGAATTCCTCCACTAGTTTCTCCCCCTCCTTCTTGTACGTTGCAAGAGCCTCCCTCTTTTGAAGGCTCAGTGCCTATATGAACGGTAGTCTGCAGGCTTTGCTCAGACCCCTCTCTCTCGCACTGAATCTCGGCGTAGGCTACAGATGGTGAGGCTGCTACTTGAGGGAGTGCATTAGGACTTCGAATGGAAATAGTTCTGGGTCCTATAGATGCCTAAGATTCAGCTTTCCTAATGATTTCGTCTATATATGTTGTTCTTCCAAGGATCACCGGTCCTTTGGATTGTGAGGATGGTTGCGAATGATTTCAGATTGTTTCTATCTTTTTCTTCCTAGACATAAAACAAGAGCACCTATCCTACTGTTCTTTGTATGACTTGTTGGTGAGCGGGCTAGAGGGCAAGCATGTTGCTTATTGGTACGCAGGTTTTTACCTCTCGTTTTCGATACCCAATTCTTCACAGCAATGGAGAAAGATGAATAAAGGAGGTGACTCTTAACACTCTCCCCAGCAACGACACCAAAATGTTGATGCTGAAAGAAGTGACTTTTTATTGACAACTCTAGTGCTTTCTCATTTAATTATCAACCCGGGGTAAGTCTTTTTATTCCAAGAGTGTTGGCACAATATATGCGAGTCAGTTCGTCTAACAGATGTTCCTTGTCACTTATGAGGAAGAATTTGCTAACTTCCTGAGCTTGCTTATCCTACGAGGGGTGGCTTGGATAGGTTTTTAACCTAAGATTGAGCAACAGGATTTTGCATCTATCTAATGGAATTAAACAGCAGTTTAACTGAACCGGACAACAATCTAGAGAAATCAAGCAGAAATTGAATTGAATTCGACAATAAACTGAACAGCGATGGAATTGAATGGAACAACAGTCTAACTAAGCTAAACAGTAATGGAATCGAATTGAATCAACAGTCTAGCTAACTAAGTAGTAATGGAACAACAGTATAACTTGCTGAGCAGTAATGGAACAGCAAGATAACTAAGCTGAACAGTAATGGAACAGTAGTATGACTGAAGCGAATTAAATAAATCGTACAACAATTAGTTAAGTAATTTTGCAATGGAATTCTCTTTATAACTTAATTAATCAACATTGATCGATGGTTGAATGCTTCGTTATGCTAGAAGAAGAATGCAATTCATAAAGACAGATAATATTGAAATCAGCTTATTCTATGATCTGTAATTCAAATGCAATGGTATTAAAAGAATTGGAACTATCTACTGATAATAAAATATTGTTATAAGTCGGAAAATACGATTGTGATTGTCCTACTTCAAGAACGCAATTTCTAACAATTCTGAAGAAAGAGAACTGTATTTGTATTGAATAGAAATATACTTTACAACTGCATCAGATTCTTGAGCATTGGTTCTGCAACTACACAAAGTATGAAAACTTGCGTGAAACTTCCAGAGGTTGGGCCCAGACCACCAGAAGCCCTAACGCAATAAAAACTTCAAAAGATTATTGTTCAAAGCTCTATATTACATCCAGTGATGTTACAAAAACACAATTAGACAGACTGTTTCTGATGTGTCTTGTACAGAATGAATCTCCTGTCCTGTCTCCGACTCCCCTTCTCATCCGTCCTTCGCCCTTTTAAAGGCGATTTCAAAAATGCGAAAGTATTTTCCAAACAACAGCTCGCTGCGCGTGGCTGTCGTTTGAGTTCTTGGGCTCGAATTCCTCTGTTTGCCTTCTGTCGGCCGCTGGGAGTTACCAGGATTTCATATGTTTGCGTCTGTTGGTTGGCTTCTGTTTCCTATTGGTCCAGCCATTCTGCCTTCCTGCATGCGGAGATAAGAGAAGTCAATTTTCTATTACAAAAACATCATTTTCATCATTAGTCTAATTGTTCTCGTTTTCATAATCTTTTATTCTCTTTATTGTTAATATGAAGAGGGATTCCCCCAAAATTATAACATAATTTGAAGTACTTACAGGGTGAGAATCATACCTTAATTTGGGCCCAACAACATGTGCAATTTGTCAAGGTCGGCCTGAATTGTAATGTAGGCTCACAAGCCCAACATGTGTCACACACCCTCATTGATGAATATAAATTGGAGAGACTTGATGCTAATTTGCTCATCATCTCATCACACACATTCCTCATGATCTGATTGGTTCGTAAAGCCTAGAAGAGGGTTCTCTCTCTCCCACGTGTGAATTTGGATGCTGGAAATTTGGTTGATGGAAGTGGATGCCGAAAATATGGATGATGCCAGTAATCTGGACGCCGGAAATGGATGTCGGAAATATGGATGATGCCAGAAATCTGGACGCCGGAAATGGATGCTGGAAATCCTTTTGTTGACTTGCTTTCACTGTTTTGGGAGTTGTCTCATGAGGTGTGTGTGACACTGAAGGAAGGCTGATCTTGTGTGTGTTTGACTGAACCTCCGGGAGGTTGGAAGAGTTGGTTTGACCAGCCAAAGTCTTTGCTGGCTAGGGCATCCTGTTGACTGTTGTAACAAACATTTCTCTCTATCTTTGTTGGACAAGAAGAATTGTAAATTCTGATTTATTATATTGCCTTGTCTTCTGTTGTTCTATTATTATGTTCTATTAGCATTTACTTTCAATGATTATGTGATTGCTAATCTGAATTGGGCCTATAAGAAAGATTGAAGTAAACTGCTTTAAGCATGGAAGATACCATGGTTATCTAAATTTAACAATACTTAACCAATTCCCTGCACTTGATTGAACAACCTTGATCACGCATTCCTGGGCTAATTGAGTCCCTATTAATTAGGAAATTCCCATCAATTGATTGCGCAATACTTCCAAGGCGTCTTGATGACTTCATGCATGACCTGTACAATTTTCTAATTATACAACTGATAGTTCTCTTCCCTTTAACTCCAATCTCAACTAGGCCTTCCTTAGAACTGACATGCAACAACTATTTATAGCGAATTGTCAGTTATCTGATTGATCACTGCATGTGAATTAAATCAGATTTAATTCACTGGACCTATCACTAGCTTATTTCTCTGTTAGAACTAGTTAAACTGATTTTAACTCAAATAATTAAGTTAACTAATTAAAACTCAAAACAAACTACAACTAGACCCCATAAAACTTTGGGAGAATTCTACATGCCTCCAGTTTGACCCTCGACTCGAATTGACTGAGCTAACTAAGTCTTCCTGACTCAGTTAACTCGTAGAAGCTGTCATGTGATGTGGAATTACAACTTCTAATTTAATTAAGGGAAAATTAAATTAGAAGCCTTTCATGTTGTCAATTTTAACAACACTTCCTTAATTCACCCTTTGATGCCTTTCTGACTTCTGACAAAATAACCCTAGATGCAGCTTGGCTGAAAATGATCATGCAGTCATATTCAGTATCCGAAAAATCAATGGGAGTTTAAGAAGCAGGATTGTTACCTCATGGTACACCTTGGGAAAAAACTTGTAGGGAGTCTTCTGCACCATCTCCACTTTCCGGTTGGGTGTGGTTCCTGCCAGAACAAGTGCTTTTTCATGAGATGGGTTTGCTATAATGCCTCCCAAAGGCCTTATTTGACAAGGGCATGGCCTGACAGACCAGCAAAGCCTCAACCAATATGACAGCACAAACAATAATAGAGGGAAGGTACAGAAGATAACAATCTTTCAGAGCATCACCCTAACCCTCAGTTTTAGCAGCTTTTTCAATTATTTTATTTTATTTATTTTTGAATGTTTGTATACAATGGTGTTATTTTTATTTTCATTTTTTATTTTCATTTTTTATTTTTTCTCCTTATTTACTTTCTAACAGCAACCAGGAATTTTCATTAACATTGAAGCCAGATATTACATAGGCTTTCTTCATATATACCTGACTAGATGATTTACCTGTTTATTAGAGACCTGGAGCCATGAAAACTCTTAACATTGACTGCATATCATTCATCTCAGCTGTGATGGACAAAAGCACACAGTTCATTGCAAGCTTGACCAGTTCAGAGGCTCTTTACATGAACAACTGTCAAAAAAAAGAGACTGCTTATTTAAATACAAACATATATAAAGATCAACTAAACATAGGATACACTTGTCCGAGTCACAGGGGATGTCCATGCTAGTTTGGCCTCTCTGTGTGGGTCAGGCACACTTATCACTGACAAAAGAGTTGTCATCTTGGCCAGATTCATCTTCTTTTCAAAGAATAACTGTTGGGGGTGTTCCTTTACGTGCCCCATCCTCTTTTCTGGTTCATAAAAATTAAGCCAGAATCATTTGTTGTACTGATAACGTGCTGCTGGAGAGCTGAAACTTGAGTGTTGATTTGCTGCTGGAGAGTTGTGACCTGATTGTTTGTATCCTGGACGTTCTCCTGCATAAGATGAATTCGTTCATCAGTGCCATTGATTCTTCTGTGGAGATCAACTGTCAGTACATACTATTTTTTAATGGTCCATGGAGCAGCCTATCTTGGGTATTGTTACTGTGTTCCGTTATGTTGACTACTTCAGACTAGTTGCTCTATTAGTGTAAAATTCTGAAATTGTTTCACAACATAAATAAAAATATTTATGTTAATAGTAGTTTGAAGTGGAACGTGTTGAATTTAAAGGCACTGCTAATATTCAAATTCATTCCTGATATCATGCCGGCGTGTTCCTTGTACAATTGGACGTACTTACCAGTATATTTTAACATGAGGTAAATAACTCATTGTTATTGCAGGCAATCCAATGTCTTGGTGGGAATGGTTATGTGAATGAATATCCTACTGGTCGCCTTCTGCGGGATGCAAAATTGTTTGAAATTGGTGCTGGCACAAGTGAAATAAGAAGGATGTTAATTGGTCGTGCCCTGTTTCAAGAGCAATAGACCTTATATTTTGTTGATGCTATGTTGATTCTATAGGCAGTTGAACAAAAATGGTAATTGGTCCCACATCTTCTATGGGATGCAAAATTGATGAATCGGTGTTGGCACGAGTGAAATAAGAAGGGGATGCTAATTGATGACGTCCATTTTCAAAAGCAATAGAGTCAATATTAAGTTGATGCCATGTTCATCTTCCGGCATTTGAACAAATTGCATCATTTGTAAGTAATAATATCTGGTTTTCTCCCTCTTTCATTTATAAGTAGAATGGCAGTGCCAACAGGCATTTACATGAAGAAATTATTAATGTAAAAAATTTCAATGGTAATGATAAATCCCTATACCATTGGTCTTTGGAATCACTTTCAGAAGGAACTCATTATTGTCAGGCAATAATATCAATCCCACAATTAAGGGGAGATCTCTATAACCAAAATGTCTATAACCAAAATGTAACTAGACTTTGTAGCATCATGTTAATAATCTTCCTTCGGAAACTACTGAAGTGGACCCAACAAACTTGATGGTTGCAGTGCTCTTTTTATTATATCTAACCTATTTAGAGAATATGTCTAAAATTTATCAAATCCCACAATTTTCAAATGATTCGAGAATTATCCCTCTTTGACGTGGAAAATAAATTAGCAAGAATGCTCAAATCTACAAAGCAATTAAAGAAGCCATTTCCATATTCTGGACATTACTGGTACTAGTTTTGATCACTTTTTGGGTGCATGAAAACAAGATATCTCTACACTTGGTTATTCATTCCTTAATTGCAGACAAATAGGATTATGATAGCTTAGATCCTTTACAAATGGCAATTTAGTTTTGAATGGGGAAGCATAAAATGATATAATTTAAAGAAACAGATATGTATCTTTTGGTGTGATGGAAAATTTATTGTAATTATACTACAAGAGGTGGGTGGTTATAGATCACTAATCAAAACAGTTATAATATGGAAACCAAGTGTATTCTTACCCATTTAATGCAAACAACCGTTTCTGATCAAAACAAAACGAGTAATGGAGCCTCTTAAAGAAAAATAGAGATAAAGTCCAAAAGCCTTTCAAATTGTAATACTAAGGAAAAATTAGCCTTTCAAATTATCATCCATAACAAGAGGCAATGCAGTGAGTGCTAGTTATTATTATTAACATAAAAAACTACGAGAGTTGGATTAGCCATTCATGTTGTTCACAGATGGGGCTCACTTTCAAACTTTTGGAAAACGAATCATTTTGTAGGAAGTCTAATCAACCGTCTTTGTGAAGGGGCTTGATGTTCTTAAAATGGTCATAGCATGAAGTTTGCCTCAGAATTCTCTTGGCAAATTGGGATCTCCAGAATGGTTGTCAATGGATGAAAGAAGGAAGGCACACATTGTTTAGATCTAAAAGGAGCTTGAATCAATTACTAGAGCTATTTTGTCTCTTCAAGAAGAAAAGAAAGAGGGATATGTTATTAGACAGATCTTGTAAGTTGGCCAAAGCCCTGCTCCGTTCTCTCATGCATTGGTGCAAGGTGGACCAGACAGAGGAGCTCCATTGGGAGATTCACAGGTTCATGGAAGAAGACGAAGTATCTGTTGATATTTTAGGTAACATCAGATGTGCTCTAGCTCTGAAACTTTGTGGAGGGGCTAGGACACATGAGATCTCCAAGACCCAGAAATCGTTTGGAGAAATTCCACCTGGTGTGAAAGTTATTCAAATAATTAATTATTTTAATGTAGACCCTAAGTCTAACTTAGAGAAATTAAATAATTAAAGTGAATTAATTAAAACATGTGGGTGAGAATGTTCTAAGTGACGTGGATCAAGTTTTTTCTAATCTTAGCCGTCGATTGGAGATTAGGTCATGACCGTTGATTGTTCAATGAGAAAAGTATTAAAGGAAGACTTGGGGTTTGTTGGAGGAGACACACAGAGTGGCAACACTTGAGCTAAGTCAAAATTCTAGGGCGCGGTTTGCTAAGAATTTTCGAGTGATCTTGCAATGCAGCAAGGGGAAGATCGACAAAGGGATTTCAAATCCAAGGCTGAGAATACATAGGCAAAGAGACAAATCCGTACCAGAGGAGTAGTGCACCCCAGCAAGGGTGATGGAGAGGCAACGTAGGCCGAACAGGGGTGACGCAGACCCAACCAAGCTCACGTAGAGCCAGCGCAGAGGCTGATGCAGTCACAAAAGGGTGATGCGGGCCAGGAGGGGCTGACGCAGAACCAGGAAGGGCAACACTGGGTTTCAGTGGGCTAGAAAGTGCTTGTATTCATCAGATCCAGAAGGGGTGACATAGCCACACTGAAGGGTGACACAGTGACTGCGTAGGCACTTGTGGGGTTCTTCATCCTTAGCTGAATCAACCATATTTTCTGTCTCCGAGAGATAGAGGTACATATGCCGAGATTTTCCCTGAGGGGAAAACCACTACTGGTGCCCTTGATTGTATTTAGAATTCTGCATAATAATAAAACCCTCAAGAGCTATTGCACCGGTTTTCCCGCATTGGGTTTTTCTAGGGACATTTGTCTGAAAAATCTTGTGTGTCCTTTGTGTTGTGTGCTTAATTCTTCAATACTTAATATGTATGTATGTGTAGATATGTCGTGTGTTTACTTTTTTTTTTTTCTGAATATTTTTGAAAATAACTTATAAATGTAAAAACACAAGTAGGAGAAGTAAACCATATTTCTGCAGTCGAAATTTCTGTTAAGTAGATCCAGGAATTTTCACATGGTATCAAAGCTATTGCAGATCAGGGGGAGCTAAAGCTATCATCAAAGTGACAAATTTTTTGTTGTAGGAAGGCAGTTGAGACAACAAAGATCCAGAAAGAGGCAGCACGACACCAAAGGGACAATACAGACCCAACAAGGGTGATGCAGAGCCTATCTAGCTCTCAAGAGCTAACACAGGCCCAAGAGGGTGACACTGTGCTAGTTTTCATGGCTGGAGGTGCAGTTTTGTTCTTCGAAGTTGCTGGTGGGGCATTGTTTCTGTCGATGCATAACAATGTCTAGTAGGGTTGACAAAGTACGGGGAAACAGTTCCTCAACAAACTTTCTAGCCAAGAAGTCTGAGATCTGATCAACGAAGTGATTGGAGAGGGTTGATTCAACAAAATTGGTGGCGGATTTCCAGGAAGGAAATCACTTGTCAGGGGGAGCGTATTCTCTACAGGGTTTCTATCGCCAAGAAACCCATATCCAGTATCTTGCTAAGAGCAACAACAGAAGAAGGGAGAAGAGCATCCATTTCGACATTTTGAGCAAAGATGGCCTCTCATGGATTGAGAGATAAGGACAGGTTTGATGGAGCATTTAACTTCGCCATCTGAAAATCCAAAATCCTGTCAGTACTTGACAAATATTGTATCAAATGTCACGCTGAGAAGGTTGTAGCCATTTCGGTTGATGTTGATCCATTAAAGAAGTATGAGGAAAATCAAGCACAAGATAAGCGCTTGATTATGGATGGGGTGAAGGATCATGTGGTCCCACATATTGCCGAAAAGAACATGACAAATGAGACGTGGACAACGCTGACCAAGCTATATCAAGGCACCTCCGTCCAGAGGAAGATGCTTCCGGAGAATCAGCTGCGACTATTTCAGATGCACAAGGGAGAGGATATCGACCCCTTCCTCATTAGATTGAAGGCAATTCAAAATCAATTGGTTGCTATGGGGGAAACTCTCGATGATGGTCTCATGGTGAGGAATGCCCTGAATGCAGTCACCGATGATTGGGGGACCTTTGTCCAAAGCATTTTGGGCAAAGCACAGCTTCCAAATTGGGAGGATATGTGGGCAGCTCTTCGTCAAGAGGAGATTAAGAGAATGTCCAATATGGGCAGCAACAATAGAGGAGCCAAGATCAAGAAGGAGGAGGAAGAAGATGTGGCTCTCACATCTAAGGGAAAACGATAGCAACAAGGGAAGAAGAAGGACCTCTCAAAGGTTCGGTGCTTCAGATGTGGCGAGTTAGGACATTTCACCAGTACTTTTCCTCAGAAGAAGAAGAAGGGAAAGGAAGATTCAAATTCTAAGGCTACGACAACCAAGGGGGATGATGGCAGTGATGATGATGTGCCTATGAGTGTTCATGTGCCTCGAGAGAAGAAGCGGGGCAACATAGATCTGTAGTTCTCTCAAACTGCAGATGATGGGCAGGATCCTTGAGGTACCCAAACTCTTGGATCACATACGAGCTATGGGAGCCCTTAATGACAGTAGCAGGATGACTGGAGTCATTTGGTGCAGAGGATTATGGAGGCACGGTGGCAGTGAGGACACTGAAGACTAGAGCAGCGAAGTGCAGAGGTAGCAGCAACGTCGAAGCAACATCGCAGAGGCTGATGGGACTTCAGTAGTGCAAAGGCGTAGTGCTTACACAATAGCAGCATCAACGCAGAGCTTTAGAGGGTCAACGTAGTTCAACAGCAGAGGGTGCTTTAGTATCGAGATGCAACCAGAATGACTTGTCTATCAGGATTTTGGGTGATGTCCTTCAGTTGTTTACTTCTCAGCAACTAAGTTGTAGTGCAGTAGTTAGCAATGGCAGTGTTATGGGCAGCATGATGCAACATTTGAGAGGGAGTTGTAGTACATATGAGGCAGTGACTGTGGCAGAGTCATGGGCAGCAATAAAGAAGGCAGCAGTGCAATGGATGAGGGGCAGCAGGTCGAGCATCAACAATGCAGGGGACAGATGCCATGGATCAGAGTAACACTTCTGGAGTGAAGTGTTGCTAGAGCACATTCCTCACTAAGAGGGAGTGTTTATTTTTTGGGTAGCATCGGATGTGCTCTAGCTTCAAAACTTTGTGGAGGGGCTAGGACACATGAGATCCCTAAGACCCAAAAATCGTTTGGTGAAATTCCACCCGATGTGAAAGTTATTCAAATAATTGATTATTTTAATGGAGACCCTAAGTCTAGCTTAGGGGAATTAAATAATTAAAGTGAATTAATTAAAACATGTGGGTGAGAATGTTCTAAGTGACATGGATCAACCCTTTTCTAATCTTAGTCGTCGATTAGAGATTTAGAGATTAGATCACGGTCGTTGATTGTTCAATGAGAAAATATTAAAGGCAGACATGGAGTTAGTTGGAGGAGACACACAAAGTGGCAACTCTTGAGCTAAGTCGAAATTCTGGGGCGCGGTTTGTTGAGAATTTTCGATTGAGCTTGCAGTGTAGCGAAGAGCAGATCGACAAAGGGATTTCAGATCCGAGGCTGAGAATACATAGGCGGAGAGGAAGATCTGTACCAGAGGAGCAACACAACCCAACAGGGGTGACACAGGCTCACGCAGAGCCAACGCAGAGGCTAACGGAATCACAAAAGGGTGACGTAGGCCAGAAGGGGTTGATGCAGAGCCGGAAGGGTAGTGCTGGGGTTTCAGTGGGCTAGAAAGGGCTCGTATTCAACAAATCCACAAGGGGTGATTCAACCACACTGAAGGGTGACACAGTGACTGCGTAGGCACCTGTGGGGTTCTTCATCCTCAGTTGAATCAACCATATTTTCTGTCTCCTAGAGATAGAGGTACATCTGCCAAGATTTTCTCTAAGGGGAAAACCACTACTGGTGCCCTTAATTGTATTTAGAATTCTGCATAGTAATAAAACCCTTAAGAGCTCCTGCACCAGTTTTCACACATTGGGTTACTTCGATGTTTTCATTAATAGTTCAGAAAATAACTTGTAAAGTTAAATAAACAAGTAGGAGAACTAAATCAGATTTTTTGCAGTAGGATTTTTGTTTAGGAGATTCAGATATTTTCACATGGTATTAGAGCATTTGCAGATCAGGAAGAGGCGAAGCCATCAACATAAGACCAAAGAAAATTTGTTGCAAGAAAGTAGTTGTCCCGAGTGACAACACAGATCTAGAGAGAGGCAAGGAAGGGTGACGCAATCACCTGTGGAGCTCACGCAGAGCTTGCGTCAGCGAGGAGAGGTGACGATGTAGTAGCGCAATGCTTGTTGGGCCAACACGAAAATTTTGAGCCTCCGGTTGCCGTGGCTAGAAGTGTAGATCGTTTTTCTTTAGTAGTTGCTGGTGGGGCATTGTTTTTTTTAGTGCAGAACAATGCCTAGCGAGGCATGACAAAGTAGGGGAAGCAGTTCCTCAAAAGACCTCTTGTCGTGAATTCTAGATCCAATGTTGATCAACAACAAAGGGTGATCAGAGAGGGTTGATTCAACATTAGTTGGCGGAGGATTTCCAGGAGGGAAATCGATTTTCAGAGGGAGCATGATACCTTAGAGGGTTTCTAGCACCAAGAAACCTAGATCCAAATTTTGCTGGGGCAGCAGTAAAAGAGGGAGAAGCGAATCCGTTCGACATATTTAGTTGAGCAGAGATGGCTGCACATGGACTGAGGGATCAGGACAGGTTGGATGGTGCATCCAACTTTGTGATCTTGAAGGCCAAGATCCTGACATTCTTGGATGAGTATCACATCAAATATCACGTGGTTGTTCTTGTTGATGTTGACCCTTTCAAGAAGTACGAGGAAGCTCAAGCGAAGGCTAAGCACTTGATCATGGATGGAGTCAAGGATCATGTGGTCCCACACATTGATGAGAAGAACACAACACATGAGATGTGGACTTCTTTGACCAAATTGTATCATGGGACTTCTGTTCAAAGGAGGATGCTTCTTGAGAATCGGCTTCGATTATTCCAGATGCTGAAGGGAGAATAGATCGATCCCTTCCTCATTAGATTGAAGGCGATCTGTGATCAGATGGTTGTCGTGGGCGCCACACCTGACAAAGGTCTTATGGTGAGGATTGCTCTGAATGCAGTTACTGATGAGTGGGAAAAATTTGTTTAAGGCATTTTGGACAGAGAAACACTTCCGAGTTGGGAAAACATGTGGGCAACTCTTCAATAAGAAGAGATCAGGAGGATGACCAAGGCGGGAATCAACGACGGAGGGATCAAGATTAAGAAGGAGGAGGAGGAAGATGCAACTTTCGCATCTAAGAGACAACATGGGCAACAACAGAAGAAGAAGAAAGACCTTTCGAAGGTTAGATGCTTCAAGTGTGGTGAATTAGGACATTTCGCCACAACATGCCCTATGAAAAATAAGGGCAAGGAAGAATCTGATTCGAAGGTTGCTACAGCGAAGGGTGATGATGGGACTGGTGATGATGTCGCCATGAGTGCTCAAGTGCCTCGGGAGAAGAGGTGGGGTGACATTGATCTGTAGTTCTTTCGAACTGTAGTGGGGGGCAGGATCCTTGAGGTGTCTCAAACTCTTGGATCACATACGAGCTACGGGAGCCCTTAATCATAATAGCATGATGGCTGGAGTCGGTTGGTGCGGAGGATAATGGCGCAACATTGGCAGAGCTAGGACGCAGAGGTCTTGAGCAGCGCAGAGCAGAGGCAACAACAAAGTGGCAGCAATGCAAAGGTTGATGGGATTTCAACAGCGCAAAGGCAGTGCTCACGCAGTGCAGAGCAGCATCATTGTAGAGCTCTAGAGGGTTAGCGCAGATTAGCAACAGAGGGTGCTTCAGTATCGAGGTGCACTCAGACTGACTTGTATGTCATGTCTTTGAGATGTTTCAGTTGCTGAACTCTCAGCAACTGAGTTGTAGTGCAACAGTTAGCAGTGGAAATGCTATGGGCAACATGATGCAACATTTGAGAGGGAGTTGCAGTACAGATGAGGCAGTGTCAATGGCAGTGACATGGGCAACAATACAGAAAACAACACAGTGGATGAGGGGCAACAACCGAGCATCAACAACGCAAAGGACCAATGCCGTGGATCAGGGTGATGCTTCGGGTTGAAGTGTTGCTAGAGCACATTCCTCGCTAAGAGGGAGTGTTGATTTTTGGGTAGCATCAGATGTGCTCTAGCTCTTAAACTTTGTGGAGGGGTTAGAACACATAAGATCTCCAAGACCCAAAAATTGTTTGGAGAAATTCCACCTGGAGCTAATTAAAGTGAATTAATTTAACATGTGGGTGAGAATGTTCTAAGTGACAAGGATCAATTCTTTTATAATCTTAGCCATCGATTAGAGATTAGATCATGGTCGTTGATTTGTCAATTGGAAAAGTGTTAAAGAATGGCTTGGGCTCAGTTGGAGAAGACACACAAAGTGGCATCACTTGAGCTAAGTAGAAATTATGGGGCGTGGTTTGCTGAGAATTTCAGAGTGAGCTTGCAGTGTAGCAAAATTTCAAATCCAAGGCAGAGAATACATTTGCAGAGAGGCATATCTACCCAGGAGAGACAACACAACCGTTGAGAAGGTGACGCAGGCCCAACTGGGCTCACACAGAGCTGACGCAGAGGCTGACGCAGGCCCAGAGGGGTGACACAGTCCAAGAGGAGGTAACACAGAGCCAGAGGCTGCAACGCTGGGGTTTCTGTGGGGTGAATCAGGTTCAAATTCAACAGATAACAGAGGGGTGACACAACCACTAGGAAGGGTGCCACAGTCTCAACGCAGATCTTGTTGGGGACTGCATAGGCACCTGTGGGGTTCTTCATTTTGATGTTGGATCAGCCATAATATTTGTCTCCATATAGAGGTACTTCTATCGAGGAAATTCTCTGTTGGGTGAGCCACATTGGCACCCTAGTTTGTATTCAGAAATCTCCATAATAATAAAAACCCTCAAGAGTTGTTGCACCGGTTTTCTCGCATTGGGTTTTTCCGGGGACATTTGTCTGAAAAGTTGTGTCCTTTGTTTGCATGATTGTTTATTCTTCAGTACTTGATTTGTATAATTGTGTAGGTTGCAGTATATTTACTTCGATGTTTTCATGAATAATTTAGAAATTAACATGTAAAGTTAAATAAACAAGTAGGAGAAGTAAATTAGGTTTTCTGCAGTAGGATTTTTGTTTAGGAGATTAAAAAAATTTCATAGATAAGATCCAAATCATTCAGGATTGGGTGACATCTCTAGTAGAGCTTCACAACTTCTTGGGCCTTGCTAATTTCTACCATAGATTTATGTTGTGCTTTTCTTATATCACGTAGCCCTTAAGTCAAGTTACCATGGGTGGAACAAAGCAAAGTTTTTTTCGACTGAGCCACAACAGAAGGAATTTAATGAATTGAAACATTTCCTTTGCTTTGCACCAGTCCTCACCCTTCCAAACCTACAACAACCATTTGAGATTTGAAACAAATGCCTATGATTATGTTATTGGTGAAGTCCTAATTCAACAAGGAAATCCGATGGCCTATCATAGTGAGACTCACTCTGACACTGTCTAAAGATACCCAACCTATGATAAGGAGATGTATTCCATTGTGTAGGACTGTCGAGAATGGAAACTTTATATTCTAGGGAAGGAGATGATCAACCACACAGATCATTGGCCTTTTTAATATGTGTAGACACAAAAGAAGTTATAGAATGAATTCCGTAAGAAATCCATTTGAACATCAAATACAAGAAGGGTAGCACTTGAACCGTGTCATATATTTCCTTAGTCAACCCTGATTGTGGCACTGGCCATTTTTCTCAGTTCTTGTGGGCACAAGACCTTTAGATGGCCACAACTATATAAAATTTATTCAAACTTCACTACCACATACCATATGTTGATGACATGCAAGAAAGTTCCAAAATTCCACCTCTAGGATGCATTGTTGTGCTACTTGGAATGCCTTTTTGTCCCTTTAAGTGAGCATTCCAAGTGGATGTGAGAGATACATTACAATTAGGTAGTAGGACACTTTGGTGTGGAGAATTCAATGGAATTATTGTAAAAGTATTTTTATTGGCTTAAATTTCGACATGATTTTCGCAATTATATTAAGTCCTACACTGCATGTACCATTTCCAAACCAACTATTTAGAAGCAAGGCTTATACACCCCTCTACCTACTCCTAACTATCCTTGGGAATCCATCTCCATGGACTATATGTCTAGCCTTCCTTCTACCAAACATGGTAATGGTTGTGTGTTTGTGGTTGTTGATATATTTTCTAGGACAACCATCTTGTCCACCTGCAAAAAGAGTATCACAGCATAAGCCGTTTCCAAGTTATTCTTCAAATGGATGTGTATGCATTTTGGTATCCCATAGACCATCATATCAAATTGGGATATCATGTTCCTAAGCACATTCTAGTTGAGCCTTTGGTCAATGTTGAACACCAAACTCTCTAAATTAATTGCTTTCCACATGTATATTGAAGGCAAAACAAATGTCATCAACATGATGATTGTGAAACTTCTACACATGTACAACTCTAAGCACCCATGTACATGGGATGAGAGTCTCCCCTATTTTTATCACAACAACAACAAAGCTCTCAATAGCTTAACTGGCCATATCCCCTTTTAGGTGGGCCTAGGATTTCAACCATTAGGTCCCATCGATGTTGCATTGTGCCTTGAAAATACGCAAGAAAAATATGCACATGTTCAATACAAAGCCAACAAAGCTACCAATTTTATTGAATGATTTTAGTATATCCACTAGAAGGTCCATGATATCTTGCATAAAGCTAATAGAAAGTATAAACGATACCATGATCAACACTAGGTACCACACTAGTTTCAAGTAGGAGACAAGGCTTGGTTGCTTCTGTAGAAAGAATGCCTTGTAGGGGCCCATCAGAAGCTTCAACCACTCCCCTATGGATTTTACACCATCACCAAGGCTACGGGTGACAGTTATTTTGAGCTAAGTACCCCCCCATTCATTGTCTTTCACCGAGTGTTCAATGTGGACTACCTTTGACCATAATTTCTACCATTGTTAGACACATCAAAAATCCTAGAGTAGTTGATGCCAACAGAGCTTAACCCAGTCTGCATTTAAAAGGCCACAACTGATTAGATAGTTGACACACAAATTAAGAGCACTCACCCACAAAGGGTCCAACTAGATCAGGTTGTCAACAAAAGCTAACTCCTACACCAAGGTAAGTGCCTTAACAAAGGCCAAGTTCACTAGAAGTTCCCCCATCTCATGTAAGGAACTTAACGCAATCGATTACATTGATTCCTAATGGAGGATGACTAATCAAGGTGGATATGGCCACCCACCTATTCCATTGGATCATGGCACAAATTTCCTATTTTGGAAGATTTAGGTCCCAAACTTCTGGAGCCATTTTGAGGTCCTAAATGGTGTTTTCAGGGAAATAGGGAAACAACAATCATATAATTCATTGGTTGTCAGAAATTATACTTCTTGGATAGAACTTGATAATGTGTTATCATCTACACCAAATAGATATTTTATTCTAAGTTACGACTATAAGAAGTTGACATTCCAACTTACCCCATGAAGTCCCATAAGCCTTTGGTGCTTCATCTACTAGGGTTAGGTTTTTGGAGGTTTAGAGTTTCTCATTGTTTCTTCATGATAGAAATGCCTTTGAGCGTCATTGTAACACAATTCAAGAAGGCACATAGCCATCACATTTCTTCTTAAAAAAAGCTACCAAAATTCAAGCTAGTTTGCTTTCATTCTACATATATATATCGTTTCAACAATTTCCATTTATTAATTGAAGTCAAGCTTCACTATATCTCTATGTTTTGGGTTTAAATCTACATTTCATTTTGTTCCTTTCATAAATCTAGATCATGTAGTATTGGTATTCCTAGTCCCATGGTTATCTTCTACCAACTATTGGTGGGTGAGTGGGAGATCATCCCCATAGAATACTTGTTAATTTTTTTTTAGATGCCATTGCCTTGAAGGAATGTCCCAATCTCTCTACTACTAGTATGAATAGGAATGGTGATAGTAGATCACGTTGCGTAATCCCCCGAGAAGAGGAGAAGGGTGGAGATGGTGATCCCCTAACTAAGATCAATGAGGAGGATGAGGAAATGATATTGTGAATCCATTCTATCCATTCATCTATTGAGAAATCCTTTAGGGAAGTATACTTGGGGTTTATTTAATTTGATTTCTCTTTCTTGAAACTGTCTTGTGATGTTCCTTATTAATTCTTCTTTGTACTTATTATATTTTTTTTATCATCAAGACACATGTCAAACAATGAAGATCGCAAACACAACAAAAGAAAACAAGATGTAGGCACTCAGCTAGGGAAACACCTCTCTTCTATGGGATAACCCATAAATTCTTCTTCTCTTTTTTTAGAACCAAATCAAATGACACAACCAAGACCCTTTGACGAACAATACAACCTCCCAATCCACCAAGTTAGCCTCCCAAGAATATTGATCAATCTATAGTCAAGTCCTCCACGAATAAACACAAGACAAGTCTTTAAGGTAAATCAACAAGGGCCTAGACCCTCTCTTCAATTCCTAAACTTTGGCTTACAATAGATCAGACTTGCAGTAACCCTAGCTCACATGTGTGACATAAAAACGAAGAAATTTGACTCCCCTTTTCTTGATATATGTCTTTCCTTCCTTCACTCTAGTTCTTCCTGCTTTTCAAGTGTTTTTGCACATATTTTCCTGCTCTTGGAACTTCAGATCAAATCACTTGAATGGATCATCTCCCAATAGGTCGAATGCATGGCTATATATAGTGGTTGTAGCTCCTTAATGAGGCCAACATGAAGAGAGGGTTGACTGACTTGGTGGAGGAGGATACACTTACAACTTTGACTCAATTACAAATTTATTTCTTGATATACAAAGCCCAAGAAGGGTATATTATATGATGACAAGTACTATGACTCATGACTCAAATCCTAGAAGCACTCAATGGGTACTTTGACCTAGAAACAAAGCATGAAACCCATGGTTATAGATAATTTTCCTTTTATAATAATTTTTCTTATTCTTTTACATCAAATATACAATACACGAGTAATTATGAAGGCCAAAACTAGTTACAATTGTCAACACTCCCTCTTAACTAGGAGGTATTCATAATTGATCAACCGGTCTAACGTTGACCTCAATTTGGAATGCTCCAATAAGAGTAACAACATACACAATGTTAGATACCAACTGCCAAGGTATCACATCAAAGATCTAAGTTTCAGGACACTATTTCAAGGATCCATCAACTCAAGAATTTAAGTGTCATTTCCAAGACACTAATAAAAGGATATAAGACAGTAACGGGGACTAAGGTGTCATCAAGGAAACTTGCCACTATAGGTACCATCAGACTACAACCTTGGTATCAATCCAACAGGATATAGATACCATCTAGGCCTTCATGCCAAGACACCAACCCTTGGGGATCCATGTATCATCAAGGTCAAACACTAAAACAGAGCTCCACAAGACCAAGATACCCTCCCACAACGGGATCAAGACATCATCAACGAAAAACTGTAACTGAGATTTCAACACCAACCAGGCCAAGATGTCCTCCTAAGTACCATCATATAGACAGTTTATGGTACTTATCTCTCCCTCTCAACCAATTCATAGGTATTCATCAATCCAAACATGCTTCAAACTTCTTAGGGAGAGATCAACACATTAGCTACTTGTTCATTCACCTGAACATAGTGTAGCCTCATGACCCCAATCACGTCCAACATATTGGTTCTTATTATCAATATGCTAGCACAATCTCTGGTGTCCTCAATTATTCTGTTGCATTCTTAATTCATCACAATATCCAAAAAAACCTTGACGGAAGTTTCCTTCTCCAACTTCTCCTGCAACAACAAACTCAACTTCAACACTTCTCAAAACAAATGAATCTTGTTCACAACACATCAATATCAATTTCCAGCAGTGCCTTAGCTATTCTCCAATCATATTCTTTCTTCATAGTCTTTACTATACATCATGTCCTCCTTTTCAACTATGGGTGATATACACTTTCCTCTTAAATTAGGGGGATAATTCCGTCACCAACAACTTTCATTCTTTCAGTTACATGGGCTCTTTCTTTTTACATCATCATGTCATCGAAGAACTTCGACCTTTAGAAACATCATTCTTTATCTTCTCATGACATCAAGGTCATCTATCGATCATCAATGTAAACTTCAATGTCATCAGGGTTCTCACAACTCCCGCTTTCCATCATGCTTATTAAGGTCATCATTACATATCATCATAAAGTCATTATCAAGTAGTCTTACATCTTTAAAACCTCTTGAAAATTGTGTACTTGTAAATTTATTCAACAAGTACAAATCATTAGAGAAATTTTGAGGTCTAAAACGGTCCTCCTAAGGAATATTATAAAATAATAGTGGAAATAATAAAATACGATTATATTACATAATCAATTTTTGGAGAAAAAGAAAATATTACTTTTTTCAACTCGCATTTTCAACTTATCTCCCGATGATTTTATTCAAATTTTGAGTGGGAATACTCATTGGATGCATAATTTAATTTTGCATCCAAGGAGTACCCATGTTGCATACTTTCGATGGACCCTACTACACGAAAAATGTGAAATACATTTAAAAAAAAAAAAACTTGATTGTAATCACATTTTTTCATGTATTTCATATTTTTCTTATAGTAGGGTCCATCGAAAGTATGCAACATGGATAATCCTTGGATGAAAAATTAAATTATGCATCCAACAAGTGCCCCCACTCGAAATTTGAGCGAAATTGTAGGGAGATAATTCAAAAATATGAGTTGAGAAATTAGTTTTTTAATTTTTAGTTTTTTTAATCTATTTACCTTTTTACTCCAAAAATGGTGAATCATCCCCCATGGTTAACATCGTCATATTCAATCCTATTGGTTCTTATAAAGTTGATTTTTGTTGTCCATTTTTTATTTGAGGCCCATTTTTTAATAATCCTTAGATATTCAAAACCTAAACCTTCTTAGGGTTACAAATATAACAAAAGCAATCAACTAGGGTTACACTTTCATTCCATAGATTATTATAACCTTTACTAAGGCTTTGTCACAGGCCCTAGACACCATCATCAAAACTTTAATATTAAACAAGTAAACAATGTTAGGGTTTCATCCATGACGAAAGCAATGACACCTAGGGTTTCATTCCTAGGATCTTATATCAACTTCTACAAGGGTTTTGCCATAAACCCTAAATGTTGGCATCAAACCCTAAAAGCTAGGGTTTTATCTTATGCCTTCGATATCAACAGCAAAACCTAAGAATCAAAAGGAAAGGGTTTTATCAAAATAAACAAATAGTAAAAGATAGTATGGCAAGGACTGATTTATTCTAGAGACCAATCACCCTATAAGATTTTTTTATGATTCTATAGCAAACCCTAGATATGAGAGAGTTAGAAAATAAAAAATATTGTACCTTCTTATATGAAGGAGACAAACTACAAACCTTGTAATCTTTAAACATACCTTCAGTTGCTTCTTTCACAAATCTTATAGGGCTCTCTTTGTAACAAAGCTTCTTACAAGTCTCCCTTTTGAAGATCCCTCTGAATCTAGTCACAATCCTCTCTTTCATCTACATTCTTTAGAGTATACCTTTCAAACAAGATACAAGGAAAATGATTATAATCAAGTAAAAATAATAAAGCTAGATATATAAGGAAATACAAAATAATGAAAGAGATAAAGAATACTTAATTTTCGTGAGAAGGTGGAAGTTTCCTCTTGAAGGGCTTCCTCTTGCATAATACCAATGTTTCTTTATGTACCTACAACATTTACTTGACGAGTACCACCAAAAATATATAAATACGAGAGGACAATTTTGTTAGACTAGGGTTTTTATGGTATCTTAGAGGATACACTCCTAGGATTCGTAGACACATACCCTAATTTCCTTAATATTTCATTTGGAAACATCAACCCTAGGGTCTTGTTGTCACACACTAGGGACCATCCTTACTAGGATTCACCACATGCCCTAGATTTTCCTTGCGAACCCTATATATCAAAATCTAGGGTTTTTATGAGGGAACAAACCATATTAGATTTAGGGTTTCTGAATAGGAATCTCTAATTTAATATTCATCTAGGGTTTATAATCCTAGATATTAAAAAAAAATCAATAAATATAAGACTACAAACTTAGACTTAAAACATATATCAAATCCCTAATGCATATTTATATATAGACCTTTAAAAACTTCACAAATGAACATGTTATGCTATATATACCTTATAGCAGTATTACCTTACCCTTTCTTGAAAGTGACTGCTTCCCAACCTTTCACTTCCTTTAGTACTGCCTTCATGATGCTCTTTATAAGGTAACTTAACTATAGTTGCAAGCTTGATACCAATTTCCTCCAACCAAACATACTTTCTTCACCAATACAAATATAAATGCAACCTTGTAATAAGGATAACTTATATGAAAAATTTATAGTAGACTAAGGCCTTTCCTTACTTGTTGGACTATAAGGCTTAGCTTTGGTAATATCTGAAGAATACTTTGGTCCTTACAAAAGAGATCTGTTACCAAGTTGGGGCTACTTATTTTCAATGTATAGATGGCCCAAAAAAGGAATCTTAAACAAGTTGACCATATCATAGTGCTTGCAAAGGAGATTGCAAGCTTCTAACACCATTATTCAGTATCACTCCTTATACATATAATTCTCAAGCTCGTCGTTTTTTTGTTGTTGTTGTAGGTTTTGGTCCTCTTTTTAGAATTATAAGGTTACCTTTCAATGATTCTGAGATTCGGTATTCAAGGAAATTGGCCTAATTCTTTTGTGCATAGATATTGGCCTTTTACAATTTCTTTCTTCTTCACTTTATCACTTCATATTGTATTTAAAGTGACCCTCCTATAGCTTTGACACAATTTATCTAATTTGAGGCTATCTCAGAAAATTTCAGCCATCCTTACCGTAAAACTTTTAACCTCCAAGAAAGAAATTGCGACCTCTCCATGTAGCTTGGTCTTATACATAGAGATCTGAGTTTGGTCCTCTTAGTAGACTTGAATTTATTCTTTGACATAGTAGAGGGGACCTTCCAACTGCCCATGTCACTAACCATAGCTATGATACCATGTTGAGAAATCCTTTAGGGTGGTATAGTTAGGGTTTATTTAATTTGATTTCTCTTTCTTGACACTTTCTTGTGATGTTCTGTATTAATTATTCTTAGTACTTATTATATCTTTTATCATCAAGACAATTGTAAAAAATGAATAACACAAACACAACAGAAGAACACAAGATGTAGGAACTTACTAGGGAAAAGCTTCTCTTTTAGGGGAAAACCTAGAAATTCTTCTTCTTGTTGGAAATGTATTCACTACTGAGAGGGGGGTGTATCAGTAGTGATGGAATTTATACCGATTTTAAATATTTTTCAACAACCTCAAATATCCATGCAAATTAATAACATAAGATCATCAAAACATATATGTAACAATAAACTCAAAACATAATAACCATGAGGAATATCAACACAAGCATGCACACATAAGAACAAAAGTATTTTTTGGTGGAAAGCCTTTCTGGAGAAACTCACCATGCTGTTGTTGCGCTGCTCAATTCTTTTAATATTTAGGCTGAACAAATCGTACATGGATTAGCTTACACCCATAAGCTAGAAGACTTGGCTTCCTCTACAATATGTTGACGTCTATCAATTCACAAATATATTTCTCTCATAGATCTACATACTACCATCTGCTAGAAACTCCCACGACCAATGATCCTCGCCTAACTACCATTGGACTATCCAGCTCCTATTGGATGGATAAAACTCTTCGTACTACTGAATTCACCAAATCATTGTCTATTCTAAAGCCTCCACTCCTTCACTTCCTCCATGTGAACCACTTTTCATATATTTTCAAACTAGGTTATCCATTCACTCAACATGAGAAACCCAACAACTCCATCGTTCTGCACATAAAATATGAATAAAAAAATCTGACCTGGAGGAGGGAAAATCTTCACTACTTCACACACCAAAACATTGCTCTCAAACACACCACAAGCTGCCAAATTCTGCCACAAACTACAAACAAATTCTGAATATTCTTCTAAACTCTATCTATGATTTCTTAACACAATTCTCTGTTATATATCTGGATAAACTATGTGAGCAACTATTTCATTCTCTACTCACTCACAATTCCCCCACAATAGCATACTCTCACACTCTCACAACAACCAACAAGATAGACTCAATGCCTTCCTCTATTTATCAATTATCTGTGTTAAGTTACTTTGTAAATTCTACAAGTTATGGACCACTCAAAAATTCTTTTCACACTCTTCAGATTTGGTTGAGATAGGCTTATTGACCAAATCAACCACTAACTCCACTAGCCTTTTGATATCTTCAACCTTGATTAGCTTCTATAGGCTGCACTACCTTTTCCGACCATATGTCGAAAATTTTTTATCAAGAACATCACCATGATACCAAAAATCACTGAGATGCACGAGGAATGCAGAGAAAAACTCATGAAAAGGCTCGATCGCACGCACAACACTGATTGAATTCAACTGGTTGAATGCATAGGCATGTATCCCAACGACTAGATCTTTTGTCACACTAATGACCCATCATCCATGCAACTAGGGCAGAGGTTGAAGGGAAACCTATTTCCTCAGCTCAAAAACTGCTCAACCTTCTTCGAGAGCTTGAAAATCCTCTATAGGACCTTTGGAAGTCACTGACACCTCTACAACACTTCATCAAAACACTTGCATATCATCAACATCATCACAAGTCAAACTAGGTTGACTACGATGCTAACCAACAACCATACTAAACATTCGGGCCATCAAACTTCTCCACAAACATTATGCCATCAATATGCAACACCAGAACATGTCAAACATCCTCCAACACCTGTATAAAAATCTCAAGCATCCATTGGCACATGTAGATTCTCTTCAAGACCAAATTATAACATCATCAACATGAGAGAGCTAACTGGGACATGAAGACCTAATAACAAGGCTCCTCCACTCCAGCTCTTGTAGTAGCCACAAATACCTATATGCATAAACATGATCAAGAAGATCATCACATCTCCAAGCTAGTATACATGGCAATGACAATCTACACATCATCCATACACAAGCCACCTACAGTCACACATACACATGCATAACCAACTCACCTACAACCCAAACAACCAGGTTAACATCAATTTCCACCATTAACATATTTGCAACACTGCAACACACATCAATGCCAACAATCTACCCCTTTGTCATTGATGTCAACCTCTATTGAACTAATCATCTGAAACTGTCCTCTGAAAGCTGATCAACATCCTCACATTCTCCCCCTTTGACATCAATGGTAAAGGGATAAAAATATCAAGGACAAATGCTATATACTCCTCTACATGTAAGGGGCTCCACAAAAAACATAAGCTCCACTCAAAATCATATGCAGGTGATGAACAATGGAGTGTAAGAATGAAATACAACTACATTTCTCCACATAACTAAAAAATATCTGCAATAAACCCCCCTAGACATAAATTATGTCCAATCATAAACACACTAGAGAAACGATATACATCTCCTATCAATAGCAACAATAAACTCTCTCACTCAGTCGCAACAAAAATTGAAACACATGCTCTCTCCCCTGAAGCAACAACAACATAATCCATGACATAATAGTAGCAACAGATCAAATCACCAACACATAGCAACAACAACATAGTATCACCAACTAGAAGCAACAACATATATCCAACCAAATATGAAGGAACAACATCAAATACATCCTCTCCATAATGTACTATCTAGTAACATAAAAACTAATACATCAACAACTACAATCACTGTCTAGATGCAACATCTCTTTGAAGTAGACATGGTAGCAAAAAATCCATAATGATAGGTCACAACAATATGACCAACCATACTCCATTGAATACAAGAATCTTCGTGGTTGAATGTAAAATGATGTATATAGTTGCCAATGCCTCCTTGCCATATGCAAGAGGCTACTCCACATGGATCAAAGACTATGACAAAAAGATATGCAATGAAGTACATGGCCTCATAGGATTATTACATGGCTACAAAGATGATAATACATTGCTATAAAATTACATCAATAAGCCTATATATGGTTGAACCATGACTCACATGACTCTCTCTCAATGCATATATGACTCAAGAGCTCCCCACCATGATAAGTATGAGAGTGTAAAAGAATAATACTTGAAATACATGGCTGCTACAACACACAAACAACCCATACATAGCTTGACTAACTCTCATGACTCATTGTACAACATATGCCATACATGGCTCTCAATGCTATGCATGTCTAATACAATGTTATAATGCAAGTACATAGAGCATATGATCAACCACATGTCCTCTTTATGGCATAAAGATAAAGTCAATATAAATCACATAAGAGACATGTATCAACCTCTTTAAATCATGAACCATAAATCAATATTCCAACAGCAGTTTCCGACAGTCCATAACATTACATAGTGTCCCAACAATAACATATATCAACAACATCATAAAGTAGCAATATATCACATCAATCAACCCAATATATCATCTCTCTATAGATATATAAGGCAACAACAATAACTATCATAGGAGCATGAGGCTCTACAAGATAAGAAAAAGTTGGTAGCAACAACATCACATAAGAAACCATACTAAAAAACATAAGTATCATCATATGTAGCAGCAACATCAATATGAAAAACATCCATCATGAATATAAGCATCATGCACCATCATTGTACTAATCTCCATGGTACCACCACATGCATAAAATCATCAAACTAAGATGCATAATACATGCCAACTGCATGTCAAACCATATAGGCAATATATATAATCAAACCATAAACATCTGCAACGGATGATCACATAGCATGAGATGCATATCCAACTCCATCAAAATATTGGAAGCATATAAAGTTCTCCTTGTGAACATGTGCCATCTATCTTCCTTATCACAATACCTTTTGCAAACACAACATTATTAGCATAAAGTCCATTATCATGAAATTGTGAGCATCATAAAAAATAACTTGAGTCAAAAAGTAGATATATTCACATATACTTCACTAGCCATGGAAACACCATCAATGATTCTTCATGCAAAACAAAATGTGCCATAGCTCCCCCTAAGGCCATGCAAACCTCAGTTCCTTCTTGTCATTCCTTGATGCTCCTTTTCCCCCAAACTTTGAGTGGTTGCTCTCTTGCATGTAGATGTTCAACTGTCATCTTGTTTGGCATACTTTACATATTCTTCGTTCTTTGATTGGGTGACCTTAAATTTCTTGGAGTCTTGCAATCCTTGGCCATATGACCAAGATTATCACATATGTAGCATTTGATATGACCAAGAAATGGAGGAAAATATTTGAACCTTTTGATCCTCCTTTTACTCGTAATTGCATGCAACCTCCATTCAATAGCCTTATGGCCAAAATCATTGAATGAGTAGAAACAACCATAGAAATGACCATTATACCTGATTTTGGATGAACTCCAAGAAGTGGGTTGTCTTTATTGCTTGTTTACTTAATAGGAACTTCTACATCATTGCTTCGTTTGCTACATGGATCTACAATTGCTACAATATGTCCTTGTTTCTAGCAGTGGTAGCATCTCACATCATCCAAAAGTGAAAATGATCTTCTAGGTTCTTTTCTTGGTGTCACCTTTATTTTTTCTTCCTTAATTTCCTTCTTTGGTTGCTTATGTTGTTGATGCATCTCCTTCTTGTTGCTTTTGCTATTGCCATCATTGGTTATATTTGTGGCTGCAAAAAAACTAGTTTCTTCCTTGTGCACGCTAAAATCTGACTTGATAGGTGAGAAAGTGGTTTGATCCTCTAAATCATTTCTTAGTGAAACCACTTCTTCTTCCAATCTCTCACAGTCCTCCTCCTTATTTCGATACTAATTTCTTGTTTCTTCCTCAATCCTCCTTGCCTCCTCAAGCTGAATTTTCAAACCATTGATCTCTTCTCTTGGGCCATTTTCTTTCTCATCGGTAATCTGCAAAAGTATTTTCTGATCTTTACATGCAGTGGTTATTTTTCCTACTTCAACAACTAATTCCTTGATTATAATCATTGTTGATTCATATTCAGCCTTAATGTTAGCAATATCCTTCTCATCATCACTATCAAACTCAATATAATCATAAAAAATATAGTTTAAAAATTATTTTAACATATTTCCTCGTGACACAACTTCTTTGGTTGATATTTCATAATCAGTTGCTTCTTTTGCAATGGATTTATTTTCTTCCTTCTTCAAACTTCTTTTCTTTTGAGACATCCTCCTCTTGTTTCTGGCCATGATCTACGATCTACTCTCCAAGCATTCAAGAATCACTGAACAACACCAACTCTGATACCAATTGTTGGAAATGTATTCACCACTGAGAGGGGGGTGAATCAATAGTGATTCCCTTTATACCAATTTTAAATATTTTTCAACAACCTCAAATATCCATGCACATTCACAAAATTATCTCATCAAAAAATATATGCAACAATAAACACAAAACATAATAACCATGAGAAATATCCACACAAGAATGCACACATAAGAACACAAGTATTTATGGTGGAAACCCTTTTAGGAGAAAACCACCATGTTGTTGTTCCGCTGCTCAACTATTTTATTATGTTGCTGAAAAAATCATTCATGGATTAGCTTATACCCATAAGCCGGAATACTTGGCTTCCTCTACAGCATGCTGGCATCTATCAATTTGGAAATCTGTTTCTCTCACGGGTCTACAGACTACCATCCGATGGAAGCCTCCATAACCAACGATCCTCGCTCAGATACCATTGGACTGTCCAACTCCTATTGGATGGAGAAAACTCTTCCTACTACTGTATCCGCCAAATCATTGTCTATTCTAAAGCCTCCATTCCTTCAATTCCTCCATGCGAACCACTTCATATATTTTCAAACTGGGTTCTCTATTCGCTCAAAATGAGCAACCCAACAACTCCATCATTCTGCACATAAAATATGAATAAAAAAAACTGACTCGGAGGAGGGAAATTCTTCACTACTTCACACACCAAAACACCGCTCTCAAACACACCACAAGCTGCCAATTTTCTGCCACAAACTACGTAAAAACTCTGACTCTTCCTCTGAACTCTATCTCTAAATTTTGCACACAATTCTCTGATATATCTCTTCATAAACTATGTCAGAAATTGTTGCATTATATACTCACTCACCATGCCTCCACAATAGCATACTCTCACACTCTCAAAACATCCAACCAAATAGACCCAATTCCTTCCTCTATTTATCAATTTATGTGTGGAGTTACTTAGTAAATGCTACAGGTTATGGACCACTCAACAATTATTTTCACACTCTTCAGATTTTCTTGAGATGGGCTTCTTGACCAAATCAACCACTAAATCCACTAGCCTTTTGATATCTTTAACCTTGATAAGCTTCTAGAGGCTCCACTACCTTTTCCGACCATATGCTGAAAAATTTTGATTAAGAACATCGACATGATACCAAAATTAGCTGAGATGTGTGAGGAATGCGGAGAAAAACTTGTGAAAAGGCTCGGTCGCACGCACAACACTGAATGAATTCAATCAGTCACATGCATAGGCCTATCTCCCAGTGACTTGAGCTTTTCAGTCGCACACACAAAACTGACTGAATTCGACTGGTCGCATGCATATGCCTGTCTCCCAGCAACTGGAACTTTTCAGTGGCACTGATGACCCATCATCCATGCGACTAGGGCATAGGATGAAGGAAAAAATATTTCCTGAGTTCAAAAATTGCTCAACCTTATTCTAGACCTTCGAAAGCCTCTATAGGGCCTGTGGAATTCACTGTCATCGCTGCAACACTACATCAAAACACTGCCATATCATCAACATCATCACAAGTCAAACTATATTGACTACGATCCTAACCAACAACCATACTAAACATTTAGGCCATATAACTTCTCCACAAACACTCTGCCATCAATATGCAACTCCAGAACATTTCAGACATACTCCAACACTTGTACAACCATCTCAAGCATCCATTGGCACATATAATTTTTCTCCAAGCCCAAAGTATAACATCATCAACATGAGAGACCTAACTGAACACGGAGACCTAATCATAAGGCTCCTCAACTCCAACTGCTATAGAAGCCACCAATACCTATATGTAGAATATAATCAAGAGGATAATCACATCTCCAAGCTAGTAGACATGGCAAGGACCATGTACAAATCATCCATACACAAGCTACCTATAGTCACACATAGACATACATAACCAACTCACTTGCAACCCAAACAACTAGATTGACATCAATGCCAAATAACAACACATCTACAACACACATGAATGCCAACACTTCTCTTCTTAGAACCAAATTAGAGAATACAACCAAGAGCCTTTGACCAACAATACGACCTCCTCCAATCCACCAAGTCAACCTCCCAAGAATATTGATCAATATATAGTCAAGTTATCCACGAATCAACACAAGAAAACTCTTTTAAGGCAAATCAATAACGGTATCGACCCTCTTTACAACTACTGAACTTTGACCGACAATAGTTGAGACCTGCAGTAACCCTAGCTCGCACGTGTTGTTGGGTGATTTAATTGCGAGTTAAATCCATGTCATTTAATTTGTCAACACGAGGTTCGTGAATTGACGCGGTATACATGTACTATATGTACTAGGTGATTATTTACCAGAATATATTAATCTAGTGCAGTTGAAACTAAGTATTTAAATCAATTCAATCCAATCCAAACCAAACCAAACCAAATATAAAGAAATTGAAGTCACACTTGCATAAATGAAATCACACTTGCTTGAAATCTGATCTATGAAAGCATATGAAAAAGTGAACAATGATATTATTCAATTTTAGACAACAAGGAAGAGGCTCTTGTCTCAGAGGTACTCGTTGTACTTCCTTATTGCTTCTATTCATTCAACAAAACCATTTTCACTTATCTAAATTACCAAAGCATATAAATCTAATCTAGGAAAACATGGGAAAAAGTGAACACTGATTTCAATTCAATCCTAGTTCGCAAAGAAGAGGCTCTAACTTAGAGATTCGGTTTTTCCTTCTTTATTCAAACTAATCATTCAAAAGATATCATTTTCATTATCTAAATGGCCATGGCATGCAAGTGATTTTATACAATTATCATCCACAATAGATTGAAAAAGAGAATATGATATTAACATATGAAATGAAAATACTAGCATATATTTACAACAATGCAAAAATATAAATAGAATGCTTCCTTGATCTATTTGGAGTGAGCTCAATTATCCTAAGAGAAAAGTAACAAACTATTCCATAAATGTATACATTACAGTAAAGCAAGTTACATATAAAACTATAGAATGGAAATTTATATAAAAGAAAGCTTTACTCTATTTAATCATAGGTTGGATACATGCTCCAAGAGTCCTCCCCTTGGAATGAAGGAGGCACTCCTATTTATACATAAACTTGAGATAACTAACAAAGATTTGAGATTCATAAATCTCTCTTAGCTCCACAAATATCTCATGTGGTTACAACCATGTGCTAACACTTATCAAGTAACATCTCTACAAATCCTCTCACAAATCTCTAATATATTTGATAAGAAATACTATCAAAACTTCCATGATTCTTCTCCATGAAGTATGCTTGAAGGAATCTCCCAAATCTTCATCAAATCTAGAAATTCGAATTTGAGGCTTGGTGGTCAAATAACACTTTGTTGAAGTCTTCAAATATACCTACAAACATCATGAAACTCATCCCACTTTCATATATAAGTGAACACATGTTATTTGTCCAATATTTAATCATAAATTCACTCAAAAACACTAAAACAAATGCATTGGAAAATTATAAGTCTAAACCCGATGTAATCGTGAAATTAGTTTATGGGAAAGAGAAATATGGTTTAAAAGTGAAGTGAAAAGTTTGTAAAAATATGGTATTTGGGCGACCCAACACGTGTGACAAAAAAACACAGAAATTCGACTCCCTTTTTCTTGGCATGTGTCTCTCCTTCCTTCACTCTAGTTCTTCCTTATTTTCAAAGTTATTTGCACATATTTTCCTACTCTTGGAACTTCAGATCGAATCACTTGAATAAATCATCTGCCAATAGGTCGAATGTATGACTATATATAGTGGTTGTATCTCCTTAAAGAGGTCGACATGAAGAGAGGGCATGCCGACTTGGTGGAGGAGGCTACACTTACATCTTTGACTCAATTAATAATTTATTTCTTGATATGAAAATCCCAAGAAGGGTCTATTATATGATGACAAGGACTATGACTCCTGACTCAAATCCTAGAAGCACTCAATGGGTGCTTTGACCTAGAAATAAAGCATGAAACCCATGCTTATAGATAATTTTCCTTTTATAATAAAATTTATTCTTCTTTTGTATCAAATATACAATACATGAATAATATGAAGACTGGACGTAGTTACATTTCTCAACATCCTCTACAAAACTAAAACCACCAAGGATACTACAAAAAATTTTACAGTTCATCTTCTCATAAGCTTTAGAACGCTCTAGTTTGATCATCATTTTGGATTTCTTTATGATCTTTATAGAATGAATAATTTCATGTGCTACCATAATACCATCCAAAATGTGTCTCCCCTCTACAAATCTCGTCCTCTCTGGAGAGATGATTTGAGGAAGGAACAACATGAGTCTATGGCTATGAAATTGGCAATTCCTTTGTAAATTACATTGCAAAGGGTGATGTTTCTGTAGCCATTGTGATCCTCCACCTTTTATGTCTTGGGCACCAATGTTAGGAAAGTGGTGTCCAAGGCGCTAAGAATAGATTAGGACTGTCTATATTCCTCAACAACCTACCATTCCTCCTCCCCAATGATTGGGAAACATGATTACAAGAATTAGATAGTGAAACCATCTAGCCATGGAGCTCTATTATGAGGCATTTCCTTCATCATAGTTTCAACCTCTATATAGGATATATGCCTGAGCAAAGCTTCATTTCGTTTTGGAGTGATTATCCATGGCTCATACCTAGTTATATGCTGGATGGCCATCGTTTTATAAACAATGGGATAAAAATGAATACTATGGAAAATTTGGGACAATTCTTGCGATATATCCTGATGCGTTTCTAATTTCCTTCCTTCAGATTCCATAAACAAAGATATTTGATTATGGTCCCGATGTTGGAGCATTGAATTGTGAAAGAAAGTTGTATTTGTTTCTCCTTCTTTAAGCCATTGGATGCAATATTTTTTCTTCCACGGTATCTCTTCCTGCTTTCTTCTCTCCCCAACTCTTATAAATTTTTTACCTCTACTTTGATTAAGTTCTCAAACTTATTAAATAAGATACCCTCTTGTTGGTTTTCTTCCATTTTTTGTTCTAATTTTTTTTTTTCTCCAAGATGTTTCCAAAGCATCTCTTATTGCACGCTTTCAATTTACATTTAATATTCCAGTGTTTTTTAATAAAGCCTAAACATCATTGGTCCTTCTATACCTATTATCTCATCCCACCACTACAAAATATTAGATTGGAATTTTGGTTGACGAAGCCAGAATTTTATGAAATCTAAAGGGATTGTTTCATGGTCTATCATTCAAATCAATATTTAATCAGATGGCCTATTGATTCAACCCATGGTTGGGGAGAATAGAAGCCTCTATGAATAAATCCAAGTTAAGGATATTCCCAGACAATAAAAATTGATTTGGTTTTGAGGAAACATGTTGTTGTCCACCTCTCTAGTTGTTCCGTGTATAAATACCTATTTTTGGAGCTATCTCAACTAGGCATGATGGATCGATTGTCTCATGAATGAGCACTTCTTTTTCCTCCAACCTTCTGATTCCCTATTTCTTCTCCTCAAGTTACTTGATACTATTAAAATCTCCTTTGATAATGTTTCCACCAATGCTATGAGTTACAAAATTCGCAATTGTTGGCCTTTTGCAAGAGCTTGCAATGTTCCCATTTATTAATGTTCCCTTGAATGACTTCACAAAGGAAATTTTCTCACAAGGGCATGAAAAAACTTCTGGTAAACATAAGTCACGCGACAAAACTTAACACATTGCTCTTTGCATTAGAAAATTTTAATGAAAACACCTTTCCTTTGTTCTTGACTTGTAGGTGATGCAACATCTATCACTTCACACATTTTGGCTCTGCAACACTCAACACTAACTTGCTCTGTTAACTATTAGAGAATAATCTCTCTTGTTAACTAAAGTCATCGAGTCCAATTAGCTACGAGTTCAAGTTATTTTAGAAACATAAATTTAGCGATTATATGTCATTTGTGTGTTATGTATGTGTGATCTAACATGTCTATTCTTAGCAGTTTTAAGTCTTTATAATCATGTGCCTTTAAGAAATTGAATAAAGTAGTTCGGATAACAACAACTCATATTTGAGCATAAAATTTTGTGGTTTCCTTCTCTGTCCATTATCATATTGGTATCAGAGCTCTAATTTGATCCACACTGAAGAGAGTCGTGGCCCATTCGTCAATTGTTAATCCACCCACACACAAAGCAACCATAGTTGTGTTTTTTTCATTTTTTTCAAGGTTCCATAAAATAAGTGAAGGACTACAAACCTAGTAACCACAGTGAGTCAAGCTCCCACAACAAGCCATCATGTCATGTAATCACTCCATGTAAAATGTGAGTAGCTTGCAAAGCCGCTAATCGCACATTGAATAACATATGTCGATGCTCAAAAGAGTCTCTACCTTAAGTAGTGCATCCATTTTTGTGGGTTTATTTTCCATTCAAATGGGCATTGATTAGTATATACATCAATTTTAGGAGTCACACGATGGATTTCAAAGAGCCTGCTAGGCCCCAAATTTCCCTTAATAAGTCTACCCACAAAACCCTACCTTATCCTTCGTTTCACAACTTTAAAAGACCTTTATGTATGGATTTCTAGCTTCTATTAATGTATTCATGAGAAATTGGGTAGAAGTTGCTCATCATTAAAAAAGGGTCAACATATTAGTATTTTTATGACTATGTGCAAGATGGATTAACATTTAAGTTTGTTGTTATAACTTACATAGCGATCAACCAAGAGAGAATAAAATAATGGGTTGGACAAGAAGAATGAAATGAAATTGGAATGGGAGTGGTCATTAATTAATAAATAAACTACCAGATTGTTTGGCGACATAACTCTAGGATTAGCCCTGCAGTCCTTTTTTAATGATACAATCAAAAAGTTGATGGTCTTCGTCAGGTGACTAGATAATTTTTTGTAGCTCTGGCTTGAACGGTAGTGAAGGAACTCCTTTTCCCTGAGCATCATTTGTGCACTTCATTATATTATATTGGGTGTGAGTGGCTACGAGGGCATAAATCATGAGTGAGTATGTTTGGCGCACTCCATGATATAGGTTCAAACAATTGGCTCTCTCTTGGAATGGAGCACCTTATTTTCGAATCTCACAATCCTTTCAACTTAATTTCAATGTTTTTTTGGGTTGATTAGAAGTATTGCAAGCTTGTAAATTTTCATCATATTTTTATCAAAAGAACTATACGGTAAAGACTTTAGATTTTCACAGTTGATAACAACTTTCAAATATATTTGTAATTAAAAAAAAAAATCAATTAATTATCTTTAATAGATAATAGAAAATTTTATTTTTTACATATATTAAATAATAGAAATTATATTTTAATTTATAATTTAGTAACATTTTATTTTAATAATTTACATTTTTAAATATTTGAAGTCAATTATTCAAAATAATTATAAACATTTTATTAATTAATAAACATAAGTAAAAAAGATCAATAAAAACATATTTTATTTTTAATTTAAATTAAAAATAGCCATTTTTACATTCTTATTTCATTTATTTTTTAAAAATTTAAGTGAGATATACTTTGGTACCCTCTTAATGCACATATTCTCTTGGTATACATCTTTTTCAAGTTAGCTTATATGTAATTAACACAAATTCATTAATAAAAAATATTGATAAAGAAGGTCAATATAGATCGTCCATATCGATAGGTATTCCTTCTGATAACTAAGGATTCAAAAATACAGTTAGAGCATAATGGAAAGTATTCAAATACATAAGACTTAGAGCATAATGGAAAGAAATCTATTTCTATGTGGAATAATTACATTCAAGTTAGTACTTTTGTGTGTTGGAAATATTAAAAAAAAAAGGGTGAGAAATCTGTATGGGTTCGTGAGATGTAAATATTTATATAAATTATGGTTATGTTTTATTGTGAAAAAAAAATGTTGTGAGCTTAAATATTTGTAAATATATTAATTAATTAATATAATATTTTAAAATATATTAAGTTTAAAAAATAAATTTTGAAAATCTTCCTATTTTTAATTTTTTTTTTCAATTTTTTTATTTTTTTATTTTATGTCATTGAATAATAATTTATTTATTTTTTTCAAAAATAAATAAATTTTAATTTAGATAAATAAATAAAATATTATAATGTATAAATTAAGATAAATATAATGTATATAATCATTAATTTTTTTGGTCAATTTAAAAAGATCGTTGATAACCTGTTAGAACATAATAAATGTGATTTTAAGACATTCATTGTAAAAAGTCATTAATAAAGACATTAAATCATTTTTATTATACTAGATAAATATGATTAAAATAAACTAATTTTAATGTTTCATTTAATAATTATTTTAAAATATATATATATATATATATATATATATATATATATATATATATAAATTTTTAGAGATATAATTTATTTTAAATTAATTTAATTAATATTGTAATTTTTTAATTTAATTGGTTTTGTAATTGTTAAATAAAATAAATAAAAAGTTAAGATAAAATATAAAAATAAAGATTATCTCAATATGAAAATCAATCATGGTCCAATGTCGCATTGTGACAAAGGTTGCCTCAATGTAAAAATCAACCATTGTCAACCATGTTTATTTTACCATTTTTAATATTTATCATAGGGTTTATATACCATGGTCTATAATATTTATCTTTTTAAGTATTAAGGGGTTTTTGCAGTGCATTATATTAGATATCAGTTTTTGAGATTCAACTTCATTAAGTAAGTCATTCATTTATGACCATTTCCATGAGAGGTAGTCATAACTGACTAATTTCTCATGATTTTTTTATGCTCATAGGGGTGAAGAACTGGGATTGAAACTAGTGAAATGAATCACATAACGTCAATCATCAATTCGGGGGCTTGCACTCGGTAACCAGGACTTCTCGGGAGGTCACCCATCCAATATCACCTCTGGCTCAAGCGTGCTTAACTGTGGAGTTTTCCCCACAATCAAGCCCACTTAGCTTGCTACCCCATTTGCAAAACCTTAGCAAGTATTGTGCCTCATGAATCGTTCAATTAGAGCTCCCTTCACTCTTTGTATTTAAGTATTGAGGGGTTTTCGTACTGCATTATATTAGATATCATTTTTTGGGGTTCAACTGCGTTCAGTAAGTCATTCATATATGACCATTTCCATGATAGGTAGTCGTAACTGACTAATTTCTCGTGATTTTTGAATAGTCCACTTAGCACTCATTGCATTGGGTGATGCTCACAGGGGTGAAGAACTGGGATTGAAACTAGTGAAATGAATCACATAGCGCCAATCATCAATTCTTGGGCTTGCAACCGGTAACTAGAACTTCCCAGGAGGTCACCCATCCCAGACCGCCTCTGGATCAAGCGCGCTTAATTGTGGATTTTTCCCCACAATCAAGACCACTTATCTTGCTACCCCATTTGCAAAACCTTAGAAAGTATTGTGCCTCATGAACCATTCAAGTAGAGCTCCCTTCACTCTTTGTATTAGAGGTTGTCGCGGTGCATTATATTATATATCATTTTTTGGGATTCAACTGCGTTAAGTAAGTCATTCATCTACGACCATTTACATGAGAGGTAGTCATAACTACTAATTTCTCATGATTTTTGAATAGTCCACTTCACACTCATTGCATCGGATGATGCTCACAGGGGTGAAGAAATGGGATTGAAACTAGTGAAATTAATCACATAGCGTTAATCATCAATTTCGGAGCTCGCACCTCGGTAACCAGGACTTCCCGGAAGGTCTCCCATCCCAAATCACCTCTGGCTCAAGCGCACTTAACTATGGAGTTTTCCCCACAATGATGCCCACTTAACTTGCTACCCCATTTCCAAAACCTGTATTTTGCATCATGAATCATTCAGGTAGAGCTCCCTTCACTCTTCATATTTAAGTATTGAGGGGTTTTTGCAGTGCATTATATTAGATATCATTTTTTGGTATTCAACTGCATTAAGTAATTCATTCATCTATGACCATTTCCATGAGGCACAATACTTGCTAAGGTTTTCCAAATGGGGTAGCAAGCTAATTGGGCTTGATTTTGGGGAAAACTCCACAACTAAGCACAATAAAGCCAGAGGCGATCTGGGATGGGTGACCTCCCTAGAAGTCCTGGCTACAGGGTGCAAGCCATGGAATTAGTGATTGATGCTATGTGATTCATTTCACTAGTTTTAATCCCAGTTCTTCAACCCTGTGTGTAATATGTGCTAGTTGGACTGATATGAGAATCTCTCATGGGAATGTATGGAATGATGACCTGCTTGATTAATCCCAATGATATCTAATATTTATCTTATGGTTTGTCATAGGATTTTCTCAATATGAATATTAATCATGGTCAACATTGGTGAAACATGGTCAACCATGGTCAATTATGGTCAATTATGGTCAACAATTGTCCAATGTGACATTATGAAAAATATTGTCTCAATATGAAAATAAGGCATGGTGAAACATGGTCAACCATGGTCAATTATGGTCAATCATGTTTAACCATGTAAACAATGGTCCATTGTGACATTATGATAAATATTGTCTCAATATGAAAATTAAGCATGGTCAACTATAGTCCAACGTCGCATTATGATAAATATTGTCTCAATAAGTAAATCACCCATGGTCAATCATGGTCAACCACAATCAATCTTCATGGTCACATTTTGACAAAGACTGTCTCTTGGTCCAACGCTACATTATGAAAACCATGATCAACCACGGTCAATCTTCATGGTCACATTTTGACAAAGATTGTCTCTTGGTCCAACGCTACGTTATGACAACCATGGTCAACCATGGTCCAACGTCGCATTGTGACAAAGATTGTATCAATATCAAAATCAACCATGGTCAACCATTATTAACCATGGTCCAATGTCACATTGTGACAAATATTGTCTCAATATGAAAATCAATCATGGTCAACCATGGTCCAATGTCGCATTGTGACAAAGATTGTGTCAATATGAAAATCAATCATGGCCAACCATGTTTATTTCATGGTTCAAAATATTTATCTTAGGGTTTATATACCTTGGGTTTATAATATTAAACCCTCTAGTTTAATATTATTCCCTTGGCTTTATAATCCCTTGGGTTTTTAGTATTAATCGCTTTCGTTTATTAGTCCCTTGGGTTTATAATATCAATCCCTTAGGTTTATCAATCTAAGGGTTCATATTCTTATGGTATAATATTATTCATAAGGTTTATAATATTAATCTTAGGGTTTAATATAAATCCCTTGGGTTTATAACCATGGTCAACCATGGTCCAACGTCACATTGTGACAAACATTGTCTCGATATGAAAATCAATCATGTTCAACCATCGTCAACCATGGTAAATAATGGTCAACCATGGTCCGACGTCACATTGTAACAAATATTGTCTTAATATGAAAATCAACCATGGTCAAATGATGCAGTGTGACAAATATTTTCTCAATATGAAATTCAACCATGGTGAATATGAAAATCAACCAGGGTCAACCATAGTCAACCATGGTCCAAATATTGTCTCAATGTAAAAATCAACCATGGTCAACCATGGTCCAACATCGCATTATGACAAAGATTGTCTCAATATGAAAATCAATCATGGTCAACCATGGTTAATCATGGTCAACCATGGTCAACCATGGTTAATCATGGTCAACTATGGTCAATAATCATGGTCACATTGAGACGCAGATTGTCTCTTGGTACGTCACATTATGACAACCATGGTCATCCATGGTTAACCATGGTCCAACGTCACATTGTGACAAAGATTGTCTCAATATGATAATCAACCATGGTAAACCATGGTCTAATGTTGCATTTTGACAACGATTGTCTCAATATGAAAATCAATCATGGTCAACCATGGTTCAACGTCAGATTGTGACAAAGATTGCGTCGATATAAAAATCAGCCATGGTAAACCAATGGTCAACCATGTTTATTTTAGGATTTATAATATTTGTCTTAGAGTTTATATACCTTGGGTTTATAATATTAAACCCTTTGGTTTATAATATCAATCCATAACACAACCATTGTCAACCATGGTCATTCATGGGAAGCCATGGTCCAACATCATATTGTGACAAAGATTGTCTAAATATGAAAATCAACCATGGTCAAATATCGCACTGTGACAAAGATTGTCTCAATATGAAAATAAATCATGGTCAAAATCAACCAAGGTCAACCATGGTCCAAAGTCACATTGTGACAAATATTGTCTCAATATGAAAACCAACCATCGTCAACCATGGTCAATCATGGTCAGTCATGGTCAATCCTATTCAATAATGGTCAATAATGGTCAACCATGGTCCAAAGTCACATTGTGACAAATATTGTCTCAATATGAAAACCAACCATCGTCAACCATGGTCAATCATGGTCAACCATGGTTAATAATCATGGTCACATTGTGACGAAGATTGTACGTCACCTTATGACTACCATGGTCCAATGTCACATTGTGATAGATTGTCTCAATATGATAATAAACCATGGTCAACCATGGTCCAATGTCGCATTGTGACAAAGATTGTCTCAATATGATAATCAACCATGGTCAACCATGGTCCAATGTTGCATTGTGACAATGATTGTCTTAATATTAAAATTAATCATGGTTAACCATGGTTAAACATCGCACTGTGACAAAGATTATGTTGATGTGAATATCAACCATGGTAAACGATGGTCAACCATGTTTATTTTAAGGTTTATAATATTTATCTTAGAGTTTATATACCTTGGGTTTATAATATTAAACCCTTGGATTTAATATTGTTCTCTTGGGTTTATAATCCCTTTGGTTTTTAGTATTACTCTCTTTAATTTTTTAGTCACTTTGGTTTATAATATCAATCCCTAGTACAACCATCGTCAACCATGGTCACTCATTTTAAACCATGGTCCAACGTCATATTGTGACAAAGATTGTCTAAATATGAAAATCAACCATGGTCAAATGTCACACTGTGACAAAGATTGTCTCATATGAAAATCAATCATGGTCAACCATGGTTAATCATGGTCAATACTAAAATCAACCATGGTCAACCATGGTCCTATGACACATTGTGACAAATATTCTCTCAATATGAAAATCAGTCATGGTCAACCATGGTCCAACATCACATTGTGACCAAGATTATCTCAATATGAAAATCAAACATGGTCAATTATGTTTGTTTTAGGGTTTATAATATTTATTTTAGAGTTTATATACCTTGTGTTTAAAATATTAATCCTTTGGGTTTTTTGGTTTTTAGTATTAATCCCTTGTGTTTATTAGTGCCTTGGGTTTATAATATCAATCCCTTGGGTTTATTAATCTAAGGGTTCATATTCCTAGGGTAAAATATTGTTAATAGGGTTTATAATAGTAATCCTAGGGTTTAATATAAATCCCTTGGGTTTATAATCCACTCGGTTTATAATATAAATTCCTTGAGTTTATAATATTAATCATAGGGTTTATATTCCAAGGGTTTAATATTAAGGCTAGGGTTTACAATATTAATCCCTTCAATTTATTAATTTTATGGTTTATATTCCTAGGGTTTAATATTCATCTTAAGGTTTAATGTTATTCCCTTGGGTTTATAATATCTTGGGTGTTTAATATTGATCACTTGGGTTTATATTATTAATCCTACGGTTCATGATATTAATCTTAGGGTTTAATGTTTATTTTAGGATTTATAATATTTATCTTATGGTTTACATCCCTTGGATTTAATACTATTCCCTTGGGTTTATAATATCAAGGGTTTAATAATGTAACTTTGGAATGGTACAAAATGTATCCAACATCACATTGTAACAAACATTATCCCAATGTGAAAATGAGTCTAGAAATCATTGTCGTGATATTACATTACATTGTAGGTTATTCAATGTCACATTGTTATGTTACAAAAAATGGGTTTAATACAAGGTTTAGAATATTGCGGAGTTTTAATATTTAGTTTCTAATATTAAAGTTTAATATTGATTTTATAATTTATAGTATTAGGGAACTTATATTATTAGTCTTAGAGTTTAATATTAATACATTGGGTTTATCAATATCTTGGGTTTTTAATATTAATCCCATTGGTTTATCAACCCCTTAGGTTTATAATATTAATCCCTTGGGTTTAAAATTATTCCCCTCGATTTATAATCCATTGAGTTTATAATATTAATCCCTTACGTTTATTAATTCTTTGGATTTATAGTATTAATCTCTTGGTTTTATAATATTAATCCTAAGGTTTATAATATTTATTTGAGGGTTTATATTCCTAGAGTTTAATATTAATCCTAGGGTATAATGTTATTCCCTTTGGTTTATAATCCCTCAGATTTTTAATATCAACCCAAAGGGTTTATTAATCCATTGCGTTTATAATATTGATCCTAGGGTTTCTAATATTATTCATAGGGTTTATATTCCTAAAGTTTAATATTAAGCCTATGGTTTATAATATTAATCTTAGGGTTTAATAATAATCTCTTTAGTTTATAATCTCGTGGGTTTATTAATCTTAAGGTTTATGTCTCAAGATTGTCTCAATATGAAAATCAATCATGGTCAACCATGGTCCAATGTCGCATTGTGACAAATATTGTGTCAATTTGAAAAATAACCATGGTCAATGATGGTAAACCATGTTTATTTTATGGTTTATAATTGTATATTAGGGTTTATATACATTCTGTTTATAATATTAAACCCAAGGGTTTAATATTATTCCCTTGCGGGTTTATAATCCCTTGAGTTTTTAGTATTAACCCCTTGTGTTTATTAGTCCCTTGGGTTTATTAATCGCTTAGGGATGAATTTTATTCCCTTGGGATTGTTAATTGATTAGGTTTATAATTTTATTCTTAAGGTTTATAATATTAATCTTAGGGTTTATGGTTTATTATAGTGTTTATAATATTTACCTTAGGGTTTATATCCCTAAGGTTTATAATATTAATTCCTTGTGTTTAATATTATTCCCCTATATTTATAATCCCTTGTGTTTATGATATCAATCCCTTGGGTCTATTAATCTAAGAGTTCATATTCCTAGGATATAATATCATTCATAAGATTTATAATATTAATCTTGCGATTTAATTTAAATCTCTTCGGTTAATACTCCATTGGGTTTATAATAAAAATTCCTTGCGTGTATTGGTCCCTTGGGTTTGGAATATTAATATTTTTGGCTTTCAATATTGATCCCTTGGGTTTTTATTATCTTGTGGTGGGTTTATAATTTGTAATATTAGGGCTTATAATATTAATCTCATGGGTTTATGATATTAATCTCTTGGGTTTTAGTCCATAGGGTTTATGATATTAATAATTAGTTGGGTTTATAATAGTAATCTCTTAGGTTTTTAATCTTAAAGGTTTCTAATATTAATCCCTTGGGTTTATAATATTAATAATTCCTTCAGTTTATTAATTTGTAGGGTTTGTAGTGTTTATCCCTTTGTTTTTTTTTTTATATTAATTCCTTTGGTTTTTAATTCGTTAGGTTTATAGTATCGATCCATTTGGTTTATAATATTTATCCTTTTACGAACAATAATTAATAATTAATAATTAATATTATAATTATTAACTTTTTATCTTAATATTAATATTATTTTTAATTACTAATTATTAATATTATTTTTTAATTGGTTAAATAATAATAATATATAATTTATAAATAATAATAAACTTATTAATGTTAATATTAATAAATAAATAATAATAAATGTGGTTGATATATGCCTATCAACGTTTATCAACCACATGTATTAATATGGTTGTGCTAGTAATAATAGATTATTTTATTTAAAATATATTATTATATAACATAACTTAAATCTCAAAACATTTAAATTTTACTAACATTTGAATAACATTCTTATTATCATTCGGACCTTGTTCGAAGTTCAATGTAATTCCATTTAATTGTTTTCTTTTTATTCATACGTTAAAAATAGAAGAGATTAGAGGTCAAAAATCTTCTTATTCTAATATATATCTATCCATATATAGTTAATGTTTAGTTTTTTTTATAGTAAATAAATATGAAAATATTTTGATTCAAACATATTGTGTTCCTAATGATAGATGGAGCATCCACCCTAAACTTTTGCGTTTCAATCAAGATATACAGTTTTTCTATGAAAAAACATATTCACAACATGAATTCTAATTATGAGGATCTACATAAATTTGAAAATTTAAATGAATATTATTTAAATGTTATAATTATGAAATTTATATGAGAAATTAGAAAATTTTAACATTATCCTTATGTTTTAATAATTAAATGTGCTTTATAAATATAATAATGTATTTATTAATATTTATATACTAGTTGACAGGTTCAATACGAAGACCTCTACCCTTACCAAGAACAGTTAGGTGGATTCTCATGCAGCAAGAACACCAAGTGAGTTTAATCACTTCGAGTAGAATGTTATTAGCACATTTATTATCTTAGAGTTTAATTTTTCTAATAGACATAGTTTAGTATTAACAATATATCAAATAACAAATATAATTAGTGAGCTTAAAATTGTAAATATATGTTACTGGCCTGACTTATCAAGTTGAAGAACAATAGTACAGTTAATTCTTTGTGGGACTTGTGTGCCATGATTGAAGGTGTTGAATGCCTTGAGGCCCACAGATTTGGTAACAGTGATTTTGGCCATAGTCTAAAAAAACTTACATAATAATTCAGAAATTCCAGTAAGATTATGAAATTTTTTGGCAAAGATTTTTGAAACTCTGGGGTATAGTTAAAATTCAGTGTTTTGGGTGCCGTAAATATTTTTGATGGTGCTAAATCCATTTCCATCATAAAATATGCAATTCAAACACTCCAACTACCTGATTTTTTGAAATTATTTTTACCAAATTCCAACAAAAAAACTTCCATCCAAACTATTATGTATAGACAACTCCGTTCTTTTGGCTCTGTTGATCTCGGTGTTCTCACCCTAGAGGATGGAAAGAAGTTGCCTTCTAACCGTTGTTTATGTTGAAGGACTGAAATATGGTGAATGACTATTATAATAAGAATGTGTGTTGAGCTATCAATGGGTGAGTTATGTTTCAAAGAAGATTGTTGAGTTGCGGTTCAAGTGTGAGCAAGAAACGAAACCTGTGAGTGGTATGTATTCTACATACGGATTTTTTTATGGTGTGATTACCCTGCGTTGAATTGAAGACTGTGCCGGTGTTCATTGAAGTTTTTTTAAGCCTACGTTGATCTTTTTTTTTTTTTTTTTTTGTAAGCTTAGTAGGTCCTTACTATTTTCTATTTATATAAAAAAGCAGGCATAGTAGATACAAAAATTAGGCCTCAACCTGTGTTTAGTCAATTTAGTGTCCTAAATTGCTAACATAAATTATCGACCAGGGCTAGTAAACTGATGAAGTGTGGTGCACTATATGTGCTTAAGAAACCTACTTCTTACTTTGTTGTTTTGATGTTTTATTGTTGTTTTGGGGGTTTTATGTTTTGATTCTTAGTGTTCTATTCTAAACTAGAAAGATGAGATTAAATCTAATTAAAAAGGAAGGAAAAAGGAAATGTTGTCAAATGAATTAAAGCAAAGTTTTGTTTGTCTATTTTTTAATTAAGAAATGATGAAAACTAGAAATCCTAATCCATGGATATTGCAGCTTAATTAAAGATTCAAGAAATGAAAACAAATAATAACTCAAACATTACAACTGAATCCTATTCATTCAATTAAGATTTATTGGAAGAGATTTTGAAAGAGATTAGTTGTAGTGTAATGAGGATCTCCTATGATATGAAATAACATGTTGGACAATTACTGTATCTATAAGTCACTAACCATTTTAATTTAAGATTTAAATGGTCTTTACTTGGTCGAGCACAGTAACTGTTAACTATGAAAGACAAGAAATGAAACCTAGGCAATCATTGTTCTTATAAGTCACTTATCTATTATTCAATAGCTTTTACTTAGTTTGATCCAGCAATTGCAAATTATGAAAGCAATGACAGAAATGGAACCTAAACAATTACTGCACCTGTAAGTCACTATCCATTCATCAACAGAATTTACTCAGTTGGATACAGTAATTGCAAATTATGAAAGCAATAATTTGAGCAAAAAGTAAAGAGAAGTGCTAAACAGAAACTGAAATAAACTTAGCTAGAAAACACATGAAACCTCATTGAATAGCAGGGGCCCTCTACTACGAATTTGGTGAAATTCCTTAGCCCCTTGAAGATGTAATCAAAACGGCATCAAAGAACTGAACTTCTTTATTGATAAACTCACAAATCTACATCCCATTCCATCTTGAGATTTGTTACAAAACACTCTATAATCCTTTCTCTTCTTCCCCTATTTTTCACCTCCCATGATAGGAGAATGCTTCCCCTCTTTATACAAAAATATGAGAAGTTATCTCATTAATGAGATTCCATGAATCTCTCCCTCTATCTCTAGAGTTACAATCAAAAGGAAATGATAAGACACATGTATTTTTAGAATTTAAATACAAATAAGAAATGAGACACATATCTTCTTAAAGTTTAAATACAAAAAGGAAATGAGACACATATCCTCGTGATCCCATGATCTTCTCCACTCAAATTCGAATTTGGTTTTGGGAGGCCACATAAAGGTCTTTTAGAAGCTTCCTTTTGACCTACACATGTCACAAAACTCATAACACGTATATAGATATATGAAACTATGTTAATTTTCTAGTTTCTAATCATAAATTCACTTTAAACACATAAAATAAATAACTTTGGAAGACAAGGATACTAACCCATATATTTATGAAAGTGGTTATTTGATGTAGGGTTTTAGGTCAGATGGCTATGAAATGAGAGCTGAATGGTTATGACATAATCGAAATATGTATGAATATGGAAAACGCTTTTGAGACTCAACAACCTGCCTGAAGGAAACCAAGTTTTTTGGCCATATGAGTGCATTGTATGCCATCCAAAACATGTACTTCCTTAGATTCCTACAAAGAGTCTTTAGGTATCTAATATCAGAGTTTACTAATACTAACATTTACATAATGCAAAAAGAAAGCTAACCGCTATTAAAAAACTAAAAAAACTGTATCTGGCTGCTTTAGTCATCATCTGACTCCACTGGGGCAGAATCTTTAACACTTGAACCTGACATGTCAACTTGTTGCATGGCCTTAATGTCCTTCTCCATTCTGCCAAGACAAGCATACTGATGAAGTTGACACAGGTTGATTTCCTAGATGCTTTTGTTAATCTTTGCCAGAGTAGAGACTGCCTTGGGATCCCCTCCTACTTCCTGAACTGAAGTAATGGCCTTAACTAGCAGGCATTTTACTAACCAGTAGGTTCTGATTGAGTGATGAAACAGGGAGATTCTCCCTCGGGTGTGCCCCGAGTCTATAATCACATGCTCTAGTTCTTCCGTTTCCATGTCATCCTCTTCTTCCATTTTGGTTCTAGCTTCCGTCTCCCATCTCTGAATAAGAGATTTTATAAAACAAGGTGTTTCCTCTAAGTAGACCTGAAATAAGGGCTCCATGAGCTCTCTACTGGATTTCCTGCCTATCTTGGCTGGCGGGCTTGAGATTTTTTCCTTGCCTTTGTCCATATTGACCTTTTTGCCTCTATTTTTCTTCACCATAATTGGATGTCGGGTTGAGAGGAAAAAGATAACCCCTGGAGCAAGAACACGATAACAAATACCGAAACAGTTAATGAACAGAACATACAATTCAAAATGTTTTAGGAAGGCAGCTGAGGGATAGTAGTCGTGAGCCCCATGACGCTTCAACAGACTATAAGCATTCCACCCACCCCCCTTAACATTCTTACCTAATTTTCTAACTACCCCAGTCCAGAGTAGAGGCAGAGTAATAAAAAAATTTAACCAGGGGGCATAGCAATACAAACAATTGCCAACCTTGCCAAAAACACTATTACTACAGGCACGCCATAAATCTAAACACCATAATTCTAAACAGCTATCTACCCTATACAACAGCAGAGGATGATAAGCAAACCCATAACCAGAGAGCGCTACATACTGGACTATACATCCCCGGATATTAACATCATTAACCTGCATGCATGCAATTTCCCAATCCGACCCAAAGTAAGGATGGCTAACATTTTTTTCATGGCTTTGGAGAGCTAGCGGAGGAATTACATTCATTAACTTATCTACCCAAGAAGAATTATAGACTTGTTGGTTCAAACCCATGCAACTTCTACTACTGGCTTTATAGACATTACAGACATTACAGACATTCCAGACATTGGCAATACAATTACAGGTGGTTTTACAGATATTGTAAATATAATCCAAAAAAACTAATATTTTTGCCTACATGCTGCGGAACTCTGACACTCTCTTCATCTGAACAACAAGGAGAAATTCAAATACATACCAATACACCAATGCAGACCACCAACAATGTTTGTGGTTGCTTCCTGATTGTAGGCACCAGGAACGAGGTTCTTCACAGCAGAGAAAGATTATGACAAAGCTTTGCATGCTAAGCTTCCTTACCTGCCCCAAAACATCCAGTCGGCGCTTTCCACAACTAAACTCTGACAACCCAGTTGACCCTTCCAGCTGCTTCTCATGCGGATTAATTGTCGTCATGATGTTATAATTTGGGAAATGTCCCCTCCGTTACCCCAGTGGCTGTGATCTGCCTCCCCATGCATACGGTGGCCATGTTGCGGTCCTGCCTCGCTACACTGCATTCCACCTTCACCACCTTGTTCTCTTCCCATCGCAGTCCTTGCCAATTGGCACCCCGATCGGGGGTGGTGGTTGTGGTCATGACCAATTTGGTCACCATCCTATTGCACAATGCGTCGTAGCTCCCCCATATCTGGTTCTGAATTCTGCCTCCATGGTTGATCTAGGTACTGATCTCCATTGTTTCCGGCCCAATTTGATAGGCAATCAACTGCTTCATTGCCCGCTCTCCTGACATGGTGGGGGACTATATAATGGATTGATCCCATTAATTGCTTGATTTCCTGCACTAATCTTGTTGTTCTCCAAATTTTACTGATATGCTCTGAACTGCCGCCCTGTTGAAGATTTCTTAGAATTCTGGTGGCCATGGCAGAGTCTCCCTCAATTTCTATTCTATTGTACTGTTCTCGGCGCGCAATTTCAAGACCTGTTTTCACTGCTGTGAGTTCTGCTTCATTTTTAGTTGCATATCCAAGCTCTATGGCGTAGATCCTTATGAATATCCCTGTGAAATCTTGAAATATGCCTCCAGCCCCTGCTTTTCCTGGGTTCCCTTTAGAGGCCCCATCATAATTGAGTTTAATGAATCCTGGTTGCGGCCGTGTAAATTTATCTCTAATTGCATACCTAGCAGCTCTTTGTTTCCAGGAGGAAGGTGCTAGCATTTCTTCCTTGAGGTTTAACTGTTGGAGGATTCTAGCTTCAATGCCATGTACTATCCAGTCCTCATGTGTCCATTTTTTTGCTAGGATGGTTTCTCTTATACCTTTTAGGCCGAGTTGCCAGATTTCTGGTACTTTCATCTTTTCATTTTGGAAGATTATTCTATTCCTCTCTTTCTGTAGGGTCCATAGTAGAAATCCCACCGCTAAGGTCCAAGCTCGATTTACTATTAGACTCTGATATCCACCCTTTCTCAAATTTCCTACTATTCGTCGCAAACTATTATTATTTCTATTTGATTGATGGAATAGGCTATTGAGATTACTCCACATTTGATCTGTTGTTGGGCAGGTATTAAGCATATGTTAAAGGGTTTCCTCCTGTTCAACACACATCACACACCATGACAGCCCGTGCATACCACGTCTCTATAGTTGATCCCAGGTAAGGGTTCGTCCATGCCCTACAATCCATAAGAAGTGTTCTATTTTCGGCCAGTGCTTAAGGGACCATTTTCTTTTCCAGAGTCTACTCTCCGACATGTCAACATTATTAGTTTTTATTTGGTATGCTTCCTTTATTGTAAACATGCCTTTCGGATTATACCCCCATCATAGTATATTGTTCCCTGTCTGAATGGGTATCTTTCTCGTTTGAAGTTCTTTGTCAAAATTCCCCCATTGTTGCGTTTTCGGAGCTGCTTGCCATTGTTGTTTATGTTTCCATATCCTCCAGAAATGATCATTCTGATCTTCCCAGTACTGTCTCACTTCCTTATATTGAGGGTGGTGTGTAAACAGTAAGATTTCCGTGAGATCCAGTCTACTAAAGAGATTTTCCCTCTATTGTCAGGATTCCTCCCAAAAGTTGGCGACATTCCCCTCTCTGATCTTCCAAAGACTACGAGCCGTGACCAAGTGTCTATTAGCCGATGCGAGGTTCCAAATCCCTGATCCCCTTTGGATATTATGCCAGTGTATTCATTCTCTTGGTGTGTGTGGCATATCATACTTCCTCTCCCATATGCGTTCCCATAAAGCCGAGCCACCTTGCAACTAATGCCACCACATTTTTGCCCCCATTACCTGATTGAGGATGAAAGGATCCCATAATCCTAGTCCTCCTTTACTTTGGGTAGGGTGAGTTTCTCCCAAGATAGAATATCCCATTTCCTTTTCTCCTGTGCCCCCTGCCAAAGGAATTTCTTAAAAATACTAACCATATCTGCGCAGGTTGTCTTCGGGGCTGCCATACCAGATAGTTGATATATAGGGATAGCTTGGAGGACATATCTGAGAAGGATAACTCGAATAGGAGTATTTAACGCTTTGAAGGACCAATTCATCATTCGTTTTTTAATATGAGTAATTAAGGCTTTCCAACAACTTGTTTTAAGGGAATTATCGGATAAGGGCATTCCAAGGTACTTAGTAGGGAGAGTCCCCATAGTGAACCCTAGAGTCCAGGCTAAGAACCGTTGGGATTGAGGATTGGTGTTAAATAAAAAAACATTGGACTTGTCATTATTGATAAGAGTGCCTGAAGTTTCCATAAACACTTTTAGAATATCCAGGATAGCTTTGGATTCCATAAGGGTGGCTTGACAACATAATGTCATCAAAAAATTGTTGATGTGACAAAGTATGGTCATGACCCCATAAATTTAAACCTTTTAGAGACCCATCTCTGATTTTATGCTGAATAAACCTACCCAACCCCTTAGCAGCGAGGATAAACAAGAAGGGAGACATGGGGTCCCCTTGTCTCAGGCCACGAGAAGCATTAAAGGAACTGGAGGGGGTCCCATTAACAAGGATAGAGAAATGAGAAGTGGTAATGAATGAAAGAATCCATTGATCTATTATATATTACATGGTATTTGTTATATATTATATGGTGCGACAAAGACACATAAACATGGTGCTTTGAATGTATTTTTTGAAGGCCATGGTATATATGTTGCATATATTATATATTTATTTTGTGAGTTGAAGTTTTTATGGCCATATATCATATTTCATATGTGCGTTGAGCCATTTTTATATGCCATATGGATGGTATATAATGAGAGAGTGGAAGACATAACCAATCATCTTTATTGCAAATATATCAACTTTTTTTTGCAACCATTGTAATTTTGAGGCCATATTAGATAATAAGATGCATTCACTCATCTCCATTGTGGGTGTATTTATCTCTGGAAAATATAACTATCATGAGTGGTCCCAGAAGATAAAACACACCCTCATTTTTAATGAGTCGTGGAAATGGATTTGTGAAGGAGGAGTCAATGCGCCTAAAAATCCTACTTCAGATAAGGAGTTTTCCATTTGGGAAAACAAAAGCAGAATGGCCTATTACTTGATTGCAATGTTCGTAAATAAAGAGGTGAATCATCATATTTCACGATTTTAAAATTCCTTTGAATCTTTAAACAAGTTGAAGGAATTGTATGACTCACACTTTGAACTTGAAGTTGTTCAATTATTGATCAATTTGTTCAATCTTGAGTTGAAAAATCATGACCTCTCGACTTAGCATCAAAATTAAGATCCATTATGCATGACGTAACATCCATTGATGTTGAAATAGATATTCCTCTCATAGATTATTTCAGGGCACTATATCTCACCTATTCACATTGTCTCGAGTCATTGCAAAAAAGTGGCAACCTTAAGTAAACTCCAATATTGCAATGTGTCACAATAGTAATGAGAGGACTCGAGTGCTTTACCTTTCCCTTTGTCAAGTGTTTTACCTTTTCCTTCATTTCTTTCCTGCTCAATTATATCCCAAGGAAACTTACATGTGGAAGCACCATGTCCATCTCTATTGCATCGTATGGAATGCATATCAGACCTTTCTCCTTGGAAATGTCTACCCCCCTTGCCTCTAAAATTGTTCATTCCTCTTCCTCTTCGACCACCTCTTCCTCTAGAAGAATCTTGTACATGATTCTTCTCTCTTTTTTCAAGGAACACAACTTCTTTAGAAGAATTAGTTGTGTTCTTCCAAAAATACTTCTCTCTTTCAAAAAACATATTCTCGAGGGAGTCAAAGGTAATATTGATGTTGTTTATTAAATTTTAATCAAAATCCGACACAATGTTTCGGACGTGAACTCTCGGACGAGAGTTTATTAAATTTTAATTGAAAGCCGACGCAATGTTTTGGACGAGAGTTCTATATAAATACTCTTGTTCGAAAGATTAATTTCACACACCATTTTGAACCCGCAAAAATTGCGAAGGTGTGAAGGTCTGAAAATTGCGAAGGTGTGAGGGTCCGAATTCTTTTTCTGCCAAGGTGCGAATATTTTCTAGGTGCAAAATTCTTTCTTGGTAAAAAAAAAATTTAAGTTTTTTTGGGTGCGAAATTTTTTTGGCTAATTTTTTTTTTTGAAGTTTTTTTGGGTGCATGGATGCATGAAGTATTTTTGCAAAATGTCTCTATGAAGAAATGAAGTATTTTTGCAAAATTTCTCTATGAAGGCATGAAGTATTTTTGCAATGTGTCTTTATGAATTTAATTATTTATTTAATTTTCTCACTTATTGAAAGCATGTTCTAACAAATTGAATTTTTTAATGAAACTGCACAAATCTTACATCATTGGAAACTAGATTCAGAAATGAATCTAATGGTACCAGGTCCAAAATATAATATTTTGTTTTTGTAGGTGTTCAACCCCTCCAAAGTTGCAGGTTCCTGAAAACTGTAGAATTTTCTGGGTTTTTCGTTGACCAGAAACTCTCGGCCGAGATAATTTCTCGAGCGAGATATTTATTAAACTCTCGATCGAGAGTTTAAACCACCACATGTTACATTTAACCGTGTGGCTAAACTCTCGGCCGAAAGTTAATGCTTGAGAGTTTACCCAAGGCCAACTCTCAGACTGAAGTACTTATTCTGAAGTCTTTATGTTTTTTTGGGTATTTGGTCCAAATAGAATTGGATTTTAGGTTTCCAATTTTGTGAACATGGGAAACCAAAGGAATTGCATATCAAGGCACGATCGAAAAAGAACTAATTCAGTGGATAAAAATGAGAGATTACAAAAAAAAGGTGAGAGGAAAGGGAGAGATTAAGCCATGAAATAAATGTGGAGGTAGAGCATCGTGAAAGAGATGTAGAGGTGCATGACAATGACGAGGAAATGAGAAATGTTGAGGAACTTGTCAACGAGAATATTGAAAACACAAATGTCCAAGAGAATATTGATATCGATCTCATTGGTGAGTCAATAGTTTCTTCAATTTGAATTTTGTATTTTTTTTTAAATACATTGTAGTTCAAGATAGTTTTAAAATTAAAAATATGTATATGTCAATTTCAAATTAGAAGTTAATATTGTTTTTTATGCGAGGACAACATCAGAACCACAAGAAGTTACTACTACACCTCGAATTTCACTGCAATTAATTGGAAGTTCCAAGAAAATTGTATACAACTACAAGTTTCTAGAAAATATGGATCCAATAAAATTGAAGAATTGGGACCACCAATGGCTGAAAGGACAGTTCGAGATAAGGTAAATTGGGGGTTGAAACATCTTTTTGAAGGTAAATCTATCATAGCACAAGCTCAAATATTACATGGATTTTTAAAGCACAAATCTCTCAGAAATGTTGTGGAATTATTGGTCATTAAAAGTGAGAAAGAGGTTTTAGTAAATGAAATGGTATCAAAATATGTGATGTCAGCGCTTGCCACACTAGCCAAAAAGCGATCTCAAGTTGAAAAGAATGCTCGTAGAGCACTTTTAACAGGTGTAGTCGCGAAGCGAACTTCATCAAGTCAGTTGATGTCAACAACTTCAAAATTGTTTAAAACATCAAGAAAAAGTTTATGGAGGCATACAAAATTTATATTTCGATTAGATGAGAATGATGAACTTGCATGTTGGGCTAATATCTGCATGCATCCATATCATGATAGACTTCCTGATGGTGTGAGGGATAGGGTAAAAGAGTTTTGGGATTTGAATTCTCGTGTGTCTCCAAATAAAAAGGATTTTGTGCGACTCTGTATATCTAAGGGAAATTATGAATCTCATGCCAAACATATAACACAGGTCAGTCAAGTAGAATTATTCCAGAACTTTATGGAGAGTAATATTGATGTGAAGGTTCCCCTTAGCACATTTGTGAAGATTAAACCATGGTATGTCAGGCCTATCACTGTTCGAGACACATGTTGTTGTCGATACCATGTAGAATTCCAATTATTTTATGAGACATTTGTAAATTTTGGCATAAAATATTGGTCAAATGACCCCCCTCCTTCAAGTGTTTATGAATTTTTATCGAAGATATTATGTGCACGAGAGAATAATGAATTATTTTATTAAAAAGAATGTGTTGGTGGAAGAAAATTCCCATAATGTTCTCATTTGGCACTCTATGATGCAAAGTATCCCATTTATCCTAATGATCCCAGATTGTCAAATCTTAGTCTGAATTGGAAGCGATATGAAAATATTACTTACACTCCTATTGCAGATTCAAGCACAACATCAAAAAATATCACTTTACTTGATGACTACATTTCAGTGACATCTTTTATGGAGAAGTTCAGGGTGAAAATATACAAATATATTAAGCATTGTCATATAGCATGATGGCCAGATTTACAGTTCAAGCAATCACGTGATGTGTTCCCAAAAGGAACAATATTACCAGTGATTGATTTCGCTAAGAATTACACGTTTAGTCCACAAAAGGAGATACAAAATGAGTATTTCCATTCAGACCAAGTATCTATATTTGTGCATATTTTGTATAGACATGCAGAGCTTGCTATCCATGGTTTTGATAGCGATGAAAATAATTGTGAGATGATTAAGGAGTACCATTTCTACATCAGTGATGATCGAACACATATTGATACATGTTTTTTTCAACATTTTTTTAATGTTATTTATAATGAATTGTTGAAACGAAGGGTCACTTTTGAAGAACATTGGGTATGGTCAGATGGTTGTGGTGGTCAATTTAAATCAGCAAGATCGTTCTTTTGGTTGTCTCGTCTTCATAAGAGAACCAACATTCGACATACATGGAATTTCTTTGAGACAGGGCATGGAAAATGAGAGCATGATGGTGTTGGGGCATGCGTAAAACATGCACTTAGGAGGTATCAGTTGAATCAATTAGCTTCTGAACTTGCAAATTCTTTAGATGTTGTTAATTGGTGCAAAGACAATTTAAGTCATGTATCGAACCCAAGGATGGCTGATGTGCACATGTAAGCGTACACATTTAACTAACAATATATTATACATGTCTAGAGAGTATACATATATGTGTGTATTTTGTTATAAAAAAATATAAAATATTGTTCAAAATTTGACTCATACATGTGTGTGTTTTTCTCAAGCAGGTATTTTTGGAATATTGCAATGGGCGATGTTAATAGATCGTTGCCATTTAATTGCCTTGGAATCCCTCAAACAAGAAGTTTACACTCAATTAGGAGTAAGAACATGACAAATATACATTGCATTTAGAAATGAAATTTCTCTTGCTTTTGTTCTGCATGTATTGATCAGACAGAGTCCATCGATGACTGTGAAAACCAAATTAAGAAATTTGTTAAACCATGGAAACACGAATAATTGGCACCATTGCCCCCATTTGGAAACGTGATTGACAAGGAAATAGACAATGAAGTGGTTGTGATTGACAATGATTATGATCGTGTTTATGATATGGTTAGAGAAGGTGATGTCTTCGTTGTCATTGCACCAGAAAATAAACAAGAAAAAGTGCATTATTATTTATTACGATGCACTGTGTCTAAATCCATGTTGCTGCAAGAGTATAATGATCCATCAAATTATACATACCCAATCGGTTCAATGGTGTTCATGGGACATTTCTTTGAAGAAGTAAAGAAATGTAAAGATCATATTATTTTTCAAGATTACCAGCCAGAGGTTATTTATGCCCAATATAGTCACTTGGTCATAGCAACTCGGTTGCAGTTGAAGCAAGTGAAGAGTAGAAAAAAATAGCGACAATGGAGGTTATCGATAGATGATCATGATGCCATTCTAGAAAATTTGCCACTAGCACATTTCATATGAGTGGAACACATTTTTCAAGATGAACAATGAACTTTGATTCTAGGGTTAGAACATATAATTGCTACAATTCATTGGACTTTATATAGTTTAAGACTATATTGTGGATTGCATTCAAATAAATGGACATGTGGATGGTTAGATGTGTGTTGGTACGAACAATATATTATGATCTACTGGATAAGGGTGCTTTGCTAGATAATTAAGTTATAGTGATTTAATGTGTCCATGATGTTTACTCCTAGATGATCTTAACTCGCCCTGCTTTTTGCATGGATATGATGGTGATGAATGATTATTTAATATATATATATATATATAATTTTATCGTTAGTTTAGTTTTGATATAAAATGTGATAATATTTGCATCTCTTCATTAGTTTAGATTATTTTATATTTGATGTGGCCAATCTCTTCATTATTTTCTCTTCTCATGATGGAGGTCTCCTACTTTTATTTTCTATTGACATGTTTCTATTTTCCATGTGCTTGGAAAATATTGTTCACAACATGGAATAGATCCTACAAAGGAACATTCAAGAATACAAAACTATTCATAAAGGTGTGTTTAAAGCTATGAATTAATTCTTATGTTAGAAAGTTTCGCTAGTAATGAATTTCACACTTTCATATTAAGAGATAGGTATCCCACCCCTTGTAGCAATAAATCCAAAAGTGTTTAGATGAAATTATTATTTCCAAAGGAAAACAACTCAACTCTCATCAATGTTTCAATATAGATGAAGAGAAATGGTTTGGTAAATTTTCAAATTTAAGGAGAAAATTTATTCAAACTAGTTTATAACTCGCATATTGATAGCTTCAACAAAGTATCATACAAATGTCAAATGTCAAATGTTTCTATGTTCATTTGACATGTTTCTATTTTCCATGTGCTTGGAAAATATTTTTCACAACATGGAATAGATCCTACAAAGGAACATTTAGTAAATACAAAACTATTCATAAAGGTGTGTTTAGTTATGAATTAATTCTTATGTTAGAAAGTTTCGATAGTAATGGATTTCATACTTTTATATTAAGAGATAGGTATCCCACCCCTTGTAGCAATAAACCCAAAAGTGTTTAGATGAAATTATTATTTCCAAAGGAGAACAACTCAACTCTCATCAATGTTTCAATATAGATGAAGAGAAATGGCTTGGTAAATTTCAAATTTAAGGAGAAAATTTATTCAAACTAGTTTATAGAGCATATTGAGAGCTTCAACAAAGTATCCTACAAATGTCAAATTTCAATTGTTTCTATGTTCATTTGACATGTTTCTATTTTCCATGTGCTTGGAAAATATTGTTCACAACATGGAATAGATCCTACAAAGGAACATTCAAGATACCGCTAATTTTTAAAATTGGAAGAAGGATTAGCTTTATTCTTTTATATTTTATTGATGGAGCATAAAATTGGAATCATAAAAAATAGAGGCATATGCACTTTGAAAAGGGTTTAAAATCACCAAAGGAATAAAAATGAATTCAATCATAATGATTAATGACTCAAGGATCATTACCATTCATATGATTAAACAACCATTACCCATAGGAAACTTTCTAGCATCAATTCCAGATTGATGTAGACAAAAATAAGGCATATATTCACCAAAATTCAATACTACCATGTCTTGCAAGAACATAATCAAGAGGAAAATTGGTGAGAAAATTAAGATTTAGAATAAAATTAGGGGCAAATTAAGGTTAATGGTGTATTATTCCACCAATTTATCCCCTAATTATTGTATATTTGAAACATATTTTGTTGGTACTGTAACATATGGTTTAAAATCACTAAAGGAATAAGAATGAATTTAATGTGAAATGTCAAATTTTTCTATGTTTAAATCATAGAAACATGTCAAATGTGTTGAAAGGGTTTGGCCTCAACCACTAAATAGAATGCCATTCCTTTGCAACATTTTTTAGGGACTGTGCTAAAATATGATTCAAAAAAGTATTATAAACCATAAAAAATGTGTTGTATGTCAAAGGCCAACATGTTAATGAAATTGATGATAGTGAGAGTAATGGTAGGAACACATAAATACATGTTGATAGCAGAAAGGGCCAATACGAGATGCAACATGTTGTAATTGTTACTAAATACTTGGTAAAATTTAATAATTGTTTCAAAACATAAATTAATGTTCAAGAAGAATTAAATATATAGTCATATGTTATGGACCTAAACTTTCAAAAAGTTTAGCAGCAAGATCTGTGAACAAGAATTTGCAATACCATATAATCAAACCAAGCATTAGCTATCATGCAACTTGCAAGTGACTTAAAGAATCAAACAAGAATCAGTCCAAAGAAATGTATTTGGAAGCACCAGAAAATTATGCAAAAACTGACGAAAATCAAAAAGATTCCTTATAATGAGACCCCAACATGCCAGGTTTTGCACATGAGAACCCTTTTCCAGGAATGCACCCACCCTAACCCCTTCGGCTTTGACATAATGACAGATTTTGGGCATCAAATGGCATGCACACCTGATTAAGGGACATAACCAAACATCTTTGGCATAAATATTCCTCATATCCCTGGAGAAGCACAGGATTCTACCCTTAGGGTAGCTTCAAAATTTGATACATGAATAGCAAGAATTCTTCCTCTGATAATGATATTAATAAAATGACATTAAGACACATTAAATGATGGACATGATCTTTGGAGAACCTTGTTTGCTACTAGTGTTTGATTCATCATTTATATATTCCTAATGAGAAAGGTTAAATAAAAGTTAAAATTAAATTTAAAGCAAATTATCAACAACCAAGGATATTAATAAGCAACAAAACATTTAAACCAACATTTTCGAAAATAGATCACTTACCTCTTATGAAATATTAGATCATTGATTGGAATCTATATAGCTTGGTGGAGAAATATTACAAAACTAAATTTCATTAGGTGCTAGAATAACACTTTAAATTATTCTCTTGATGACAAACATAAGACTCATATTATGAAATTTCTTTCAACTTGGGAAACTAGACTCCATCCGAGCTTCCACAAAAATAGTAAATAATTGTAAGTTTTATTGCAAGGTCAAATAAAGTACTCATGTTGAACCTAAAAGATATTTGATAGCATGTGGACATAGAGTATACACAATGCACGCAAGAATAATTGACTATGTAAATCTCTCTGACTGTAGGAAAATGAAGTGTTCCCTCCATCAGCGGCATATCATAGGTCACTTAAAATGTTAAATATGAGAGGTAAAAATTGACTGTTTGGTCATCTTCATCATCTTCCAGCCAATCAGTTTCAAGAATCTTTACTACCTTCTCATAAATTTCATTATTGTCATGACTTTGCAGGTTCTCAATATTCACAAGTCCTTCAGCATCATCAATATACTATGCATAGATATTTACACCTCCAGTTTTGCCCAAAACCTTCTCTACTTCCCCAACTTTCAAAATATTCTCTAGCCCTTCAAGACAAGCAGTCATCATTGTCACATTGGGATCAATCTTAGGAGGCAAAGGGATCTGAATCTGATACTTATTGCGATCAAACCTACATACAGAAAGAGGACCATTAATCATTACATTCCTGACAAAACCCACAAGGTGTGACTTGAAGCAATCTCTAAACTAGCTAACATATGCCTACATACAATTTTCAGATTCCAAAGTTTCTTAATTTAGCATGAATTCTCTTGAAGAAAAGTGAATTTATTGTTTTTTTTACTAAGATGTGATTACCCAATGTTATCCCTGTAATCGTTATGATAAATGACTTTTTATATTGACCATTTATTGAAATAATACTCTGTTGATACTATTGGCCAAATGAGGAAATATGAAATGTGAATAGACGATGACTTATAAGAGAATTAACAAACCTCTTGCATCTTTTCAATTCGTTCTTTGCAACCTCCAACATCATTGTAAGTAACATATGGCTTTTCTTCAACAATCATCATTGTCACATTGGGATCAATCTTAGGAGGCAAAGGGATCTGAATCTGATACTTATTGCGATCAATCCTACATAAAGAAAGAAGATCATCAATCATTACATTCCTGACAAAACCCACAAGGTGTGACCTAAAGCAATCTCTAAATTTTTTGATGAAATTAATGCAAACAACATAAAACATTAGAGTTGAAAACATAGTAATGCTTCACTAAGAAGTAATGTGATATCTCACGTGTCAGCGACACATAGAATTGATGGATAATATAACACTCAACTCTAAAGGAAACAAACTCCCTAGAAGACAAAGTGAACATAAAAGGATGGCTTTGCAAGGGGGATTTTTTAATAACTGACCCGACATGCATGCCTTCTTCAATATCAACAGGGGAGACTTTATCACCCAGTCCAACCACAAACAGCATTCTCAAGAGGCAACTTTGTAAATACTACATGCAAGTCAATGTGGCTTTCGGGAAACATTGGGTTTTGAATTCATAAGTTTTGTTGTGAGAAAAAGACTAATCACTGCAGTTATAGTATTAATGTAAGAGTAAAGTAGTAGTTTTGATTCTTGCTGCACCTATAAGAGAATAATGACTTTACTGTATGATCACAACACAACCTAGAGAAATAGGCATACCTTGGCAATTTGTTTAACATTTATGACATACTTGGAATCATCAGTGTTTGGATTAATGATCTTCGTGCACCTCGCTACTTGGATAAAGAAACAAAACATATTTAGATCAATTAGATGTGACAGAGACTGATTTTCTTGACCATTTTTACAAAAAAAACATTCTGATTAATCAAACATAACGAAAACTAATTTGATTAACATTGTTTTGGGTAAATAAAAATCAATTAACACAAACATGATATGCATCAAATATTTCCACATATATTGCTTGGGAAAATCCAATCATGGGTCTAATGTTCAACAGTTGACCCCTAGACTAAGGTACTTTGAAGCAGGTCTGATATCTCAATGTTTGACACCTTAGCTGAATCTAATGGAAAATGTAAACTATAGTAAAAATAGAGGCTTGAGCCATAAAAGATGTTACATTAAGAATCCATCTTGACCATTTTATTGTTTTCAAGGACGGGTAGCTTACTTCTCATTCCTGGACCGAAGGATCGTGCAGTCCATTCCACTGCTTTTCTTTTCCTTTCTCCTTTTAATTTATACCATCCATTCTTAGAGGATCCCGGAATAGGCTGCATTGAAACTGAAGTGGCCCTATTTGATCAACCACAACCAGCTTGTCTACCAAAAGAATTTCCCTTTAACAGGTCCATCTTCTCCCCAAGAGGGCTGTCAGGGAAGGAGGTAATCAGATGAGAGGGTGGCTCCTTTCCAAAATATGGGATAGCATCCCCACTCCCATCTTGAGAAACGTCAAGGCCAGGAATAGTTTCAGCTGGATCAGGGTCATTTCAACCTATTGCCAGGACCACACACATTTGGTCCTTCCTCGAGTCTTTGCAACCAGGGAGGTTTATAGTGCTTGCTTTTTTAAGAAAAAAAATCTAAATTTTTCTTCAGGAAAAAAGCATCCAATGTCTATAGTCGAAACAGACCCTCCAACAGAAAGCAACATGTTCAAAATCCAACACTTGGGTCGAGCTGCTGTTCTCAGAATCCATCAGTTTAATACCCTTCCATAATGAAAAATAATATGCCTTTGTGTTTCTTTTGGAACAATAAGGATGACCAACTTTGGCTTCAACTCCAAGGCTTTGTAAATAAATTTTTTTGCAAGAATAGCTTTAACACCAAATGGAGGATTCAACCCCATAATCTGCAAATAAATTCAAGAAAAAAAAACACAGATTACAAGGCATTTTATTGAAGGGCACAATTTGCAATTATAGGATTCCTACCTATAACCACCCATAGATTCAATCTGCACAACTAAAAAAATCAAGGCCAACAAAAATTATTTCTAGTTAATAGTGACTTTGCCATCTTTGTTAAACAGAAGCATGTGTGAAATCATACTTACCAATCTGGTATCGATTGGTAATTCATATTTACTAACAGTCAGCCAATCTCATTTTTCAAACTCAAAATCATTATGTAAATGTCACATAAAATCATCCACGTTAGACTAACTGTGATAATGACTTCAAAAACGAATTTCGTATTTTTGTCGAGCGCCAAAATCTACATGCTCTCAAAAAATACTCAAAAGACAAACACTTGAACAACAAATGCAATTCATTCCCAAAATTACCTCGGCAAGGAAAGCACCTGACATAATTATTGAGATAAGAGACACCTCCAAATTATGTTCTCTTAAAGGGTCATTGGCATTCACAGGGTGATATTTTCCTATGGGTTTGCATCTCACGCCCATCTTGGGCGCCTAGGTGGGCTTGGAAAATTCCAAAAGAGTGTCCGAAACATTATTGGAAATGACCAAGGCCCAAAACTCCTTGGAAACACCACTGGCCATACCACACAACATTTTCATTACCAAGGTGATATTCCTCAAATAGCAATCCCCTATCTCTGTTTTGCCTTAAATGATCATTTGCATGCATACGCTAATAATTTCATATGGTTCCCGCGAACAATTTCATATGCTTCCCTAAGTTGCACAATATGGACTCACAAGGTCCATAACCATCCCAGGTTCCTTAATTTTACATGCTCATTCTGGGGGTAGACTTTCCTTGTGGCGAAGGCATGCAATATGCGAGGAAAAAGTGCATGAAGAAGTAGGGGTTCGCAGGTGGTGGCACCAAAGGTCTCAATTAGTATTGTGTCTACAATTTTCCTTAATGCATGTTTGGCTTATTCCACTATTATAGTCTATTGTAAATAAATCAAATTTGCAATTTTCAAAGTAGGGAAATTAAGTTGTGAACTCAGGCTTTTGCTTACACAGTCAGATACTTGGGTCCCCCTTGTAGCTTGGGAAGCCTCTATGAGCCATAGTATTATTCCTACCTCCTTCGGTGGTGCCCACAACCCTACACCTTCTCCTCTCCAACTTTAAATTCATTTACGCTCATCCTTACCTGGTGTTTACACCATTGAAGCTCCTTCCTGTTGGACATGGCTATATCCATTTGAAGTCTTCACCTTTGTGCATACCCATACTCGATTACTCCCTTGCTTGACAACTCCAATGCCATGACAAAGAGCCAAATCCTGTTGAGGGTCCTCTTCTCAAGTAGAAGGGAGTGCTCAAGGCACACTTCAAGCTCACATGGAAGCATGGAGATATCATTCCCAAACCCCTGCTCCTATACAACAAGAAATCAACTATGTTGATATTGAATTTCATGTTGAACATGATGAGCAAGTTGATGAGGAGGTCTTGGCCTCTATGGTTGAGTGGGTGATTGATTCAGGCCATAATTTAGGGCGCAAAAAATAATATCTATGTATAATCAAGCTATACTAGAACATGAAATCGCTCCCCAACAATGTCTTACTAGAGCATAATGAAGCTCGCAAGGAGATAGTATTACAGATTGATGAACTACAAATGGAGCACAAGGATCCCAGTTTGCAACACTGTGACATCTCTACCAAGTTGGCCCTTCAAATTTAATAGATGGGACAGAGAACAAAGTTGAGAACTAAATATCAATCTTCCCTGGGGTTGCATGGTAATAGAATGGGCTGCCATTGTTCATGTTGTGGACAATGAAACTAAGAACTTGTTGTGAAAACTTGTGCCCAGATTGAGCATACAGTGTTTAAGTATTGGCATGAAGGATTAAGTCCTTAATGAGATCACAACTTTGCCATTATGAATAAACCTTCAAGCCAATTTCTTCACTGAAATATTCTCATTGCGATTCATTATGCAAGTGTACCTAACACTACACCGAGCAATTGTGATCATGCCTCTTGGAGGATAGTCAGTATGTCGACAAAATGGATCTTGCTTTGATTTTTTCTAAATTAGTAAGTTTGTATTTGGGCTGACAAGTATAGGATTCTGGTTGATTCTGATATACAAAGGAGGCATAAGTCTACACTACATATTACTGCTTCAGAATTGTTCAAACATGAGATTTGAGACCATTTTCAAAGAGGCATCTTCCATAGTGGACTTTCTCTATAAGTTTATTGATTACTACTGATTACTGTTTGGATATTCTATCATAAATGCATGAGTTACACCTTTTTGGCCATGCTCCTAAAGTTGGATGCTTTCTCCAGTAATGCCCTTATGATGTTTTCTTTCTTTGTTGAATTTTTCTTTTGCAGGCGTCGTGTAAACCTAATTATTTTTCTTTTAAAGGGTTGGGTGTTCCTCTTCTTCAGTGCATCTACCTTTATATCTTCCCAAAAAACCATTCATAGGAATTTTGTAATCAACAATATGTCTGTATTTCCTGTTGTCATCAACAGATATGAAAAAAATGTGGTTCTCCCTTGAGTTTGGCCTCATAAGATTTAGAGAAAGTGCTAGTTTATTGTAACTTTTTTTAGACATGAGATATGAGACCATTTTCAAAGATTCTTCTTCCATATTTAACTTTATCTATAATTTTATTGATTACTGTTGGGATTTTTATCAGAAATGCATGAATTACACCCTTTTGACTATGGTCCTTATGCTGGACACTCTCCCCACTAATGCTCTTATGAAACTTTCTTTCTATGTTGAATTTCTCTCTTTCATGTGCCATATAAATCTTTTTTTGGGTTGTTCATTCCTCTCCTTTAGAGCCTCTATTGTGCCTTTATTGTTGGTTATAACATTCAAGAAAGTAAAATTCATCCAAGAGATGAGCTCACAAATCTGCCACATGTGGACTAAAAATAGTGATGTCGCTGATGGTATTTCCTGTGGGTTTATAGCCTATGATGCTTTTAAACATGTGCATGTTTATGCTTGATGAAAAGGGATTTTTACACATTTCCAACTTTTGGAAAGTTGGGATCACCGTGCTACTCTGCAAATGTGATGAAAATCACATGTGTAGTCCCTTTTCATTGGTGGACAACACTTGGTTCCAACTTGGGGATGTGTTCTTCTTAGAATTGCATGAGAACCTAAAAATCATTTCATGCACATATCAAACTAGCCTCCACGTTCAAAAATATTATCACTACATCAAAGTTTGGCCCTTATAAGGCAAAGCACAAGACATTAAAGCCTATGAATCTAAGAATTGAAGATTGCTTCTCAAAAGAGCTTATTCTACTCTAAACTACTACTCAGTAGAGCTTATTCATTTCCTATCCTGTTGTAGCATGTGCCAAAATAAGGCTGCCAGTTGAAATTAGTGAATTAATGCAGCCACCTCATGGCTACAATGGTCCTTTCCTCTATGCGTAGTCATCATGCAAAACTAGGAAACCTCAAAATCAAAATGTTTGCAGGATGGAATATTGTCATTGCTGGGCTACAATAGAACCTGGGTACTTGCAAATGAAAAATGTCATCAATTTTGATGCAACATTGGACATGATCTGCCACGAGATATGTGTAGTTGTCCTAAAGAGGATTGTTGTGAACTATGTCAAACCACATACTGCCCCCTTTTCTTGAAACTCCCATTTTTACATCACATGAGAGCACATACTATTGTCCAAATTATTATTGTTAAAGGTCTGTATTGGATAGAAGAAAACTTGTCACAAGGGAAGCATGATCTGCAATTCTGTCTTTTAAGGAATATTGATTCCATAGTCTTCCATAACCATTATTAGGCCACCACAAGTGCTAGTAATGCAACCCATCTAGAAGTTTTTCACCTAAGGCTCTAAGTGATAGGCCTATAAATAGTTGGGGAATGCAGTCCACTGTAATAGCTACAGAGTTTCCCCTAAGAGATCACATCCACATTATTACAGGAAAACAGTTCTGAAGCAGTAATATGTAGTGTAGAGCACTCCTTTCTGGTTATTATGGAGTAGCAAGGCCACCCGACCAGATTCTTCCAACCCTAGGTCACTGACTCTACTAGTTCTTATGTTTCAGTAGGGGTAGTGTCTTCCAGGTGTTCTAGGATTTCTTCTACCCTTACTTCTTTTTTTGGAGTAACAACGGTTTGGGTGGTGGTAGGAATGTATCATGTCCTCTTCTTTCTTGGAACACAGGGGGGGCCTATTTTGATGCCCTCTCATTCTCTTAGTGGTTGGTTTGCTACTAATTATCTCAACGTCAATATCACTTTCCTTTTATGGTGTAATAGAATTTGTCTCTTCTTCCTTAATATGAATAGTAGGTACTTTGTAGCAAAGGGATTCATGACAATATATTCTTCCTCCTTTGCAATTTCCATGGGTGGAGTCACACAACATTGGGCTCATTTAGTGAAGTTGCAACCATTGGATTTGCAATGACTTCTTCCCAGGATTTTCTTGCTTTGTTTAGAGCTTGTACCATGAGTAACCTGATAAGGCCATGGTGAGAGATGAAATATCTTGGTATGTTTGTTTTTTTTGCATGGGCTTCCTTATTTTGCAGGGACTTGAGTAGGAAGTACGACATATTGACATTGTGACAGTGTCTGAGATGGTCAAGGAAACAAATGTGCATATTCCTCTAAGCCAAATGAAGCACCTATACTGTCAGTAACCTAGTGAATTGACTATGGCTCAAAGTTTTTACTGAAAATTAAATATTAGTTTTAGCATTCATTAGATACATAAAGGAACCTCTCAATTCTCTATAAATTCACTAGATATCCTGTTTATAATGTGGCAATGATACCAACGAAGAAATGGCAAGAGGTTACCATGGTTTAATGTAGATTCTCTGACTTAGAGCCTACACAATCTCCTTGAGGCTCAGTTTGCATCATCTCAATATTATATGTAGCCTGAAAAGTAGAAACCAAAGTTAATAGAAATTTTGCGAAAAGAAATATAATAAACATTATAAATATGCTTAACGAAAAGTATTGATACCTATGTCATGACTGGAACCTGAGAAGGAATAATCTCTTCAGGCGGCCCTTGATATGTAGCGCTAACCTGAAAATTCCATAATGTTAAGACTCATACCATATAAAATTATGTGACATAAATTCAATTTCAATTTGACGTACAAAAATATAGATAGATAGTAATGAATGTGGCACATGTACATGATCATGTCTATGATCTATAGAATGAGGATCAAGGGCAAGGAAATGTTGTTCTAAGAATGTTGTAAACTGCATAAGTTAAATAGATATATTGGCTTAAGTTTTTGGAGACTAAATGTATATATACACCAAAAAAACATGTTACATGCACTCTAGCTCATCTTATAAATGTGCATTTTAAAATAGATCAAAACATGCTTGTACATACCTCGCCCATGGTGTGCGTTTGTTGTGTAATGGATCGCTCATAGTGGTCTCTACATGAGGATGCATACTCCATAAGCTCATCTCACTCCATGTCCCTCAACACATCATCTGGAATACTCACAAATGAACGAACTCCTGCACTAGATGAAGGTTGGCTTGTCCCTAATCCGACTTCCACCCCTCCTAAAGCAGCTGCATGTATCTTCTCCCTCATCTGTGATGCAACACTGGGGATAAGCACTAACTCCTCTGGAAGTGTAACTACCCTAGGTGGTCGAGGTGCTAAACGAGGTACTGGAGGCTTAAACCCAACATCTTGCATAGCATCAGCTCGTTCATATGTATGACCTTTTCTAGCTCCATAGAATTTGGACCTCGTATCTATATAGTTAGGGTCCGTGTGCTCTCGGAATTGAGCATACAACATCCTAACAAATATTGTGGAACCTCATCATTATTTGGGAACTTCCCTTATGCATACAGGAACTTCTCATAAATATAAGGTGCAATATTGGGATCATTGAATCTTACAATTATCAGACGTTTTTTGTCTTCAAGTCGCAAGTCAAATAGTGACAAGGCCATTTATTTAGTGACCCTACTTTTAACTTCATTGTAGGAGTGGATACAAATCACTGACGCTCTCCTCCTACACATCATGTCAAAAATAACTTGGGTTGATGGTCCAACCCCACGATAAGTATCTATCAAACTCTCCAAATTGCACAAAACAATTTGGAGACAATTTTGACTAGGGGCAGAGAGATTGCAACTTTGCAATTCATTGCGCAATCTCATGGAATGCTCCCTCATCCCTTTAACAGTAAGTAAGGAGATGGTATCTTTCCAAGGCATCTGCTCAGGAATATCACCAGGATGGGTGTACAGGGGATCATAGCTCGGATTTCGAGCAAACTCATGAACCCTACAACCTCTCCCCCTAGGAGGGCGACAACCACCAGCTGTAACATGTTAAATTATTGCACATATTAAAAATTAAATAATTTATAAGGAATATTTGTATTTAAAAAACTTGTCTGGTCATTTGAAAATACCTCGTGGAAAAACTATCTCATCCTCTTCGCTCATACTAGGATTGTTCCCTTCTGAGGAATGAACGTCTCTACCACCCACTGTACAAAACATTAAATTTTTTTATAACACAAGTACATGAGACACACAATAAATTTCAAATTAAACATACATCAAACAATAAATTTTCCTTTAGATTTTACCTGAAGGAGAAGTATCCAATTATGGGATGGATGCCACGGGCTGAGACATTGTTCTCCTTTGCCCCTCACCAGCAATAGGGCCAACCCCAACTCCTACATTTTCACCTATGGAGCATAATGTTTTCACATTAAACACATGTCATTTGAAAAAAAAAATCACCTGTTCAACATTTAATATAACGTAAACTTGAACATTTTAACTAGTAATTGATCTAATGTGTACCTATACCATGTATAATATACCCCTCAGAATGGGCTCTATGAAATTGGGGACGAATGGGAACAGGTCTATGGGGCTCCTCTTATTCGATTTTGTGTCTGGGCACACGAATCATATGAGTGCGTCCACCTGTGCAAGACAAAAAAAAATCACATTAATCAATTTTTCACAACGAACAATAAATATAACCTACTTGAAAACATGACATAACTAAACAACCAATGTACCTGATAATCCTCCTCTCATGGAGGGGACTCTGGAGGGCTTGCCTGATGCCATTGTTTCTATAGTATCAAATCAAATTTATGTCCCTCATAAACAAATTAAAAAAAAAATTATCAATCGATAGTCATGTCATCAACCAATGGATAACTGGTACTATAGCTCCAACATTTTGAAGCCAACAACAATATTAGTTATATGGTATAAAAAGTATGGTAATAATTTCTCAATGTCTGGAATTTTGTTAGCAATATCATATAAAAATTTAATGTTAATACTTTTTTACATCTATTTCTTGTATCCTAAAATTTTAGTTATTAACCTCAAAATTTCCAAATTTGATTTACAATCCCAATTAAAACCTCTCCTATTTTCCTTTGCAATAAGTTAAAGTGTCTCTATGAGGACATGCTTTGTGTCAAAGCGCAAGGTTACAAGGACGAAAGGACATATAGGAACACATGCTTAGGTTACGATGACAAGGGTCAAAGGTTACAATTATGTGGCGTTTGACCAGATTTGAAAATTGTTAACCAGTGTTGACTATGTTGTATTTGACTTGGCTGAGGAATGTTTGAAGGAGGGCTGACTTGGGGCTTGTAGAAAGACTTGGTCTTGGATTTAGAGTCTTGGATATCTCACTTTGATCTAATTCTAGAAGAAAAGAAGTTGTTTGGGTTTCCCCCTTATGGGTTTTTTGCCCTCGCTTGGAGCCTATATCATGTGTTCATTGTATTTTGCGAACTTCATGTTTATGTTTTGGTAATTGTTTGATGAAGAAGAACATAATAAAAGAATAAGAAGCCAACAATACTCACAAGAAATTATCAAGTAAGAGAAATCTACCCTAATTTTCTGCCCTACTGATTTTTCAACATGGTATCAGAGCTAAGGTGAGGAGAAGGTAGCTTGAAGATCACCCTTGTTGGCACACTTGAAGGCATTTCTACACATTTACACCATCTACATTGGAGGACACAATATTTACATCTACTACACCTAAAGAAGCAAAAGGAGGAGACTCAAAGATTATCCTATCTCTAGAAATCATCATCTACCATTGAAGAAGATACTTGCAGTAACTTTATTTGAAAAGGGGAAGGCTCTAGGATCATCATCATTATCAGTCATCATCTTGAAGAAGACCATCATCTTTGTAGCAGAAATCTCATCACTCTTGAAGCACTATTATAACAACATACTCTCCTTTCACAAGTAAGTATTCCAACATACTTTATGTAGAAATTCTATAACTTATGTGTTATATGTCCAAGATTCTCCTGATCTCACACTATTTTAACTTCATGCAAAATACAGAATCTATTCCACCATTGATCATTTGCGGAAATTAAATCAAGATTGCAATGCACACATGAAACAATAAAAATTAACACAGTTGTTTAATAGGAAAGCCTAAAGTTGAAAACCCCAAATATCCGTATATAATATATGTCATAGAGATCATATAACAATCCTCTTACAAAGCTAATCATATCAAGCTCTCAGTACAATACAATCACTACACACTAATCGTGCCCGATCTTGCAAATCCATGCACCAATCTTTGCCAATTCCCAAGAAGGCCGCTCTATACTGCGTAATCCTCAATTAAGAATGCCAGCCTCAATGAACTCAAATTCTCCAAACCCTTTGCCTATGCAATCCTAATTGGCATCTCCAATGAATGTGTGGTGCAAACAATGCAAACATTATAGTCACAATCGATAGCCACACTTTCTCTTCACCTATCTCTCCACTGGGTCTCCACTGAAACTGCCATGCACTGTAGTTAACTGATGTATTCTTCAGTTGATTAATGAGTTATTATTTAGTGAATTAATTATTAATTAATTCACACCACTCTCACTAGTGTATCAATCAGTTATATTAGATACAACTAGCTCAACCGAGTCTAACTAAGTTAAACTAAATACAACTCCACCAACTACTTCTATAACTCCACCAAACTCTGTCACATGAGTTCTAACTGAAGTCCTCCATGCATTAGCTCCAGTAAACCCTTAGGAATAGCGTAACTCCTTCTATCAGCTCCTGTGCCACATTTGTGCACTTAAATGAAGTGCTCCAAGAGAATAAGATAATTTTTAGAGTCCAAATATTATTAAGAGCTAATAATATTCGACATATCTATTTTTAGACTGGCAATCTAAAAATAGATTCCGCCTAATATGTCTAAAATAGAAGTCCATCTATTTTTCCAACTTGACCAACCATCCACAAATAGCATCCTGCAACTCATAGAATATGATCGACATGTCTAAAAATAGACTTTGCGCCCAAAAATCACCTGTGTGGGCCCCACCTAGTTTAGGTGATTATTTTCCACCTAGGATCAAGGATGATGTTTCAGGATGTCTCCTTCACTGTTTCTTGTTGCAATCTTCAACACTCCCTCTCAACAAGAAAGGACTATCTTTGCATGCGACATGCAACTCCATGCATTCGCCCTGCAACCTTTGCTGCGACACTTTCGAAACTGAAAGGCTCCAAACAACCCAATCAATCTTAATGCATCTATCATCAAAGTCTTTGACTTCTTCTGGTACCAGCTGCACATGTCTTCAGGAACCACTGCGCTGTTGAACTCTGCACCCATGCACTCTGCACTTGCTGTCAACTCTGAACTGCGCTCCAGTATCTGACACTATCACTTTGATCTGCCTGCATCAATCCAACTGATCATGTTGTTGTTGCTCTATGGACATCCAAATTTTATATTCTTCTCTCAGAAGAATTACATTGAAGATCTGTTGAACAGGTTTAGCATGGTTGAGTGAAATCCTTTGACTACTCCAATGGAACATAACTTAAGGCTCACATCCACTGAAGGAAAAGAATTTGAGGATGAAACAAAGTACAGACAACTCATATGATGTCTCAACTACCTCAATACTACTAGACCACACATTTGATTTTTTTTTTTGGAATCCTCTCTAGGTTTATGCAAAATCCTTGTGAGGGTCATGGGTTTGCTGCAAAAATAGTTCTAAAGTACTTGAAGGTAAATCAAGACTTTGGACTTAAGTATATACAGGAGGGTTACTTCAACTTGATTGGATACTCTGATTCATATTTTGATGGAGATAAAGAAACTAAGGTATCTACTTCAGGTTATGTTATGAGTCTTGTATCAGGATTTTTCCCTTAGAGGTCACACAAACAATCAGTTCCAGCATATTCCACAACTAAGGCAGAATATGTGGCAGCAGGTGAAGCAACAAAGGAAATTGTGTGGCTTAGGAAAATTCTGGAGGATTTGCAGGAGAAACAATTGCATTCAACTCCTCTTTTGATAGATAACACTCCTACAATAAAGTTGGCCATATTTTGATGGAGATAAAGAAACTAAGGTATCTACTTCAGGTTATGTTATGAGTCTTGTATCAGGAGTTTTCCCTTAGAGGTCACACAAACAATCAGTTCCAGCATATTCCACAGCTAAGGCAGAATATGTGGCAGCAGGTGAAGCAACAAAGGAAATTGTGTGGCTTAGGAAAATTCTGGAGGATTTGCAGGAGAAACAATTGCATTGAACTCCTCTTTTGATAGATAACACTCCTACAATAAAGTTGGCCAATAACCCAAAGTTCCATGATCGAAGCAAGCACATAAATACAAAATATCATCTGATTCAACATCATGTTGAGGCCAAGACAATCCACCTACAACATTGTTCCACAAATGAGAAGATTGTGGACATCTTCACCAAAGCGCTTGGAAGGGAAAATTTTGAAAGATTCAGAATGATGCTTGAACTCACCAACATCCCTTCATATTAAGGAGGGGGATGTTGACACCTAATCCGAAAGGATTGGGATTATTGTAAATATTGTAAATAGTTTCAGTTATGCATTAGAGAAAACCAAGAGACCTTGGAATTGGAATCCCAAGAGTCTCTCCAGTCATGTATATATTCATGAATTGAGTAATGCAATAAACAAGTTAATTCATGGAGTTACCCTTCTGGCCTAACATTTTTCGTAACGAGTTAAAAAAAAACCCTAATAAAATGTAAAATTTCTCAATTATAAATGAAAACAAATTTTTATTTTCTTTATATATATAATTATATATATTTTATTATAACTTTAAAAAGTTACAATTTTATAAACTTATTATTCAAATTCTATTAAATACATTCTATTTTCAAATGTTTCAATGCTATGTTTTATAATAATGTGTTTTAAATAAATTAATGTATGATTATTATTATTTAATTTTTTATATTTTTTTAAAATTATTATTAATAACATTTTTTAAAATTATATTAATTTATAATAGGATGTGAAGTAAATAAATAATAAATTAATATAAATATATATTTATTTTATTTTTAAATTATATAAATATTAATGATATAATTTTTAAATTTCATTATATATTATTATGATTATGTTTAAATAATTAATTTGTGTTTTATAAATATAATAATATATTATTAATATTTATATTTGTCATTAAATATATTTTCTAATGATGAGTTCTATATATTTATTTTTTAGTAAATATATATTTTGTAAATTTTTTAAATCATATTAATATATTTTTATAATTAATATAATTGCAAAAACTGTTGTAAAGTGAACCAATAAGATATCTATTTATTTTATTTTTAATTTAAAATAAAATAAGGAATAAATTACACGGTTGTAATGTCTATGAATTAATCAATTATAATTCTTCAAATGAAAAGGTGCCTTTTCATTAGTAACTAAAGTGATAGGATGAAGTTGAGGCAAGTGAAATTACAAACTATAATTGTTGTAATGAAATTCAATTGCAATGTTATGAGAGGATGCTAATATTAATAGTCAGGAAAAAGACATGTTGCATATGTTTTGTTCACCATTATTATCACGAAACAAAACAATTAAATAAGATAATTTATACAGGGTATCCATTATCCTAGTACAAGGTAGGTGTTTCAAGTGAATAAGGTAATAAAATTTGTAGTACATGCTAGGTGTTTGAAATGAATATAACCCTTAGATTATGGAGAATGGTATGATTCACTTGTCCTCAATAGCATGCACAAGACTAAGGGGTTCATCTCATAACCAAACCTCCTTAACTACTAACCAATGTTGTCTTTCAATAGTTTCTCTTTGAATTGAAGTGAAGCATGGACTTATCAATGAGGACTTCTTTCATCATTGAATTTATCAATGAGGACTTCTTTCATCGTTGCACTGGTCACGAGTTATCAACTGGATCCACGTATTAGTAATACCTCCACTGTACCTTTATATTTTCTTAATACTTCTTTATATATTTGTTCACCCTTGCAATTAAACATAACATATATATGCCTAGATGGAAATTTTTTTGAAATCATTTAAGCATCCAAATAATTGCACGCATCTCATTTGAATTATGGACTTTCTGGGAATAACACCGAGTTGAAGGTTCAAATCCAAATAATTAAATTGCGATTACGGATTGGTTGATATGGCTCTACCTTGTTGCAATATGTAGTATAATGATCAAGTATATTTCAACCATGTAGAACCACTTGATGATCACCCATGAATTCTACTTCATAACACCCTCTACCCCCACCTATATATATTTTGCATACAACATATTCTCATTGGTTATACTAACTTCACCATAAACACAATCGAGAGGTAAGTCAACAACATTGGATTTTTCACTATTATTTGGGCCACTCACATTACTACTAACAACCCTCCTAACCCTAGACGGTCCAAACAATATGTGTTCCACTATTGGCCCATGTTCCGGCAGTCGAAAATGACACATAGATCCTCCATACATCGTAGTGAGTGTAACGACCTTGGGATTCAAGTGGCCGATAAGGAATGCCAATAACTGTGATTTATTTCGTAGATTGAACATGTGAGGCAATTTCCATAATTTCCATTATTCCTCAGGGCCTCCATTAATGGTGGCCCTTCCAGATAGTTATGCGTCTAGAATTGGGGTTGCTTTCGAATTGTACAACATTTGAAAATAAAATGTTTTTAATAGAATTTGAAAATTTAATATATATATATATATATATATATATATATATATATATATATATATATATATATATACTTTCATTTATAAATGAGAAAGTTTACATTTTATGAAAATTTAAGTGAATATTATTTGAATTTTATGGTTATAAAATTTATATAAGAAAATAGAAATGTTTCACATCATCCTTATGTTTTAATAATTAAATATGGTTTATGAATATAATAATATATCTATTAATATTTATATACTAGTTTACAGGTTTAATATGAAGAAAATCTTTCCAAGTTATCAGTATTTCATTTTCCCTTCTTGGGCTTCAAACCCCTACTCCCTCTTAGTCATTCATATTTGAAAAAAAAAAAAAAAAAATCAAATAAAAAAAAATGAGAAGTTTCAAAAACACTCGATGGAAAAATCAATTCAGATCCAATTTTAATGTTGCAACTATCTCAAAAATGTACCTACAACAATCTAACTCATCAATAGAAATTACCTCTAGCAATAGAAGCACATTGAAAATAAAAAACAAAGAAGAACTTACCTCTAATATTGAAAAAAATAAGTCAAAATTTTACCAGAATTCCTTTTAACGCCTCCCCGACAATGACGCTAAAATGTTGGGTGCTAATATTGTATCTACAATACTCAACACTTAATTGTCAAACTGGGGCTTCATAATATTTGAGGCATAGCAGAGGTTTTCAGATCACTCACCCTCCGCCTATCAGATCCAGATCTCTCTTCTCTCTGGCAGAACGATGATGCTCTGGATGCGAGCTACAGATCTGTTACAGGATCTCCTGCGAGATCTTGAACTCAAGTTGGGGATCCCCACAGCTCTCCAGCGATTGATTTACGAAGTTACAATTCAAGGACCCTCTACCCCTATCTTATTACAATATTAAAAGAGATGCTTCAATTGTTCTCACCCTACGTCTGAGAGGAGGAGCATTTGGGCAGACCTCCGCAGCTCCTGCTTTCTCCTATAAGGATGTGGTCCATGCACAGCCTCCCAAGAAAGCTGCTCAACCAGCTGAGGCTCCCAAGCCTTTCTTGGTGGATAAAATGGAGGAAACTCCCTCCATTGAGATCACTCATCCATCGCTGGATGATCAATATCAGACGTTTGCAGAAACGACCATCATCTATAGATTCAATGGACGATGGCCTCGAAATGCAGATCTATACTAGTGGATCCATTCCAACTGGACCAACAACAGTAAGGTCTTCTTATGCTACAAAGGCTTCTTCATTGTGGTATTTGCCTTCAATGAAGACTATCAGAAAGCCTTAACGGGAGGCCCTTAGTTCTGGGGATCAGCAGGGCTCTTCCTTACCCCCTGGTTTCCAGACTTCGATCCCTCTACAGCCGTCATCACCAATCTTCCCATCTGGGTCAGGCTTCCAAACCTACCGGCGCATTTATGGCATTTCTCTATCTTCCAAGGGATTGGGGACACCTTAGGTCATTTCCTGGCTATGGATACCTCAAGGGGGGAGAAAGGAATATACACCTTCGACAGAATATGTGTGGAAATAAACATCAGCAAAGGGCTACCTGATCAGATCAACCTCAAAATTGGGGACCTCCACTGGACTCAAACCTTGGACTATGAGAACACTGCCTTCCGGTGTCGCCATTGCCATCGGACGGGGCATCTCCAGAACACTTGTGCCACGTTCCTCGACAAAAAGAAAAATAACAATCGCAAATCCAAATCCAAGAGATGGAAACCATGTGATCCACCCCCCATGGATGACATAGAGTCCTTGTTGAGGAGGTAAATCCCCTCTGCGGACAGAGGCGATCCCTACTAGCCCAGCAGGGGTCTAGCAACAAACAAACAATGCTATGACGCAAGCTCCTAGTTACGAATGAAAGACTTGGGATAAGAGCCTACCTGGATTCCAACGCTAGATCCGAAGAAGAAGATGTCCCCGTCCTTCAGCCCTGGCAGATCACAATCCTTCCACGATCTCCGTGGATGAACACCTGCACGCAGAAGAAACGAACAGATACATGCATAGGAACCAACATACGTAACTAAACATCGGTCAGAAAAGATATTACTCGCATTAACATGATGGAAAAAGGAGTGGAACCATAATCATAGTCATCTATTAAAATGATAAACGAACAGAAGTTACAACCAAGTTCTGACGTCGCAGCTTCCTTCGAACGGGTCTCTGGTCGTCCACGTCTCGCAAAGCTCGCCAAGGAAAGGGAAACCTCTCCAGAGTCTCGTAACAATGGTCTCCTCGCTTGAATGGGCCTTAAGGGAAAGAAGGGATTCTTTACAGCACAAAGGCACTTGGGAATAGGGAGATGCAGAGCTTCAGCACTTCAAGACTAGCTTGCCATGGATCTGAGCAAGCTTTTATAGATGGGGAAGGAGGGAGTTGGGATCCCTATTATTATGGGATTGGCCCTATCAACAAGGAAGGTTCCATGGGAGGTGGCAAAACCAATTTCCTTCCATAGAACTCCCGCAGCCAAACCTCCCAACTCAAGATAGGCAGTGGTTGTGAGTTTGTTTGAACTCAACTTCCGCCATCCATATTTAAAAAACAGTCCCTAAAATGGGTGGCGCGATTGCTGCTCTATGACAGAGCGCCAAGTGGCGCGACCTCTTTACAGGATTTCCCTGAGTGGCGCGAGCAGTGAACTGTCTATCCGCGCCAATGCAAAAAGAGCTGTTTTTCATGGATTTTGCAAGGAGATGTCTCAAGGGGAAATGAAGCTCATACTCAGAGGGATGCATTGATGATGTTTTCAAGGCATGACAGTGTTCACAGGTCACATAATGGGTCCTCCATTGTGCGGGACGGGGAATGGTAGGGACGGTGACAAATTACTGTGTAACAGATGCCCCTAAAGCATGAGGCCCGAGAGAGAGAGGGGTGAAATGCTTTGCGAGAACATGTCCAACTGAAGGCCCGCCGTCGGAAAACCTGCACAGAAAGATACAACTGATATCTCAAGTACATGATGTATATCTATGGTATGGACGCAGCCATCCGAACAGAGTATGCTATAATCCGGATCCAGGTATGGGCGCAGCCATCCAACTAAGATCAAACAAATAGACTCAGGTATGGTCGCAGCCATCCAATCAGTGAGTCATGTACATAATGATAATAATCCACAATCGCAGCCTGGATTACAACAGACACAATCCAGGGTCTTGCGCTCCGTCTCGACCCAAACAAGTACAAGTTCGAGCATGTGAATGTGTGAGCTGATGTCGAACATGCAAGAACATCGTCTGATTACCAGCCAATGATGAAAGCCGTTAACAGACGCGAGAGAAACCACCAATAATGACAATGGTCCTCAAGGTACTACAGGTACAATCTACGGCATGCGAATACATGAGTTGACGTCGAACACCCGCAGAATCATTCGATCGGAAGTCAATGATGTAAACTTCACGTCGAATGCGACGAACCTGCCATTGAGGCATGCAGGCTCCAAGGTACCATCAGGAGTCTCTAGACCAACTTCCTGGATAATGAGTTGAAGTCGACAGGAAGTGACCTTGATCGAAGGTGGGCCATAATGATTCCCACATCATCGACACGAGACAGAGGAACATAATGTTTTGTTGTGAATTAAGACCATATGAGAAACAGAGGAAGGTTGATACTTGCAGAGGCCAACTTCTCTTGAACATATGAACTGCATGACAATGGACTTGGCAGTATTTGACATCAACGGATCAAAGGTCATGGCGATGAGGCAGTGAACAGATGAGAGGTCAAAAGAGATAACCCAAACCCATGGAAGCAAAGTGAAGCAGCGAGATGAGATGTCCCCAACCCGACACGAATGCAGACAAGTGCCATGTTCAAGAGCGACATACTGCCGACGACAACAACGATGGTTCCATTTTTCCCCCACCATTTCTGGCGAGTACCCCAATTATTTTTGATAACAAGCTTGAAGGGGATAGCATATGCTTGTGATATAAGTCCGCCCTTCGAGCGAATCCATCCTAGTGCATTTAACGAGTCCTAGGAAGGAGAAACTCGGAGAACGTCATTTCGACGGAATCCAATGTCATCAGGGTTTAACGAGTCTGACAAAGGAAGAACTCGGCGTCTTTTCATGTTTAGAGAGTTTGAAAAGACAGCTGAAAAGAAAACTCCACAGGTCCCTTTTCGTAAATAGTTTCCCAGATCCGAAAAGGTAGAAAACAATATCCGGGAAAACCTCCTAGTCGCGATAGGCTAGGGTATTCCTTTTCGTAATCGATCCAGCCCAGCCCGAAAAAGGGTTAAACTTATACTGGGTGAATGTCGATTCGTGTCCATTTTAACGAGATCGAAACGACAAGGGCCTCGGCGATCTTTTCATATTTAGAGAGTCGGAAAAGAGCTGAAAGATGACTCCAGAGTGACTTTTTCGTGTATTTACCGAGTCCGAAAAAGTATAAAATACAACTCGTTTCCATCTTTTAAGTCGCAAAAACCTGCTGCTGCACATACCAAGCAAGCGTAAAATCCATTTTCGACATAACATATGCAAATATTTGACAAAAATAACTTTTAAAGCTCATTTAACGTCGAAAAGTTATAAATATGTCTAATGGTAAAAAATAAAATTACTTTTTACTATTTACCTTGTGGAGAGCAACAGTGGTCCATTTGGAGCAGAATCTTCTGACGGTGATTGCGACCAATCCGGGCAACCATTCAGCGTCTCGTCTGTGACAGGTAAGAGGCGCTCCTTTTCTCTTTCTTTTCATGCATTTTTTAATGATTTCCCCTTAGAAATCAGCTCTGTAAGGGCACCTTTGAAATTTTAGGGCCGGGCCAAGTGGCGCGGCTATTGGGCACGGACCCGCGCCACTGAGCTCTTTTTACCAAAGGGCCCGCGCCACATGGCGCGACTGTCAGCAAAACAGTCGCGCCAGCGGCGGAACCCAAATTTTCGCCTAAAATTCCGCTATTTATGCCAAATTTCTTGAATTTTGAAGCTCACAAAAGATCTAATTAGGGGTTTTGGACCATGTGAATGTAGATAAACAGTCAGAATGGCAATCGAATGGAAGGAACGAGAACACGGAGATGAGGACGAAGAGGCCATGCAAAGCCAAGCATGTATGAATGCTCTGAGAGACTGTGGCTTAAAAAAGTTCTTCCTCACGCCATGCTTACGAGCTCAGCCTGAGCTCCTCCAATATCCGATCAACCTCTGGGATGAAAATGACCAAGTATTCAGAATACGAGACCAGGTGTTGGAATTGGAGGTCGCTGACATTTATTTCGTTACTGGATTATCCCGCAGGGGTCCAATCCCTGTACTGACCGGGAGCAGACCATCAAGGGAAAAGATGGAAGAAGTAATGCCGCGGGTGTGCCGTGGGGCACAAACAGGAACAGGGAGTAAGAAGGTATACATCTCAACCATCCCTGATCTAGCACTGAGAGTTGTACTCCACACCATTACACGGGCTGCCGGATCGCAGGCACCGCACGAGGCTACAAAGACTCAACTCTTACTGGCCTCATAATGCATGGGTCCCCGACTGTATGATTGGGCAACAGCCGTCACGATCAACATGAAAAGGCAGCTCACAAAGTGCAAACGGGGCAAACTGAAGCAGTTTGGGTATGGTTCCATCTTGGTATCATTCATTCTGGAACGCATACCAACCTTCCAGGGCCAAGAGACCCCAGTGGCGAGTCCGGTACCACGAGAGCCGAGAATAGCTCGCTGGGCAGCACTGATGCCCAGATCTGGAGGCGGGCAACAGATGTCCTGGAAGCCCGAGTTCTTCAGGTGGCTACGGCGCCAACTGATCGTTGTGGAAGATTGGCCCTATTCGGGAACTGACTTTACAGGGGACCCAGATCTCCCGCTACCAGAAGGAGACGACTGGGATGAAGAGCTGGGTAAGACCTCATATTTATGATTTTATGTTTATATGTTTTTTTTTTGTTAATACACACTTGTCTAAACACAATTATATATGCATGCAGATGTAGGACCTGAGAGACCAGCCGGAATGTCTCCTATCTCCCGGAGGACACAACTCGCCCCTGAGATCCAGGGGGAAGGCACCGGAGGAGAGGCACTGGTTCAGAACCTCGAGGGGATCGTCCATGGGATCCCAGACTATGCCCGACTGTCAGACGTACCGATGGAGTACCAACGCCATACGGTGGGAGTTCCAAACCGGCTCCACCGAATCCTGAGGCGGCTAGTGCGTGCAGTGACATGCTATCATGAGCACCATGCTGATTAGTCTCTAGGATTTAGCCACACCTATTTTTTGAGAGACATAGTGTCTCCGGATGTATTAAGACAATTATGTATATTTTTGAGTTTTATGTGACACACTTCTATGTAAACATTTCGATATCTATATATATGCATATCTATTTCTGGATGAGTCTTCTTTACATGTGATGATGATTTATAAATTGCGAAAATGTCTATCTAACACCAAATTTGCTACTGCATCTGTCAATGTATTCAAATGTCTGGGTATATGATGATATGTAATGTATTCAAAATTCCTTTCCAGTAATCGAATACGCAAATAAAATCGTAAAATGGACGGGTTTCTTACCGAATAGTGCCCGTTCAGCTGCAACACTACAAGCTGTGAATCTAGGTACACGAGCAATTCACGGATACCAAGGTTTACTGCCTCGGTTAATAATCCCAACACGGCGCTATATCCCGCGATATTGTTCGTGGTACGTCCTAAACAAACACCTTGCAGGTCGATCAACTCACCAGCAGGATCGTAGATTACCCAGGCTGCAGAAGACAGATTCCTGGTACTGCGGGAGGCACCGTCCGCGAAACCAACAAATGGATGAAAAGACATCTGCACAACCAGGAAGACCCGATCAGCAAAAAGATGTTTACAAAGCACACCACACCATGCACACAAATGACAATCACACACCTATGTACACACACCACACCAAAAATCATTTCAGGCGTAGTACTTCTTAAGGTACAGCCCATTTCTGGGCTGCGCCAATGGAACTCCTTCGTAGTCTATAAGCTCGTAGGCCCCATTTTTCAAAACACGTTTTACTATGTAGGAACCGTGCCACATGGGCTGGAGTTTACCGGCACCAAGCTTATCATGTGCCTGATCGTACAAGAGGACTAGGTCTCCTTCAATGAAAGAACGGGGAGAAACAGATTGATCAAAATGAGATTTGACCCTCTTCTTTTGTGCTTCGATAATCAAAGCAGCTAGACGACGGGTTTCATCCAACCGTTCGAGATACAGAAGACGTTCTTCCTCAGGAGAAGTATCCGGTAAGAGCTCCACAGCTAATTTGAGCGAAGGAATTTCACATTCAACCGGTAGAGTAGCTTCCAGACCGTACACCAGTTGGAATGGTGTGAATCCGGTTGCACTTTTAGCAGATGTTCGGTACGCCCAGAGAGCTGAGAACAGTTGGAGATGCCAACTGGATTTATGAATCCCAACTGCTCGTTGAAGCATAGTGACCAAAACCTTGTTCACCGCTTCAACCTGACCGTTCGCTTGAGGGTAGTATGGCGTTGAGCTGTCGTGACGCAGGCCCAACGCAGCTGTCAGCTCCGCCATCATGTAATCACGGAAATGAGTACCGTGATCGTTGACGATAACAGGAACCCCGAATCTGCAACATGGTCAACAAAAATGAAGCAGCTCGTTCTTCCGTCGCCAGCCTAAGGTAGGCACGCTCGGCCCACTTAGTGAAGTAGTCGACGTGGCGACAGCTGATATACGCATGCCCCGGCCGAGTGAGGGTTACACGTCATAAAACGATGCCCCAATTACGAAAGGGCCGACGGCGTGAGCCGTCGTGACGCAAGCCAACGTGTTCGTCACCATCATGTAATCACGGAAATGAGTACCGTGATCAGTGACGATAGCTCGAGGAACCCCGAATCGTGCAATAACATGGTTGAATAAAAATGAAGCAGCCGTTCTTCCGTCAGCAGCTAGTGTAGGCATCGCCTCGGCCCACTTAGTGAAGTAGTCGACGGTGACAATGATATACGCATGCCCCCCGGCCGAGTGAGGGTTACACGTCATAAAATCCACGCCCCATTTCGCGAAAGGGCCGACGGTAATAACGGGATGCAAAGGTAACGGCGGCGCGCGCATTTTGCGCTGGAAAATCTGGCACGGATGGCATTTTCGGACTGCAGTGATACAATCCTTGAATATAGAAGGCCAGAAATAACCTGCCCTCAGAATCTTTTGGGCAGTGGCATATCCGGACATGTGTCCACCACAGGCGCCACTGTGGCAGTCATTCAAGACTTTCTCCGCCTCGTCCAAGGTAAGGCATCGTCGGAGCACCGAATCTACTCCGATACGATATAAGGTATCTCCTACTATGCGGTAGGGTTGGGACTGGTGCCGAATTCGACGGCGTGCAGCTTTATCCAACTCAGACCGAAATGTCGCGGTCTGAAGATACACTATGATGTCACCGTACCAAGGATCACGAGTATCGATAAGAAACAGCGTTTCGTCCGGTATATGATCTTCTGAGTGTGAGGGAACAGAGTCCGTAGGGAGAGAACATATCAAATCCGCGAAGACCAGTGATTTAGTTGACTTGGAAGTGGTGAACTCCAAGTCAAACTCCTGCAGGATGACGATCCATTTGGAGTACTTGCCCCCTAGTAATTGTCTAGAAAGAATATACGTCATAGGGTTGCAGTCTGAAACCACTGTTATCGTGCGCAAAAGGATGTAATGGCGAAAGCGTTGTACGGCGTGTACAGCTGCTAAGGCCAACTTCTCAACATGTGCATAACGCGTTTCCGGGTCGAGAAGGTTCCGAGAGAGGTAATAAACGACATGTTCGTCACCGTTCTCGTCATCCTGCACCAAGACCATGGCGATGGTGCTTAATGCGGCGGCTAGATACAAAGTGAAGTCGCGGTGGTAGTCCGGAGGACAAAGCAACGAAGCATTGACTAGCAATGTCTTCAGCTTCTCAAAGGATTCTTGAGCGATTTCGTCCCAATGAAAGGGAACATTCTGCTTTAACAAACGAGTGAATCCTTTGGCCACCTCGGCGTAATTCGGGATAAAGCGCCTAAGAAAATTCGCTTTCCCTTGCAGACTCTGCAACTGATAAAGGGAGGAGGGTGACGGGAGATTTATAATGGCCTCAACCTTCAGAGGGTCGAGGAGAATTCCGTCTTTCGAGACTATAAAGCCTAAAAGACGGCCAGAATCGATGCAGAAGACGCACTTATGAGGGTTGAGCCTAATGTTGTAGCGTCTGCAGCGAAGAAATATCTGGCGAAGATGTTCAGGATGATCCTCTCGCTTACCCGAATGGGCAGGCAAGTCGTCCAGATAAGGTTGGACAATATGGCGAATATCATGAAAAGCATATGACATTGCACGCTGAAACGTGGCGCCAGCGTTCTTTAGGCCGAACGGGAGTTTTTTATATGCAAAAGTGCCCCACGGACAGATGAATGTGGTCTTATGTTGATCCTCAGGTGCAATGTTAATCTGGTTGTAACCTGAGAAACCGTCCATTAAAGAATAGATCTCACTCCCGGCGCAATCGTCGATAATCTGATCGATAAACGGAGTGGGATAATTGTCCTTAGGACAGGCGCGATTGATGTCGCGATAATCCACACAGACTCGAATGGTACCCTGTTTTTTATCGACAGGGACGATGTTGGACACCCATTCTGTAAGGGGGATAGGATAAATAAATCCCGCGTTCAGAAGTTTTTCAACTTCTGCCTTGATAGCGGCGGCTTTCCGAGGATGCATGGGACGCAAGCGTTGGCGCACGGGTTTCGCACCTGGATAGGTTGGAATCTCGTGCACGACAATACTAGGATCAATTCCCGGCATTTCCTCGTAGGACCACGCAAAAACATCTCTGAACTCCTTGAAAAGTTCCGTATAGACCTGAATCTCCTCGGGAGAACAAGTCACACCCACATGAATGTTCTCAACAATCCCTGGTTTAACAGAGATGTTGATAGGAACCGTTTGAGTAATGTTACTCAGATTGCCCTCCGAAAAGACCTCGTGCGTCAAGATCGGTGTTTGAAGAGGAGGGGAAGGAACCTGAGTAGCATAGCGCTCGAGACAGTCAGTCATTGCCCCCAAGCTAGGCATAAACGAGGAACGATGATGCCCATCGCCCCAGGGTAGTTCCTCAAGAGACATAGTTTCAATGATCGCCTCATCTGAGGGGAAAGTCTCTCTAAGAGGATCAGGCGAATCAGCCTGACCAAGCCAAGGGGATTGTGAGTAGACGTCAAGAGCCATGCTCATCGGAGCATGATGAGGAGGTGGAGGGTCCGATGCGTCAACAATCTCACAGTAGCTGATCTCTACTGGCGTTAAAGGCATGGATTCTCCAAACTCATATACCTGCTCAGGTGTAGGAATCAGCCAGGGGTCATCAGTCCTGGACAACATGTTAACTTGAGCGGTATTCGGTGGCGGCGTAGGGAAAATACCCATGAGGACTGGGTCTTTGAAGAGACCAGGTCCTATGCTGTCTGGGGGATTCGGAATTTGATCCACATACGGCACGTTGTTCTCAGAGCTCGAGGTAAAAAATGACAACTGGTCTACCGTGACAATCTTGCCCTCGTGAGGGAACTTGATGAATCGAAAGACAGTAGACGGCACGCAGAGCATGGCATGGGTCCAGCTGCGGCCAAGAAGTATATTGTAGTTGAGTTTAGCGTCAACCACTTCTACTTCCACGTTGACAGTTTTTCCCTGTAATGTAATCGCCAGACTCTCGAGAACTCCCAGGGGTTTAGATTCTCGGCCATCAAATGCCTCAAGGGCATTGGGAGATGACGATAAGGTTGGAGAGCCGATGGCTTTCCAACAAGCGGAGGACATAACACAAGTAGATGCACCCTCATCTACGACGGCTCTGTGAACGTTCAGACCGTTAATCCCGACTTGAATAACCAAAGCGATTTGATGTGGAAGCCGGGGAGTAAAATTCTCCAGATCAAAGGTGAGAAGGCTCGAATCGGCGGGATCAATACCACCGATGGCAGACAATAAAGCCTTCCGCTGTGAAGGACAACTCTGAAGAACCTCAAGTGCAGACATGGCACATGGCGCCTGTGCCAGATCCTCAACAATACTGTAATGTTGAGCGGCACGAGCATTTGGATTATAAGAGGATCTCCGAAGAACACCCTTGGGAGGTGGCTTCACAATGGGTTCGAGAGTCGGCTTCTCGATTTCCAATGAACCAGAAGCAGGTGGGGGAGGCGGTCCTTCCGCCACTGCCTTCCCGGGTGCCTGCTGCTGATTATTGTAATCCTTGGACCTCGTAGCGATAGTGATAGGTGCATTAGTCTTCATCATGAAAACCTGAGACCCAAACGGTGCAGATGATGAACCTTGTTCGACCATATGGGTCTGCTGAGATGGAAATGGCTCTTTTAAAACAGCCGGAGTCCCTTTCGAGCCTTTAAGAAGTTGACTGATTTCGGATCGTCGTGGACAATCCTTAGTGTAATGGTCACCTTCACAGATGAGGCAGGGGAATTTCGGCTTACGTTGGGAGCCATCCTCGGTTCGAGTTTTAGATTCCGGTTTCGGGGCATCAGATTTTGATTTGCCTTTGCCCTTCTTCTTCCCCTTGGAGGATTTGTCTGCAGGATTGGCCTGAACAGCATTTACCTCCGCGGATTTACCAGAATCGGATGAGGCGGGATTAGCAGAGGTATTGTTGGAAGAATTAGCCTTCTGCTTCCCATTCGAAGACTTCTTCGAATTTTGAGAGACGGAACCAATGACGCCATCCACCGTAGGGGCAGGCGGGGTCTTTTTGGCTCCGGGCCGTGGAGCATCAGGCAGGATGTCATAAAGCGTGCCAGATTGTGAATAAACAAGATCCAGATACTGGGCACGCGCGATAGCTTGTTCCTCCGTCACACACGCTCCCATCGCGATATCCTGAGTGATTTTATTCACAAAGGAGGTTGTGAACCAGTGAGTCAAAATCTGATCAGGTATGTGAAACTTGATCAGTCGACGACGGCGCCGCCACTCATGGATGTGATCCGAGATGTGAGTGGCCGAGTCCTGCTTCAGGGAAGACAGGAGGTGCGTCCCAGTCTCATACCGGACTGGTAACTGGAAATGTGTGAGGAAAGCCATAGCTAACGAGTTGAAATCCTGAAAAATACCACGGGATAGCTCTATGCACCACTTAGCAGCAGCTCCTGTTAAAGTACGCTGGAAAAGACGCAGACGAACCGAATCGTCAGTCCAAGAGTTAGAAGAACACCAGAGGTGATACGTCATCACATGCGCCTGGGGGTCTTCGCCAGATTTGCCCTCAAACTTGGGACAATCTCCTGGTATCTTGGTTGGAACCGGAGGCCAATATGGATTATGAGAAATCGGATCATTGGTCAACTTTGAAACGTCCGGCAGATCCAAGGTAGCCAGGAACGGCAATGGAGGGTTAATTCCCATGCCAGTCCCAGAATAAGGTCCGGTACCCATGCTCCACGATGGTTGTGAATATCCCCGCCCCCATGGGTTCTGTCCCGTAGGATTCTGACCGTGAGGGGCATAATTCGTATAGCCAGACTGATTTGGTTGCTGGTAACCATTGTGTGGGGCTTGATAACCAGGGTTCGGGCCCTGATTAGGCGTTTGCCCCGTATAAGCAGCATTTGGATTTGGCTTCCGAGCATAGTTAGAACCGGGTGGAGGAGGTTGATACTGAGAGCCTCCAGAGTGGTTATAGTTCGGTTGAGATTGACCATGAGGATAATAACCACTCTGAGGATGAGTAGATCACGTATATGGAATCATGGAGCTCGGTGGTACGTAGAGGGGCGCAAATGCTGATTCGTCGCGCATTGAATGAGCAAATACGGAAAGGCAGTGGAATGTACGGAGAGGGCTGCCCTGAATGAACAAGCTGACTCCGAGTGAGGGGGCGTCTCCGAATGAACAAAGTTGGCTCGAATGAGGGGGCGGCTCCAATGAACAAAGGTCTTCGTGATAGACAGGCGGCGCTGGTTGCGCAGGCTGACCTGGTTGTAAGTGAGCCCCAGGTTGCACCGAATAAGCCGGTTGGCCTGAAGGCGGGACACCAGGTTGTACCGGATGACCCGGTTGGCCTGGTGGTGGAACAGACCAGGTGCTTGCTGGAAACCAGTTTGACCTGAAGCAGAACCATAAAGTGGTCCTGGCTGATATGCAACGTTAGAGACAACAGGATATTGCGGTTGCATTGGTAAAGAAGGCTGGATTTGCCCCCCAGGTCCATAGGCCGGTCCCTGTTGATACCCCGGCTGAGGCTGAGCAGGTTGACCAGCAGGGTTATAATATGGTCCTTGCGGATTATAGAATGGCCCTTGCTGGCCTGCAGAGTAGCCTTGATTGGGCTGTCCCTGCGGGTCGTACTGATAGCCAGGTTGGCCTGCAGGTTGGCCTTGAAAAGGCTGTGCCTGCAGGTTCTGAGCCTGGTTGTACGGTAAACCTTGAGCATACAGATAAGCCTCAAGAGCAGGAAGACGCAAAATGTCCCCATGCTCATCAAGCTGACCCGGGAAACCATACACGGGAGTGCCGTCCTGTGCATAGTGCGAAAAGAAAGATCGGTAAGGATCTTGGGGGATTTGTCCAGCCCCGGCGTTCGGCTGCTGTAAAAACAACCGATACTCCTCTGGAGAGATATTCTCCGGTATAGCAGTAGCTAGATAAATGTCTTCAGGAGTTGGCCCAGATCTAGTAGCAGATGCCGAGACAACAGTAGAAGAGGCAGCCACACAAACAGTGGGTCGCACGGGAACAGAAGTGACGGGCGTCGAAGGAGACACCCCGGGTGTAGTGGCAGCTGGCCTCGAAGCAGGAGATGATATTCCCATAGAGGCAGCACTCGAGATAACTGGACCTGCAGATCCGTATCCCCGCGGCAAGAAGGACCACTCGACGATGTGGTAGCCGCCGTAATCGTCTCTCAAACAATCTACGAGGGATGGCGCCGATAGTCATCGACCCGGGACCCTCACCAGAATCACTCATGGTTGATCCTGCCGTTAAATCACGCAAAAGACGGCGAGGACTAGGAGGAAAAACAACAGCAACAAACGGTGAACCCGATGTAAGAGAAAGGAAATCAGCTCCTAATCTCAATTCAGACACAGGGTCCGAAAAGGGCCAGTTGAACTCAACTGGTTCTCCAAAGGGTTTCTCGGCGAGGACCGGTCCCCCGTCAGGGAACTCGGAGACAACAGGCTGCTGTGGTTCAACAGAAGGCTCAGAAGCCTCTGAATAATCGTCCGTGTAAGGACTACCAGTAGACGAAACCGAGGGTTCCGCCACCGTGACAAAAGACTAGAAGAAGAGAGCACACACACACACGGGCTGAAAACGAGTTAAGACACATGATCAAACAGTCACAAGCAATATCTAAATGGGTGTGTTTATCGTGGGAGATTGATTTTACCACATTGGAAAATAAACAAATCCTACCGTTTCATGTTTTAAGAGTCGAGAAACGATAAAAAGGTGACTCTATCTCTTTCAGAGTTGATACAAGCGTGAAAGGACAAGCGCTTGACGGTCTTTTCAAGTTTAGGGAGTCAGAAAAGACCAAATGACTGCTCAGGAAAAAACTAGGCACAAAGGGTGTACCAGATAGCCGTGAACTGCAATATACACCTTGGTTTCAAAATGAAACAGAATTCGACCAAGGACTTTCCGTACGTGCAGGTAGTCTCCCCGAATGCTGTGTTCGGTGTATCACGGGTAAAAGGCGGCAGACTCGGCTTCCTGTGGATAAAGGATTGAAAACCTATAGGGGTCTCCCTTTATATACGCGACGGCACGGGGAGCGCAAGTCCGTACTAGCGCTGTCTAAAGCCAATAGGCGAACGACAGCTGCTAGGTTTAACGACGCCGGAACACGTCTCTAGCCTAGACCTTCTAAATATGTTGCGTTAAGTTCCAATGTTGCCTTAGGTTAATTGAATGAATTTTACAGTTGATCTTCAATTAAGTTTCAATTTCCAGGCCCTAACGTATGTAGTGTCTCCTAAATGCAAGCTATATGCCACGGTGCAACATTTCGTTCGATGAAAACTAGTTAAGTGAGAGTTGAGAGCTTTTATGCAAACGAAATGAACGGAATACAAACAAGAATGTCTCTAATGCAACTAATGCAATTTCACACTTTTCGTTCAAACACTAATCACTAGCAATATGGAAAAGATCACAATTTGCACTAATTTAACAAAAGCAAAAGAGATTATATATATATTTTTTTTTTTTTCAATGTTTAATGGCTAATGTGCACTGAAAACAAAAGGAACAATTTGAGAAATGATATCTAAGAGAGCGAAGCAAACAACATTCACTCAACGAAGCAAGCAACCAAATCTCTAAATCGACCCAAAGTCTCTCAAAGCAAAGAAAGACTCGAAAACTTCCGATGGACCATGTGATCTAGGTCCAAAGCAAGGCAGACGAATTCTGAATGAAGGAATGAACAATCACTCAAAAGACGCAGCAAAACAATCAAAGACTGTTAAGAGAGCGTGGAGAATCAATCAACAAGTTGACAGGACAATCAGAACACCAAAACTCCCAATGGAGGGCTCGATTCACTAAGCCACTAGATGCCCTAGGGCTCAAATCGTGAAATCGGTAGATAGAGGCAAACAACCAAAGGATAGCGGTGAATTCCAGTCAAACAAGACTCCAACACACTCAGACAATCAGAAAATCAAGAAGAAAAGTATTGGTCAAGCTCAGAAAGCTAAAAAATGAAGAAACTCAAAAAGTCACAGGGGTGGCGCGACTGTGGACTTGAAACTGGCGCCAGAGGCCGATTGGCGCGAGACAGACAAATGCAACAAGCGCCAAGTGGCGCGACTGTCGGGTTAAAACCCGCGCCAGTCGAGTTCTTCAATAAAAATTAAAAACAAGCTACTCTGAAAGTAGACCAATACAAGCTAAGCAAACCAAGAGACTAAAATAATGAAAGAATCCAACCCAGAAGGTTCATCAAGCAAGGAGAAACAATCAAAGCGAACCAATCATAAACGGGACAAGGAAAACCGGACGATCCCCAGCGGAGTCGCCAATTTGTTGAGGAGGTAAATCCCCTCTGCGGACATAGGCGATCCCTACTAGCCCAGCAGGGGTCTAGCAACAAACAAACAATGCTATGACGCAAGCTCCTAGTTACGAATGAAAGACTTGGGATAAGAGCCTACCTGGATTCCAACGCTAGATCCGAAGAAGAGATGTCCCCGTCCTTCAGCCCTGGCAGATCACAATCCTTCCACGATCTCCGTGGATGAACACCTGCACACAGAAGAAACGAACAGATACATGCATAGGAACTGGCATACGTAACTAAACATCGGTCAGAAAAGATATTACTCGCATTAACATGATAGAAAAAGGAGTGGAACCATAATCATAGTCATCTATTAAAGTGATAAACGAATAGAAGTTACAACCAAGTTCTGACGTCGCAGCTTCCTTCGAACGGGTCTCCGGTTGTCCACGTCTCGCAAAGCTCGCCAAGGAAAGGAAACCTCTCCAGAGTCTCGTAACAATGGTCTCCTCGCTTGAATGGGCCTTAAGGGAAAGAAGGGATTCTTTACAGCACAAAGGCACTTGGGAATAGGGAGATGCAAAGCTTCAGCACTTCAAGACTAGCTTGCCATGGATCCGAGCAAGCTTTTATAGATGGGGAAGGAGGGAGTTGGGATCCCTATTATTATGGGATTGGCCCTATCAACAAGGAAGGTTCCATAGAAGGTGGCAAAACTACTTCCCTCCCATAGAACTCCCGCAGCCAAACCTCCCAACTCAAGATAGGAAATGGTTGTGAGTTTGTTTGAACTCAACTTCCGCCATCCATATTTAAAAAACAGTCCCTAAAATGGGTGGCGCGATTGCTGCTCTATGACAGAGCGCCAAGTGGCGCGACCTCTTTACAGGATTTCCCTTATTGGCGCGAGCAGTGAACCGTCTACCCGCGCCAATGCAAAAAGAGCTGTTTCTCATGGATTTTGCAAGGAGATGTCTCAAGGGGAAATGAAGCTCATACTCAGAGGGATGCATTGATGATGTTTTCAAGGCATGACAGTGTTCACAGGTCACATAATGGGTCCTCCATTGTGCGGGACGGGGAATGGTAGGGACGGTGACAAATTACTGTGTAACAGTCCTTCAGCTCAGATGAGGAGGAAATTGAAGCAAAAGGGGAGAATGTTAAGCACCCAAAGGACACGCCCTCAGCTAGCTCTGTGGATCCCTCAGCACCTCTGATCTCGCAGAAACGCACTCATGAGTCTTCTTCCTCTGATTCAGATAAGGAGACTCCTCCTTCAACACAGAATAGTCTACAATTGGTTCCTACCCAGCCAATTCACAATGGTCGGGTCTAAGTCAGTAAGAAGAAAGGGAAAAAATGTCGTCTGGAAGTCTCTACCCATTCTGGGTATATTCCTTTGTCTCGCTCTCTAATTTCTGTTATCCTTGTTATCCTTTGCTTATTCGTTGGCTACTCCTTGGGACTGATGATTGATAGTTTATCATCCTGTTGTACTATACAACAACCCTCCCCTTTTCTTAATTTTAGAATAAAATTCATTTAGAAATAGGGTCCCTTTTTCTTTTTATAGAAATAAAAGAATTAGAAATAAAGATTCATTGTTTTGAAAAAGCTCATCTTTGTTTATATACAAACCAAATACAACATTCAAAACTTCCGACCCGATCAAATATAAAAGACCTTATCATAAAAAACAAGTCAAGTATAAAAGTCCAATGGATAATAATCGCAATCGGAGATCGGAGAAAACCCTTAGAGGAAATTTGACATAGAAACTCAGATCCTCCGATGCGATTAGTTCGATCGCAAAACTTCAATCGCAAAGAGTTTAAGTTATCCATTCACATACTTCCGATGCGATGCGACCAGTCGCAATCGCATGATCGGGATACTCTTTAATAAGCTCTTTGCGGTCAATTTCAAATTCTCCGATGCGACGCGCGTTATTATAATAAACACTTTTTCAAAAGAAAACAAACATTTGTTCGTTTAAATGACAAAAACTTTTATATGGTGGACCCCACCATCGGAAATCGGAGAAAGCTATTAACAATTCTTTTCGATTGAAATTCTCCGATTGCGATCTAAAACCATCTAATCGGAAATCGGCAAAAGTTTGCAGTCGCAATCGGCCAATCGAGAAATTTGTATTATGATATTTATGTGCCATTTGAAAACTTTCGATGCGATTGATACATGATATTTATTATGTTCGAAGAATTCAATAAAAGGTAAATATTATAATATTTCACAAAGCATCAAATCTCCAATTGTACGTTGGTATTCAATAGCAAATCAAATGAATATTGGTTGATGATTCGGTTTTAAATACATGAGTGTGACCCAAAAAGAACATTTAAGTGTTATCCGAGACCAATAAATAATGAATCATGAGTTCATAATCGTTCCATTCAAGTTGCTTGTTTGTCACGACTGAAAGTTTATTGTCTTGCAGAGCCAAGGAACACTGAACCCTTTCGTTCACAGACAAAGGGAAATAGTATCAAACACAGAAATGTCGAAGAGAGCGAGGAGATCCAAGACTGTTGTTCCTGTTAAGTTTGTTGAGACTCCTACAGTCTCAAAAGAGAAGCCAACAAAACTGAGATTAGTTACAGATACATCATGCCAAGGGCTCGGAAGAATGACGTGGGAAGGAGTTTACAATTTATTGGAGAAACAAAACCCCAAAGTCACAGTGGAAAAGGCATCAGTTCCAGATGAAGATAGCTCAGATTCCAACTCTGAGATTAATGAAAAATCACTTGCAAATTCATTTTTGCATCGAATTGCAGCCAGAGCAAGCATTATGCCTTATTATGATGTAATTCGATGGGTCATCGATAGTGTGAAAATAAAGGACAGAACGTTTGTTTCAGTTTCTGGAGTGTCTTTTGGGTCGTTTAAAGCAGAAGACATAAAGGCAATGTATCATCTTCCTGATCCACAGAAGGTGTATAACAAAGAATTTATCAAAGAGTTTGCTGATAATAATAAAGTTCAATCTGATCCTATCAAAGATTGGAGGAAAAATCCTGAGAAGCACAGAAATGAAGCATCCGGTATGTATTCTATAGATTCCCTCTTACCTCCGTATTGCTATGCCGCTGCCATGATGTGTAGATTATTTGGTAATGACAATTCCGCTAGGTTTTCAATACAAATGGTCCCATTAATCTTAGCTGCTGTCAATTCCGACATTATGGACTGGGCTGTTATTCTCTCTGATAGAATGGCTAATAGAATACTTGAGTACAGACAAGATAAAACCGCTGGAAATTCCACTCCTTTTTTCTTTTGTGCCTATATTCTAGATGCTCTTTGTTTTAATTCCGAGTTTCCCTTGTTAGGTTGGAAATGGACTCCCAAAGACCCTACCCCAATTCATATATATCATAAACTTCTTTGGAAAGTTCATTTCCAAGATAATGTGTATAGAATATGCCATGGTTTCCTTATCCCTGTATTTCAAACCATTTTCGATCGCTTCCCTCCTAGACTCTCAGACAAAGCTAAAGCTGACTTATCCTCAATAGGAGATTGGTTTGGAGAAGAAAAGTTCACATACATCAGGATTTTTGGGAGTATTGTGGAACCCCATGTTCTCCCTCTTATTGTTCCAGACAAACTTCTCGCCCAGGAAATCTCCTATCAGTTAACAGTTGAAGGAATATCCAGAGCTCTAAACAATAGTAAGAAAAGAATGTGGCCTCCATTCCCATTCAATTGTGGTCAGTTTACTTTGAACGACTTCAAACATGCAGAAAAGGAAGTCGCCAAAATAAAGAGTTGTAAATTTGCAACCATTCCAGGGAGACAGTATGATCCACGATAGATAGCTTTTAATGTTACTGCTTCAGTTTCAATTGCTCGATTTGAGCATGAACCAGATGAGTTTGATGATTTGTTTGTTTCGTTGAATGATTTTCCTCAAGTTTATGATTTAGCCAAGTCTAAATTCCAGAAGGAAGAAATGAATAAATTTTTGTTATTCAGAAGTCAAAGATTGTTGAGAGTTCCTCTAGACCAACTGAGAATTCCAATACAAGGGTTAGAGACAGAGGGTACATCTGGAAAAACGCCAAGAGAAACATCTGTCGGTAAAGTCATTACACAATCGGCTATTAACCAGCCAACTTTACATACTGAAAAGGTGGGCACTGATGGCAAACCTGATGCTCAGAAAGGGAATACTGATGGTAAATCCGATCGAAATACTGATCAGCAGTCCACTGCTCAAACAATAGAAAAATGCACAAGTACTGATACTAATGTGCATAATAAAAAAGGAGGATCGGATAGCAAAACCATTGAGCAGGGAGCAAATACAGAGAAAGCAGACACGCAATCGGGAGGAAAAGAAACTACTGAGAAAATTATAGACTCTGCTGATCTTAATGTTTCCTCTCAATTATTGAAACAATATGATCAATTCGCTTAGCAATTGGGACTGCAGGATAAAGATAAAGTGCAAGTAGAGCAGGATGTCGAAATCATTCCTGAACATCCTACAGGGCAGATTGTATTGAAGATTGAGGAGATCCCTCCTTTAGATGTATTTTACAGCCCTAAACATAAGGTTGTTGTTAGAAGACAGAGAAAAAGAAGGAAGATGGATCAGGACATGTTTTCTACTCCACAGGAAGAATTTATGAATATTGTTTACAAGAATACTGAAGTGAATCCATCTGAGGATCTCACTAAATTGTCCCAATATGCAGGAGCATATAGTGATGCAACAGTAGATAAAGCTGTAGAAGTTTCTCAGATGATGACTCAGAAAGATCTCCATATAGCTTTACTTGAAGAGCAAGCTAAGGAAAGTCAACAAAAGATTACTCAATTGGAACAACAACTACAAGATCAAGAACTCAGGTCCAAAGAGTTAGAAGAACAGCTTGCCAAAGAAAAGAAGAAAGTTGATGAGCAGGTCTTAGGCAAACAACAACAATTGAATGAAGAAATTTCCAAGTTACAAGGTTTGTTGCAAAATGAGAAGAATGCGAAGATTGTACAAGAAAAGGAATTTCAAGCAGCTTTAGATAGGTTCAAAGATTTCCCTAAATTAAGTGAATTCAAATCGGAAGCTCTTGAAGCTAATAAACTGCTGTCTCAGCAATTGAATGAATTTTGTGCAAAATTATCACAGGCAGAACCATTTTGTGATATTACCTCATCCTTGATCCAGAACATTATTACTCTCAGACAAGAAATTGATGATGCTGATGAAAAGATTTCTGAATTTCTTACTTGGCAAGATACATAAAAAGGAAGAGAAGCTAATCTTCCTAGGATAGAAGAAAGACATAAAGAAATCTTGTTTACAGAATGGGAACATCAGATAATGAAAGCCGAGAGAGCAATATCAAGAGCTAGGAGCATGATGAGTAATATCACGCAATTTATCAATGACAACTTGTATTCAATCAATCTCATTTCAGACTGTGTTCCTGGCAGTTTTCCTAAAGTGAAAGAAACCGAAAACAGATGGAAAGAAGAAATGATGAATAAAAGTCAACAAATCAACAAACTTCAAGCAATATCTTGGGAAAATATGTGGACTTATTTAATTAAGCCAAACAATCAACAAATGGCTATTAAATTCCTTTCAAATGCTGTCGATTGTTTAATTCCAGAATTTTCCGATGCCACCTACGCTGGACAGCTGCATTCCAAGATGAGTCATCCACCGAGGCTCCAAGATATGCTGAAAATTTGCAACTTGGCTACATCAAGCAAGAAAGAAAAGCAATGAATCAGTTTCATTTAAGATAGCATTTCTGTTTTTAATTTGATAGATTGTAGCAGTAGTAGTAGGATTCTGTTTATGTAATTTCTTATTTAAATCCCTCTCATGCATTTAGAGAGGGATCCGGAGTTGTAATATTTTTTTGACTTGGAGCTTACATTTCTGTACTCCATTCCCTCTTATATTTTATAAAGGATCACATCTGGTGATTTTGTGCTGAAATTATCTTTGAAGTGTTGCATTTCTGTACCTTTGGATTTGATTTTACATCAGAGTTACTGGATTAGAATATCAGATTGCATTTGAAAGTCTTCAAGATGAATGAGGTATTTCTATCTGTTCATTGTTGATTTCTTCTATCTTATGATATTCGCTTTAAAATTGCTATCATTTATATATATTTGGTTTTCATAATGTTTCTTTTTATATATCATTTCTGAGTATAATTGAAATGTTATCTTTTATGAGCATATATAGATGGTATACAATGATGAATGCAATATGCTAATATAACTCTGTTTAATTTCTTAAACAGAGTTATCTTTATTTGTTTCTGCACATTTCAATTTAAATAATAATACATTTTCATGGTTATTGTTAAATTGGAACAATCTTAAGTTGTATTCACATATAATTACCTGGGTTAGTGTTAGAATTTCTTTATCAACATTTAGTTTAATTAGATAGTTTTATTTTCAGTCAATTTAGTCCCGTTTCCACTCATCCAAATCAACCCATCACCAACCCATTTAGTTATAAGGAAATTGGTCCTTTAAATCCAGTCGGAGCCACCATACCAAACGGAAAAGGAGCTGTCCTAAGGTCCCGACCGGGTGGTTTTCCCCAATGTTTGAAGCAAATATTTTCTAGGCTTCAACACATCCCCAAATCCCCTGCTATTCAGCTTTGCTTTTTTGGAAGCTCAGATTGTTATCCTTTGCTTATTCCTTGGTTGCTCCTTGGGACTAAGGATTGATAGTTTATCATCCCCTGCTATTCAGTTTCGCTTTTTTCTTAATAGAATTAGGCTTATTTAGAAAAAATATATATATTTGAGGCATAGAACATTCAATGCCAAGGTATCATGCTAAATCTTGCAAAAGACAAAAACTAACTCCACACCAACAATCAATCTTTGAATTTTTGTGACGAAAATAATGAAAGCTTTATGCTTATATTATTGCACTAACTTACATAGAAGCACCAAGTTCACTCTGGACACTAGTCTACGTTCTAACTAATACCTCAATAAACTGAGACTTTAAAAAAAATCTTTCAAAACACAGGTTAAATATTGACTCAAAAAATAGTACTTCAAACAAACCATACAAATAATCATGTTATTCCTACACTGAGAATTTTTTTAATAGATCCTATTCTTGCACTATTCACATCTTATACCTTTAACCTTTCACTCACTGTGTAAAAAAATGCAACTATTCTAGTATGCTTAAATCATCCATAAAATAAACCTTTCTCAACTCAGAAATCACTCAATCTTTCTTAAATTAATTTTCAAAGAAACTAACAAGCATTAATCCAATGATGACAATCAAAATCCAGTGCCAAAATGATAACAACCTAATAATATACTCTCTTCAATAAACTTCCCACACCTATGCACATGATATCAAAAGGAAATTATTCTCACTCAAGCCTTGAGCAAGCAATTTTCAATCATAAAAATGCTTTGTATTATTTGTTATGTGTTCTTGAAAAATAACAATAACCAAATCTCAATACATGAACATTATTATAGTTTATGCAAATTCCTTGACCTTATAATTGGAAGAAACCCATTAAACAACCTGAAATACCTCGTCATTCAAGATATCTATAGAGGACTTTGTCCCTGTACTGAGAAACTATACAACAAGCAAACTTGCTAATCTAGATTTGTTAAGATCTAAGGTCCTACAAAACACAATGATTCTTTAAAGTAAATACAAATCCTTCTTATTTATTTTATAAGTATATAAATCTTAGAGGACTGACCTTACCAAAGAATAAATCCCCTTCGCTTCAACCCTAGACTTGAAACTAACAGGGCATCTTGTCACGGGTTTTTGGTAATAGTTTGGTTTACCAAAACACACAATATAATTAAGGAAACTCCTCTAGTATCTATGCAAAGTACCTATAATACACAAACATGAGTTAAGACCTAGGGTTTCTCAACAATAGACTCTAGCTTCTAAACTCATTTAAGTTTCAACAGTCTCAACACGTATTTTTTATCAAGGGTTCGAATCCATGTTATAAATCATTCTCAAAGGTAAGTCCAAACATAAGAATATTACAAATTCTCATATCACACATATGCTTTCCATATCTAGATTGACACCCTATAGGAACTACACCTTCCAAGCTTTTCAAACAAACAATATTTTTTTGCGAAAATTCATATAACTTTTTATATAAATCTCTGAGAAAGATCAACACACACCATAGTAGAAAACATAGAATAACCATACAGTGCAACTAACTAAGGGATAACGAGTTGGTTTGGCTAGTCCCTATCCAACCAAATCGTTTCCTTGTAAGATAAAAGATTAACTTATGAAATACAATGAACCATTCATGGGATTAAACACAAGAATGAGTTGAACCTATCAACGAATCTCCTTTTATTAATAAATGTCTTTATTTAATACATTTGATACATGATGATCCAGATCCAGGAGATATATGGCGATAAAATTACTGAAAAACACATTAAAAAGAATAGTATCGCTAACCTATACTTCGGTATGACTCAGTATATATATATATATATATATATATATATATATATATATATAGATATACAATAATACTTTTCCATATCCATATTTCTTCTTTAAAAAGCAGAACAAATTTATTTAACAAAAAATATTCAACTATAGACCTCCAAACAACTACCACTGGTTCGCTCAAATCCTATTTTATCTCGGACTATCTTCAGCAGAAAGAGGCTGAAATCTACAATTGTTTTGATGGAGACTAGGAGTAAAAAGTGTGCATTCTCCTTCTTGACTTCCACAAAAACCTTCTTCTTAACAGCTCATGTTGACTGCCAGCCGAACTTCTTATCGAACGGTCCTCCTTAACTGGTGCGAGAATCAAACTTTAGACTGGTGCAAGGAAACCTTCATTAGTGCAGGAATCTCGAGATTGACTACTGCATGTACCAAATTCACTTCACATTATTGTAAATGAAAAATACTAACAAAATTATTTAAGATAACATGAATGTAAGCAGGTAAATGTGGGAGGAGTGGGTTACGATATAGCTCCAACCATATTTACCTCCTCTTAGAATCTCTATTTGACTCACCAACGACCATGATTAAGTCCTTGTCAACGACTAAGATCATTTCTGAGTTGATCCATCTGAGTTTCTAGAGAAATCTCACTTTTATCAATTAATTCCTATTAATTAATCATTTTTCCTAAGTTATACTTATGAAAAATTTAATTAATGACTTATTAACTTAATTGAGTTGCTTCTAGGTGGATTTTCTAGAAACCATTTCTGGTTTTTGGAGTCCTAGTGTTTCTTAGCCTCTCTGAAAAAATTCAAGACTAGAACACCATCTGATGCTACAAAAACTATATATATATATATATATATATATATATATATATATATATATATATATATATATATATATATTTGTGTGTGTGTGTGTGTGTCTTTCAACAACTTTCCTAGGGTAAACATGAGCTGAGGATCACCATGATAAGACTCAACCTCCTATATGACCTTAAGGAAATGGACTCGACAACTTAAGACCTTATTGACTTCCCTCACGTGCTACAGGACCTCCAGGAGCAACCCAACCACTTAGGTGTCCAACCCCTGAGATAACTCTCTTTTTCACTGAACTGGAGCCTCATTCACTCCATTTCCAAGGCATGCAAGCAAATATAACCCTCCAATCACTCCCATAGGCCTACCTTCTAGCGACTATGGACTTTTCCAGTAATTTCTATGCTAGTGACCCTGAATTCTGAGCCACTTTTTCAAGGCTAGGACTCAGGCATCTTCTCATAACTCTATTAAACTTTTAGAAATAATGGATTACATAGAAAAAAATCTTATAAACCAAAAATTGAACCAAGACTTGACCTAACCTCTCCCAACAGGGATTGACATTCCGTCAAACATTTGGTAAACATGCAACCTACAGGTCATGAATGCATATCTTAACATAAGGATCTAAAAATTTATCTGAGGTTTAACAAGAAGGATCAATGACTTCTTACCACAGTTGTCATAACACCAATTTGGTCTTGAAATCATTATGCATTCAGTTATAAGTAAAAATATGAAGAGATCCATGACTAATATCTGTCATAAAATCATGCTTATAACCAACATATAACCAGATAAATAACAATGATAAAACAACCATTATAGCCACATAATAACAAGTACATTTACTCATAAAAAGTAAGAGAAAATTAGCTCTTATTAAATATATACAGAATCCTACCAGGTCTAAGACTTCCATGTACCACCCAGCCATAGATTAGGCTGAACCAAATATTTCTTTCAGCCAATCACCCTCGTTCCATATTCCAAGAATGAATGTGAGATCTCATGGGATAAACCAATCCATAAACACTAAGGGAATCCAAAGGTTAAACCACCTCCACCCTCACCATATCATGATCTCAACCAAACCAGTGTCGAGATCACAAAACCAAACCGATCTTGGATGCCTTAGAGTTCCTTCACCATCCCTTGAGGAATTTGGCTATCTCCCCCCGCCTGTTGAGGGCTTCCTAGAGAAAACCGTCTCCACCCCCAACCCTTTTAATTTTACTGAGACCACCTCACCTAGATCCAAATCCTTCGAGAAATCCAAATCTCAATCGAGAAATAATCACATCACACCATGGCTCTCCAGAAATGGAAAGGCAAGGATAAAATCCACTATCAAAGCCCAACAAAATCCATGCCAATGACAACAAAATCCATGCCAATTACAACAAAAGAACCAAATACCAACATGCACAAACCATGCATGTCAAAACCAACAAGGAAATCATACATGCAACTTGTTACGTGCAAGTATTCCTATTGAATTTGCTTGATCCAAATTTTCCTTGCTTGATCCTTGCTTTCCTTTTCTTTCCTTCTCCTCTTGGTGCTCTTCTCCTCTCTCTGAAACCAATTCCAAACAGAACTAACAAAAGGCTACAAACTAATTCTATGAGGTATTTTTTTTATTTATGCCTCTAATTTCTTCATTTTCCTTAATTTTCCTTCAATTTCATCCTCACGTGCAACTTGTGACCTTTCACCTTCCTTTTCTCCTATTTTCCTTTATTTTCATAAATCAAATTTCAATAATGCCTTTTTTCCTTTTCAAAGCCTTTTCCATTGCCTTTTCCAATTTCCCTTTAGCCATAAACACATCAAGTGATTCTCACTAGGATATTTTTCCCTACATCTAGCTTGGAATAAGTGTCCCTTGATCGGGGTCTTATTTTTCCTTTATTAACTTTTATTACATGAAATTTGAACCCAGGGTTGTTACAGATCCTGCCACCTTAGGGGAACATTGTATTCACTGTTTTGTGACACCTATGACCAAAAAAAACACTGAAAAGCAAAACATATTTCCCATAAATATTTATAACCGAACTTGTTGCAGTATTTACAATATCAACCTCCTCAAAAGAAAAACCATCATGAAAAACATGACAACATGAAAACCAAGCCGCTTATTGGAGCTTTATAACACAACTCATTACAGTATTTACAATGGAAACCATACATAAATATGTACAAATACCAAAACCCATTTTCCTCCATTAGTAAAAAACAAAGGATACATATCCCGCATCTGATCAACCATCTCCCATGTAGCTTCATCGGGCCCAAAGTGCTTCCACTGCACTTTAAGCTGCTCAATTTCTCGGTTCCATAGCATGAGTGGTTTCCACTGCAATATGCATTGAGGTTCTAGATGGAATTATCCTTCTGGTTCCACCTATAATAGATACCAATTAATCACATGATCAACATCATTTACATGTCTTTTAAGCAATGAAACATGGAAAGCACCATGTAATTTCATTGTTGGAGGCAGTGCAAGTCTATAGACCGCTAGTCCATTCCTCTCAAATATATAAAAAGGCTTGCAATATCGTGGTGAAAACTTGGCACATGATCCAATACTCAAGGATATCTTCTTGGGCTTGATACGCAAATACACATGCTTCCCAACCTGAAATTCCTTAAATTACCTATGTGGTTCTGCATAACTCTAATGCCTATCCTGTACTGCCTTTATATTCTTCTTCATAACCTACATTTCCTATTCCATTTATGCCAACATATTCGGTCCCATAACTACCCTGTTCACTGGATCACCCCAGTTGATAGGAGTATTACAAATCTGCCCATATAGTGCCTCAAAAAGACTCATCCTCAGTGACTCTTGATAACCATTATTGTAAGAAAAATCTACCAATGGAAGGTACTCTTCCCATATCATCTGTTGATGCATGACATACATCCTTAGCATATCCTCCAGAATCCTATTTACCCTCTCTATTTTTGGATATGTTTCTGGATGATAAGTTGTACTGAAGACCAACTATCTCCCCAAACCTACAAACAAATCCTTCCAAAAATTGGAAGTGAACTTAGCATCCATGTCCAACACAATATTCTGCAGAACACCATGCAATATCATGATCTCCCTGATGCAGTCTTTTGTTACCTCACTATATTAATAAGTATTCTTCACTGGAATGTAGTAAGCTACCTTGCTTAACCTGTCGACCACAACCATGATAGAATCATGTTACCTTGATATCCTCAGAAGACTTGTAATGAAGTCCATGTAAATGACCTACCATTTCTATTATGGAATCGAAATAGGCTGAAGCAACCCCCCTAGATGATTACACTGTTGTCACCCGCCAACAATCCAAACACCTAACCACAAACTCTTCCACTCCCTTCTTCATATTCGGCCAATAATAGAACTTATTTATTGTTTTCAATGTATTATGATATCTTGGGTGACCTAAATATGGCTTGACATGAAAATATCTCAAGATAATCTTCTTGGGTTCACTTTCATCTGGCACATAGATCATGTTCCTAAATCTCACCAAGCCATTTTCGTGAGACGATATTCCACATCTTGATCACATGTACCCTGTTGTAACCTATTCATAATCTCCCTGTATTTGTCATCTTGTTGTCCTGCCTATAAGATCCAATCATGTAAATATGCCCCATGTTGTACCTATTTATCCCTGCATGTATAATTTTGGTCTGCCACCTTTTTGAATATCTTTCGGACCTCTGTCGTGGCTTAAAATCCCGATGCTCCCGCTTGATTCTATCATCTCCGCCTAAAATGCGTTATCCAAAAGTTTAAAACCCGCTTTTAAAATTATATTGAGCCGAAGCCCCAGGGCCTTAGCCCCCTTTCTTGTCGTCGTCACATGACCCGAGCCCGAAAACCATAAGCTATAGGGAAGGGAGCTCAATCATAAATTTTTCGGGGGCGATAGCAACCGTCTGATCAAATTAAATCAACGGAGCGGCAATCGCCCTGTACGAAGGGCCCCCGCGCGCAGCAAACCGACGGTATAATCCCGCACCGCTTCCACCGAGCCGGCGGTTTCAGACTCAAGGCCAGCGATTCCATTTGGAATGCGCCACGCGTCTTTTGTACGGGTCCAGGAAACCGCTTTCCCCGCGCGCCAAAGTTTGAACAATCGTCGGGCAGCGGAATTCGTTTGAACCGTCAGATCTACTGATCTCAATCCAGCGGCGGAGATCTTCTAAACTTGCTATCCCGTTAATTCGTGTCCGGCGTACCCTGTGGCCCACCATCGTGTTGTCTCCATTGACTTCCAGCCGTCGATTTGCGATCTTAATCCAACGGCCAGCAATCTGTTTCCCCATCTGTCTATTCCGCTGCCATGTTGTCTTTCCACCAGTCCCCCGTACATCCACGTGTTTTGGGTCTCGTGCATTCGTAATTTTCCTCCACGCTATATATATATATGTGTTTGTTTATATGTTTTTTCATATTTTTCGTTATTCCTCCTTCACGTCCAAACCGTGTCACGTAGAAAATCCGCATTTCGTCTATTTGTCAAAACCTCCATCGTTTTTCTTCCGCCACCCTGCGTGTTCCTGTCTTCTGTTCGTGTCCACGACGTCGTCTCCATCTCCGCCTCCACACCCCACACCTCTGGGTCTGTTTTTTTTTAATATGTTCATGGGTTTTGCAGGTTTCAAGGCAATAAGAAGATGCTTTAATTTATGGTCTCTATTGCAGAGGCTAAGAGCATGTTGAAGGACGACATTCTGCTGGTGAAAATTAAAAGAAGAAGCCGAGGGTAGGTGTGAGAAATGACCACCATTAAAGAAGACAAAGACATGAACCTACAGAACCCTCCAGAGAAATTCGCCCTACATTAAAGATCCAGGATTTAAATTCAAAGATAAAGGCTGATAGTACAAGCATGAAATTGCAACCATCTCGTGGTCTTTACTAAAGTACAGATTTTCCCTCTCTAGCAGAGGCGTAACACCGTATATATTTTATTATTTGTGTCTTTTATATAAGGAGATTTTCATCTCCTAGCATTTATTTCTCAAATCGCATTGTAAAAGTACAATATTTATAGTTAGTCATTCGTAGAGGAGGGCGCGAATGTTTTCCGCCATTTTATTCAAATCTGAGCGTTTAATGTGTTCCATCTACACATATGGAAGAACACCTCGACTTTTCTATAAATCCATGAAAAGAGGACATTGTAAGGGTTCCAGATTTCTATCAGCAAACTGTGTAGTGAAAAGGCTTTTGTATACATTTTGTAATACTTCTGTATGAAGGTTCAGAGCTCGTAGGGTCTCAGTGAGGAGGAGTTATAACTGTAATGAGGATTCTGGTCTTTGGTATCTCACAGTATGTAATTTCTCTTATGTGTTAATACAATATCTCCTTTCATGCTATTTATCTTCTTGTATCATGTTCTAGAATGTGAGTGGCTCACTAGTTTGCAGTAAGGATTCATCCTTGTTGATGCCCTTTCTGGAATTAGTCAAGCGCTTTAAATAGGCCTAGTCATGATATATTGTTCCATGTTCATCTCATCCATATTTTCTGCTATATTAGTTGCATGAGGAGGGTGCTTTTAAAACGCCATTGTCATATAAGGATTCATAAATTGGTATGCCCTTATGTGGTTTTGTTGTGTATCTGGGTATCAGTCTCATGTTAACTAATATCTTCTTTATGTTTCCTCACTGCACTCACTTCCTGATATTTGATTTCTGTGATATATTATTTGAACTAGCCCTCTTTACAGTAAGTTGTCTCTTAACTATCTGATGCCTTTGTATTGGAATTTTACATAATGTCCCTACACTATTCTTATCCTTGTATCAGCTTCTGAGAGAGATTGGTCCCATTCAAAACTAATTTCCTTGTGCAAGCAAGAGATAGTAAGAGAGCTTTTGGACTGACAACCCAAGCTATATGAAGAGCTCCTTGCTATAATAAGATGTCCTAGGCACTGGTCTATGGAAACTCTAGACTGTCTCTAGGAGGGTGACAAAATCATCCACAACATCTTTCTGGCACCGTTGCCGGGGAACGAATTCAAGAATATCAGTTTCCCTGGGTCTCGACAAATTGTTTTCACTCTCTAATTAGGTGAGCACAGAGAGTTGAAGAGTTGCATATCTCTCACCTTGGCGACTCCACTGGTCTTTATTTGATAAATTTATTGGTAGTCCTGGCTCCTCGTAAGCCACATTTGAGGTCAGATACATCTCAATCGAAAGCATCTTACGTGTCTGACCCAGAGAAGATCATTCATAAAAGAGTTTGGAAGGAGAGGAAGTCAGCTCGTGCTGAAAATCCTGAATATTCCGTTGAAGATTATCCGCCCTCTTCTTCTCAAGAAGTTAGAACAGAAAATCCTGAGTTTTACTTAGAAACTCCACGTAGAGGAAGTGCCTGGATAGAAGAAGATTCTCATCCTGCTTTCGAGGCTGAAGAAATTAAAGAGGTCACAGAAGTAGTTGCTGTTAACCATGAATTATTCCCATCTACACCTCAGCCTTCTGTGCAATATATTCCCATTGTTATTCATACTCCACTTCCTCCTACTCCTCTCCCTTCATTTGTATCTCAGACTGTTGTACAACCTCCACCTCCTCCAATGGCCAATGTTCCTGCTTTTCTATTGAACAAATACGCCCCACTGGCCTTACCCCAAGTGCTAAATGATATGCCACAGGATTATCTGAAGATTCTGCCAAGATTTAATGGTGAAAACGAAATTGATGCTCAGAAACATCTTGAGACCTTCTGCTCTTTTGCAGAAAACTTAAATGTCGAACATCTGGATGTGGTCTTAAGATTATTTGTGCAATCTTTGGAGGGTGAAGCCAGAAAATGGTTCAAGACATTGGGAAATCGTTCTGTGACCACCTGGGATGTCATGGAGAATGTTTTCCTCAGGAAGTGGGGAGAGAAGAAAGACCATGGTCAGTGTCTTACTGAGTTTAATACTATGAATAAGAAACAGAATGAAGGAGTGGCAGAATTTATTAAAAGATTCAATAAGTTGTATTTGAGCCTGCCTCCTGAAATGAAGCCCCATGAAGCTGCGGCCAAAATAATTTTCATAGCAGCCTTTGATTTTGATTTTGGCTTCGCATTGAGGGAAATAAAACCTGCTACGTTAGATGATGCACAGTCAGATGCTCTGGAATTGGAAGCGAACTTTGCCTCCACTGGGAAATTAAAGGGAAAAGTCGAACAAGATACTAGGAGGAGAGGCAAAGAAGAAGTTTCCTTCTCTAATCAGGAAAAGGATTCAGATAAAATGGATGAAATAAGCAAGATGATAAAGAATATGGTCAAGCTTGAACTGGAAGCAAAGAATGCAGCTCCCAAGAACTATTACAATGCTCCAAACAGAGGATACAATCCTCAGTACAGAAGACCCCCATTGCAGATATTGCCGAGAGAAACAAAGGAACAACAAGACCAGGTACCTCATCCCTTGTACCTAGAAGGACCAGCAAATGACTCCTCTGGAGATGCAGCTTATGGATTAGAAGATTCAAATCTGGCTTTTTCAAATAATGATGATATGGAATGCCCAGTACAAGATGAAGAAGAAGAAGCAGAGATTGACCATTATTGTAAGCAATTTGCTGATTTCATGCAAGCACAATTCAATGTCAAATATGATCTTAGATCTTCAAGAAAAAGGACCAGAACTCAAGATCAAGAAGAGGAGCCACCTCAGAAAGAAGCATCCGCTCAGAAGGAATCAGCAGCAAAGAGAAACATAGAAAAAGGTAAGAATCCTCTAAGTACTCCCTTGCAGTCCAATGATCAGATTCCTTCTTCTTCAAAAATAGTCAGTCCTCCTAATGCTGAGCTAGTATCAAAAGAAGTCAAACCTTCAGTTGAAAATAAGGAGTCAAAAGAGGTAGTGATAGAAAAGCCCCCATCTGCTTTCAATTTGCAAAAATAACTTGAGAAGATTAAGATTCTTGTCCCCTTGACTGAATTATTAAAACAGCCTGTATATCAGTCTCAGGTCACTTCCTTCATACTTCCTCCTGAACTACCAATCGCACCTGATAGTCTAAATCTTCAAGAAGAAAGACCCATGGTATTCTTTGGCCCACATGTCGAGGAGATAGACCCTTCTACTCCTCCTTTCTACGTGTCCCTAGTTATTCATGACCTGCTGTTACACAATTGTATGTTAGATTCTGGGGCTTCTCATAATCTTATGCCTTTGTCTGTCATGGAGCAACTAGGACTGCAAATTACAAGACCTTACAAAGACTTATATTCATTTGATTCTAAAAGAGTTAAATGCTTGGGAATGATTAAAGATTTAGTGGTCAATTTGGCCCAAATTCCAGCAAAGAGTGTGGTCATGGACATTGTGGTTGCTGATATCCCAGCCCGCTTTGGCATGCTGCTGTCAAGGTCCTGGGGTACAAAGATTGGGGGATCAATTAAATTGGATTTAACATATGCTACTGTCCCAGTCTTTGGAGGTCAGGAAAGGAGGTTATACAGAGAGACTCGATTTGTTAAAATGGTAACTAAGGCTGACTGCTCAGAAAATTCTCCAGTTTATAACAAAGAGGGAGATTTCTTGTGTTTGATGTTAGAAGAAGATCAAAATTGTGCTCATGAACCCCTTTTTGGTCAAATCCAAGCCGAGCAGCCTAAAGGAGACCAGGAATCGGAAATATGGACTTTGCATTTTGATGGGGCAAATTCAAGAGAAGGCAATGGAGCTGGGGTATTGTTGATTTCTCCTACAGGAAAATGGGTGCCACTGTCTTTCAAATTGGAGTATGAGGCTACAAATAATGTAGCTGAATATGAAGCACTATTATTGGGATTACAGACAGCTAGAAACATGGGCATCCAATGTTTAAAAGTCTTGGGAGACTCTGAGCTGGTGGTGAGACAGATCAAAAATCAATGCCAAACCAAGCACCCTCGGCTCAGAGCATATAGAAACGAAGTATGGGACATGATAGAAAATTTCTTCTCAGCATTTAACATACAGTTCATGCCCAGGGAGCAAAACAGAATAGCAGATTCTCTTGTTGTAGCTGCCAGTACATTCCGTCCTCCTCAAAATCCACTTTTAAGATATGAAGTGGAGGTACGGTACAGACCGTCCATTCCAGATAATATAAAGCATTGGCAGGTATTTGAAGATGATAAACAAATGAAGAGATTCATGGAGACAGTGGGAGAATTCTCTAACATAGAGATTGATGATGAGAAGGAAGAGGAAGTTGAAAATATTGCGGAAAATAAATGGGAAGAAAGAATAGCATGTAATAAAGTGCTGCAGCTGAAAGGTAATGTTATACCTAGAGGTCTGGTGCCTCTAGAAAGATTATTTAACAAAGATGATATTCCATTGCAGCCAAACAAAGTGACAGAAGAAGATCAAATAGGAGATTTGAATCTGGGTACCCATGCTGATCCCAAAATTGTCAAATTATCCAAAAGAGTCCCAGAAGAATATAAAGAAAAATATTTGAAGTTGTTTCAATCTTACAAAGATGTATTTGCTTGGTCCTATCAGGACCTAAAAACTTTTGATGTAAATATAATGCAGCATAAAATTCCTTTGAGGGAAGATGCAAAGCCTTATAAGCAGAAACTCAGACAGATAAATCCTCTGCTCCTTCCCTCTATTGAAAAAGAAGTTAAGAAGCTGCTGAAAGCTAAAATAATCGTGCCATTGAGATACTCATAATAGATAGCAAATCTTTTTCCTGTTCGTAAGAAGAATGGAGAAATAAGGTTGTGTGTGGATTTCAGGAATTTAAATAGAGCATCTCTCAAGGATAATTATCCACTGCCTAAGATGGACCACATCCTGCAGAAAGTGGTGGGAGCATCCAGAATGTCAATGATGGATGGATTTTCTGGTTATAATCAGGTAGCTGTGTTTCCAGAAGATCAGAAGAAAACTGCATTTACTACACCGTGGGGAACATTTATGTATGCCAGAATGCCGTTTGGGTTAATTAATGCAGGAGCTACTTTTCAGAGGGCAATGGACATAGCCTTTGTTGGAGAACAGGACAAGTTTTTGGTGGTATATCTTGATGATATCACAGTGTTTTCAAAGAATGATGATGAGCATATTGAACATTTAAGAAGAAATTTTGAAAAATGCAGAAGGTATGGCCTTTCTCTCAATCCTCAAAAATCCTTGTTTGCATTAGATGAGGGAAAACTCTTAGGGCACATTGTAACTAAATATGGTGTGAGAATAGACCCTAAGAGAGTTGAAGTAATAAACAGTATTCCTCTTCCGAGGAATAAGAAGGAAGTACAGGTGTTTTTAGGCCGAATCAATTTTTTGAGAAGGTTTATTCCTAACTATGCTGAGATAGTTAGGCATATAACTGATATGTTGAAAAAGGAGAATGAAGTAAAATGGTCCCAAGAGTCTAGAGATGCATTCACAAGGATAAAACAAGCATTTGCTGAAGCTCCTGTGCTAGCTGGACCAGATTACAACAAGCCATTTATGATCTTTTCATTTGCTTCACCTCATACGATTGCTGGAGTATTATTACAGAAAAATGAAGAGGGATATGAACAACCTATAGCTTTCTTCAGTCAAGTGCTTTATGATGCTGAATTGAAATATAATATATTGGAGAAGCAGGCATATGCCCTGGTAAAGTCCCTTAAAGCTTTTAGAGTGTATGTTTTGCAATCTCACATTACTGCATATGTTCCCACAGCAGCTGTCAAAGACATTCTTGTTCAGGGGGACAACGAAGGTAGAAGAGGAAGATGGATTGCAAAAATACAGGAGTATGATTTGGACATAAGGCCTACTAAGTTGATTAAAGGACAGGGACTTGCTAAGATGTTATCTGAATCAAATCATCAAGCCTTGGGCATTAATTTATCCATCATAGCAAATGAAGAATCTGAGAAAGGAGAAGAGCAGCAAGGACTAGAGATGGCCACTCAAAAGATACATATGAAATATCTAACTAGTCCTTGGTACAAAGAAATAGTTGAATATCTTTTAACACTTAGCTGTCCTCCGAGTTGTGATAAGGTGAAATACAGAGCCGTAAGAATGAAATCTCAGAAATACATAATTGCCAATGGACAACTATATTGGAGAGACCCTTCAGGTATATTACTGTTATGCCTCACAGAAAATGAAGTAGAGAATATATTGACAGAATTCCATGAGGGAATATGTGGAGGGCATTACAGCTGGAGGGCAACAGCTCATAAAATCCTGAAGGCTGGTTTCTACTGGCCAAAATTGTATACATACACTTTTGCTTGGGTCAGAGCATGTGACAAGTGCCAAAGATTTGCAGAAAGACAGAAATTAGCAGCTTTGCCCTTGATTCCTATTCATGTAAATGAACCATTTCAGAAATGGGGATTAGATTTTATAGGAGAAATACATCCCCCATCAAGTGGCCAATATAAATGGATACTAACAGCCACAGATTATTTCACGAAATGGGTGGAAGCCATACCTACAAGAAATGCTACAGATGCTGTAATAATGAAGTTTATGGAGGAAAATATCATATCTAGGTTTGGCTGTCCTGCCAGAATTGTAACTGATAATGCACAAGCTTTTAAATCTGCCAGATTTGTGAATTTTTGCCAGAGGTATAACATCATCCTAACTCAGTCCACAGCATATTACCCACAGGGAAATGGTTTAGCTGAGTCTTCTAATAAAACCCTGGTGAGAGCCCTAAAGAAAACAATAAGTGAGAATCAAAAGAACTGGGACTCTCAGTTAAAATTTGCTCTATGGGCGAATAGGATAACCAGTAAAAGAGCAACAGGGAAATATCCCTATGAGCTGGTGTATGGGAGAGCAGCTGTATTTTCGGTGCAATTGGCATTGCCAGTGGCACGCTTCATGCAGGAAAGCCAGGAAGAGCCAGATGACATGATCAGAAGGATTAATCAATTGATTGAACTGGAGGAGACACGGAACCAGGTAGATCAGAGATTGATAGAATATCAGGAGAAAATGAAGAATGTCTTTGATCATCATGCAAAGGATAGGAACTTCCAAATTGGTGACCTGGTTCTCAGATGGGATGTTCGCAGAGCAGAAAAGGGCAAGCATGCTAAGTTTGATCCGCTGTGGTTTGGGCCATTCAAAATAGTGAAGCTAGGAAGAAACAACACTTTTTCTTTAGAAAATCTACAGGGAAATTTGCTGGATGCCCCTGTGAATGGCCAATTTCTTAAGCCATACTTCCAATTCTGACCCAGGTTGGGAATGCCTGATTGTATTATATTGTATATAGGTTATTTTAGTTTTTATTTTCATGGAGAAAAGGAGGTCGGCAGTTACCTGAAGTAGAAGCACAGGGAAATTGAAGAGAAGAATGAAATACTCAGTGTTCTGCGTGTTCTCGACATGCCCGAGGACGATCATGTCGTCCCCAGATGGAGCCGATGTTGTACCTATTTATCCCTGCATGTATAATTTTGGTCTGCCACCTTTTTGAATATATTTCAGACCTCTGCCGTGGCTTAAAATCCCGATGCTCCCGCTTGATTCTATCATCTCCGCCTAAAATGCGTTATCCAAAAGTTTAAAACCCGCTTTTAAAATTATATTGAGCCGAAGCCCCAGGGCCTTAGCCCCCTTTCCTGTCGTCGTCACATGACCCGAGCCCGAAAACCATAAGCTATAGGGAAGGGAGCTCAATCATAAAGTTTTCGGGGGCGATAGCAACCGTCCGATCAAATTAAATCAACGGAGCGGCAATCGCCCTGTGCGAAGGGCCCCCGCGCGCAGCAAACCGGCGATATAATCCCGCACCGCTTCCACCGAGCCGGCGGTTTCGGACTCAAGGCCAGCGATTCCATTTGGAATGCGCCACGCGTCTTTTGTACGGGTCCAGGAAACCGCTTTCCCCGCGCGCTAAATTCTGAACAATCGTCGGGCAGCGGAATTCGTTTGAACCGTCAGATCTACTGATCTCAATCCAGCGGCGGAGATCTTCTAAACTTTCTCTCCCGTTAATTCGTGCCCGGCGTACCCTGTGGCCCACCATCGTGTTGTCTCCATTGACTTCCAGCCGTCGATTTTCGATCTTAATCCAACGGCCAGCAATCTATTTCCCCATCTGTCTATTCCGTTGCCACGTTGTCTTTCCACCAGTCCCCTGTACATCCACGTGTTTTGGGTCTCGTGCATTCGTAATTTTCCTCCACGCTATATATATATATATGTGTTTGTTTATATTTTTTTTCATATTTGTCGTTATTCCTCCTTCACGTCCAAACCGTGTCACGTAGAAAATCCGCATTTCGTCTATTTGTCAAAACCTCCATCGTTTTTCTTCCGCCACCCTGCGTGTTCCTGTCTTCTGTTCGTGTCCACGACGTCGTCTCCATCTCCGCCTCCACACCCCACACCTCTGGGTCTGTTTTTTTTTAATATGTTCATGGGTTTTGCAGGTTTCAAGGCAATAAGAAGATGCTTTAATTTATGGTCTCTATTGCAGAGGCTAAGAGCATGTTGAAGGACGACATTCTGCTGGTGAAAATTAAAAGAAGAAGCCGAGGGTAGGTGTGAGAAATGACCACCATTAAAGAAGACAAAGACATGAACCTACAGAACCCTCCAGAGAAATTCGCCCTACATTAAAGATCCAGGATTTAAATTCAAAGATAAAGGCTGATAGTACAGTACAGAATTGCAAACTATCTCAGGGTCCTTACGGCAGCAGATTTTCCCTCTCTCAGCAGAGGGCAGAACACTGTATATATTTTATTATTTGTGTCTTTTATATAAGGAGATTTTCATCTCCTAGCATTTATTTCTGTAAACAGATTGTAAAAGTACAGTCATTTATAGTTAGTCATTCGTAGAGGAGGGCGCGAATGTTTTCCGCCATTTTATTCAAATTGAGTCATTAATGTGTTCCATCTACCTCCTCCTCTAGAATTCTCTATCTTTTCTATAAAGGCCCGAAAAGAAGACATTTGAAGGGTTCCAGATTTCTATCAGCAAACTGTGCAGCGACAGGGCTTTTGTATACATTTTTTGATATTTCTGTATGAAGGTTCAGAGCCCGTAGGGTCTCAGTGAGGAGGAGTTATAACTGTATTGAGGATTCTGGTCTTTGGTATCTCACAGTATGTAATTTCTCTTATGTGTTAATACAATATCTCATTTCATGCTATTTATCTTCTCGTATCATGTTCTAGAATGCGAGTGGCTCACTAGTTTGCAGTAAGGATTCATCCTTGTTGGTGCCCTTTCTGGAATTAGTCAAGCACTTTAAATAGGCCTAGTCATGATATACTGTTCCATGTTCATCTCATCCATATTTTCTGCTATATTAGTTACTTGAGGAGGGTGCTTTTAAAACGCCATTGTCATATAAGGATTCATAAATTAATATGCCCTTATGTGGTTCTGTTGTGTATCTGGGTATCAGTCTCATGTTAACTAATATCTTCTTTATGTTTCCTCACTGCACTCACTTCCTGATATTTGATTTCTGTGATATATTATTTGAACTGGCCCTCTTTACAGTAAGCTGTCTCTTAACTGTCTGATGCCTTTGTATTGGAGTTTTACATAATGTCCCTACACTATTCTTATCTTTGTATCAGCTTCTGAGAGAGTTTGGTCCCATTCAAAACTAATTTCCTTGTTCAAACAAGAGATAGTAAGTGAGCTTTTGGACTGACAACCCAAGCTATATAATGAGCTCCTTGCTATATTAAGATGTCCTAGGCACTGGTCTATAGCAACTCTAGGCTGTCTCTAGGGGGGGTAACGAAATCATCCACAACACCCCACATGAGCTCGCTATTGCAACATGGTTCAATTGCACTTTCCTGTTGAGAGAATTTTCAACCCTGTTCTCCTTGCCCTTGATGTATATAATCATGAAGTCAAACTCACTAAGGTTGAAAAACCATCTAGCTTTCCTGGCATTCAAATTCAACTTGTAAAATAGATATCTCAACCCATTGTGATCGCTCATCAATACAAACCTCCTGTTGGCCAGATAAATCGATCTTGCGGACAAGATCGATCTCCCTAGTGTCAGAAGACAATCTAGCAACAAACGAACAACTAAGTTTATCTTTCTCTAAATACATTCGTTTTACAAGTAAATGCTATAAATGTGTCGATCCTGCCTTAGATCCAAATACTTATTTGCAACCGTAGTTTTTCCGTCGCAACAATAGTTATTCCGTCGCAACAATAGTTCTTCCGTTGCTTGAAAGTGTCGTCTTTTTAGAACTGCAATCACAAACAAGAAAATATTAAATAGCACCTGTATAACAAATAATTATAAAACATAACTATCATATTGATCAAGGAATCTATGAAATAAATGATCAAACGACATCTTATTGAAATAAACAATCGAACGACAATTTATTGAGAAAAACAAACTTGATTGTATTAACTTTGAAATAATAGAAGAACCTTACAACCTTAGCCTTGATGTTGAACAGGCCTTCCCGGGGTCCGAAGCAGGAGTTTCCTCTACTTTGATAAGCCTTGCACTGTTCCTCCAGGAGCACATAGAGGTATGTGATCTTTCCTCACAAAAGCTTAGCAGAAAGGAGTCTAAATCTCAACAACACTTCACCTCAATCACACACTAAAGCTTGAACTCCCTTTGAGGCTGCCCAATGCCTCTTTTTATAGTGCAGATGAGGAGGTTAGGGTTCCACCTATGAAGGGATAGAATCCTCCTTCAAAGGGATAGGCTCCTCACATCAAGGGGTTGGCTCCTTAAGGTGTGGGATGCATGAACCTTACAAGAGCATACTCACCCCCAAAAAATCTTATCTAGAATCTTCTAGAATTAACCAAAAATCAGCTTTTTCACTTTACTTTCTCGCCCTTTTGACTTTGACAGGGGTACGCAGGCATTACACAAAGAAATTGCATTCTGGAACGCAGGTAAGCTTCACATTACCTGTGTACCCCAGCCAAGAACACAGGTAAGCTTCACATTACCTGCGTACCCAGGGCTTTGGATTTTTTTAGGGTTTTTCTCTTGTTTTTAGAGCTTGACATGAGGAGTAGAGGTTGTAAGACTTGTAGAGGAGGTAGGTATGAGTGACAATGAGCTCATACAGTCAGCGGGATTTGGAGTTTTTTAGGGTTTTTCTCTTGTTTTTAGAGCTTGACATGAGGAGTATAGGTTGTAAGACTTGCAGAGGAGGTAAGTATGAGTGACAATGAGCTCATACAGTCAGCAGAATGTCAAGGTGACAGTTTTTAGTGCAACAGATTACCCCCTAAAGTGCGAAGTTTGGAATAGATGAAGATGAAGTCTATCATATATGAAGAGTGAAGTACTTTATCATTTCAAGAATCATCCTGTGGACACCCCAGTCGGAACCTGTAAAAACATTCAATGCAAAACATATATATGTAAACATATCATCGCTGAGGTAGGAATTCCCATACTCAGATCAAAACTAGCTAGAAAATTGATTTAAACTATTCTGATACAGGAATGATTTTCAATACATCAACAGTATAGACATGTGTAGACACAGTATGGACGCAACCATCTATTTATGAACAGTCCATTGTATAAATTAATAACAAAATTCCTCGCAGCCTGGATGGTAGAAACTAGATCCAGGGTCTTGATTTACGTTTCTCGAACTAGTACGATTCTATCCATGTGAATAAATGTGTCGAAGTCGAACATGGTAGAAACCACTTGATTACCAGTCAATAATGTAAATTGTTAACAAGTGTGAGAGTAACCACCAGTAATGTCAATGGCTCTCAAAGTACTCAGTACAATCCATGAAATGTGAATAAATGAGTTGAAGTCGAACATGTCACAGAATCATTCGATCGAAGTTCAATGATGCAACTTGTCATCAAAGGCGAGAAACCTGCCATTGAGGCATGCAGATTTCAAGGCACTGACAATTTCTAGATCAACTTCCTAGATAATGAGCTGTCGTCGATAGAAAGTGATCTGTCGTAGGTAAGCCCACAACACGAAATCATAGATCAAGTTTTGAAGAAATATATTGGCAAGGACTGACTCAGAGATGGTCAAAATGGAAGACAAATATTTCACAAATGAATGGTTTGTTTGAACTGTCCTCTTGAACACATAACGACATTGCAGATGGCTTGGTAAAAATTGACCCAAAGCTAATACCCAGAAACTAGCTAAAGACTTTCAATATGGTTTGATTAACTATTAGGCAAAGGATTTTCCTAACCCAGGTGAACAAAAGTGTCGTGTTCAAGAGTGGTTAACGGATTTTCGAATAATCAAAATGTAATAAACAGGTTCGTTTTTCTCTCTTTTCCCCCACCATTTATGTTAAGTACCTCTTTATTTTTGACAAGCTTGAGGAGGATAACATTTGCTTGTTTATAAGCTCATCCTTTGGATGAGTCCAACTTAGTTTAAAATTCGAACCCTAATAAGGAGTGGTTCGTTCCTACTTAAAGTTGAACAAGTCCTTTACTGTTACATTTTAACGAGTCCAGTATAGGAGAAACTCGGTGTTTTTCAATTTTAGGGAGTCAGAAGAAAAAATTAAGAAAACTCCATGGGTGTACTTTTTCATAAATTTAGTCTCTCGAGCCCGAAAAAGGATAAAATAATGCAGGAGAGAACTCTATTGACTGTAATTTATCAACGTATACCTTTTTCGTAAATATTCCATTTCAGTCCGCAAAAGGGGTAAACTTATACTGAAGGGACGATCATTCATTTAATTTAACGAGTTTGAATAGTCAAGTACTCGGAAATATTTTCATTTTTAAAGAGTCTGAAAAGGGCTTAAAAGAGAACTCAAGATTTCGCTTTTCGTAAGTTTTAACGAGTTCGAAAAAAGGGATAAAAATGTACTCATGGTTTTCTCTTTTTCGTAAGTTTTAACGAGTTCGAAAAAGGGATAAAAATGTACTCCTGTGGTCGATTTTCAATTTAATTTACGATCAGGAAAAGACGGAAAGAACTTGGCATTTTCATGTGTTTTATGAGAATGAAAGATAGCAAAATAATCTCGGGATTTTCATGAGTTTAACAAGTCTTGAAAATAACCGAAATTGACTCAAGATAGGTTTCATTTTTACAAAAGCTTGAAATAGAGAAAAACTATGCTCCAGAGTGGTTTCATTTTTACACAAGCTTGAAACAGAGAAAAACTATGCTTCAGAGTGGTTTTATTTTTACACAAGCTTGAAACAGAGAGAAAACTATGCTTGATGCCCCCTAAGCGTAACTGCTAGAGCACATGCCCCCCCAACTTCATTTCATTCAACTAAGTACACTGTCGGTAATTAATAGCTGGATGGAATGAAGGTTCATTTACGAGATCATATGAAAGACCCGACCTAAAACTGTAAGAAAATTATGCAAAAACTGAAATAACTAACGTAAATATACGACTTAACATTTACGAGATCTAGTTAAAGACTCGACTCAATTAGGGGAGGATTTGTTTCATTTTTTAACGAGCTTGACACAGGAAAAGAACTATGCTCATGGCAACGTGTTTCATTTTTTTAACGAGGTTGACATAGTAAAAGAACTATCCTCAAATCTACTCTCTACAATCTACCTATATAACCTACTGATTCATTTTTTAATGAGGTTGACACAGGAAAAGAACTATCCTCATGGCCCACTGATTCATTTTTTAACGAGGTTAACACAGTAAAAGGAACTTTCCTCTTTATCCACTGATTCATTTTTAACGAGGTTGACACAGTAAAAGGAACTTTCCTCATACCTGATTCATTTTTTTACGAGGTTGACTCAGTAACAGGAACCATCCTCAGAAACTACTTATTTCTAATCTATCAAACTACTCTCTACAATCTACCTACTGATTCATTTTTTAATGAGGTTGACACAGGAAAAGAATTGTCCTCATACCTGATTCATTTTTTAACGAGGTTGACTCAGTAACAGGAACTATCCTCTGACCAACTGATTCATTTTTTAACGAGGTTGACACAATAAAAGGAACTATCCTCGTAAGAATCTGTTTCATTTTTTAACGAGGTTGACACAGGAAAAGAACTTTCCTCTGAGAAGCTTGTTTCATTTTTTTAACGAGCTTGACACAAGAAAAGGAACTATGCTCTCGACTAACTTATTCATTTTTTAATGAGGTTGACACAGTAAAAGGAACTATCCTCACACTCACTGATTCATTTTTTAACGAGATTGACACAGTAAAAGGAACTATCCTCGGAAGCTTGTTTCATTTTTTTAACGAGCTTGACACAAGAAAAGGAACTATGCTCTCGACTAACTAATTCATTTTTTAATGAGGTTGACATAGTAAAAGGAACTATCCTCACATTCACTGATTCATTTTTTAACGAGGTTGACACAGTAAAAGGAACTCTCCTCACACAACATGTTTCATTTTTTAACGAGGTTGACACAGTAACAGGAACTCTCCTCATACTCATTGATTCATTTTTTAACGAGGTTGACACAGTAAAAGGAACTATCCTCGGATACTTGATCATGGCTTCCAACTGGAAGAAACACATGTCAATGGACACACCTTGATCATGGCTTCCAAGAGGTCTTCATCAGAAGGAAGAATAGTTCTCTGGAAGGAACACATGTCAAGGGACTCAAAAGGGATAAGAACATCGCGTTCAAATAATCCCATAGAGTTTTCAATGTCAATTACTGGATCTAAGTCAAAGGAAGATGAGCAAACAGTGAGAGGCTCACTTACATCGGTAATTGAAAACATGGGACTAGTTGCCACATAATTAACCTGTGGCGGGGTAGATACCACTTTAGAATCAGGAACATTTAGGGGTGTCATATTATTGGTAGTCGAAACAAGACTAGGTAATGAAAGCTGGTCTACAGTCACAATATTTCCATTGTGAGGAAAATACATCACACGAAAGAGTGTCGATACGACAGCTTTCATTGCATAGACATAGTCTCTCCCAAGGAGTAAATTGAAATTCAAGGGGCCTCGAACTACCATAAGATCAATACAAACAGTTTTATCTTCCAAATTAATAGAAAACTTAGGAAGGATCCCTAAAGGTTCACTAATGGTTCTATTAAAAGCTTTCATATTCTGCATAATAGGCACAAGCTGAGGGGAACCCAAAGCTTTCCAAGCCGTTGAAGATAAAATACTAACAGAAGCACCTTCATCTACATGTGTGTGGTGTATGTCCCTACGACCAGCCTTCACAATGATTTGGAAAGGGATGGAGGAAGGAAGACGAGGTTCTGTCAGTCTATTCCAATCAAAGGAAAAGACCTCAGTACTTGGAGGGGGTTCTGTAGAAACAGGTGAAATGCCCCCCAGCGTAGAAGAATCTGATGTAACAAGAAGAACTTGAGCGGTATGAAGTTCACTCTCTACAGGGAGAATGGGATCGACCGAATGTGAAATTGAATCGACCACTTGATCAACTAATGGATCATCAACCTGAGTGATATGAGTTTCACTCTCCAACGGAAGAGTGGGATCGACTGTACTTGAAATTAGATTAATCACTCCGTCAGTTGATGGTAGGTTGGGAGAAAGTTGACGGTAACTAGTTGGAATTTCTTGCTGTGGAACAGTAAGGTTTTCCAACAATTTTGAGGTTTCATCCATGTGAGGGAAAAAGTGAGTTTGATGACTCCCTTTGCATAACTTACAAGGAAACCTAACTTCACCCTTTTTCCCAGGAACCTGACTATCACTGGTTGATGGATCAACGGAAAGTTGATGAGATTTTTCTGACCATACTTCCAAGACTTTTGGAATACCAGGACAATTGATAAGGAAGTGGTCACCCTTACGAAGCCTGCAAGGGTATTTGGGTTTACGATGCATGTTGGAGGTTTCCTCAACACTACTAACATTTACAGCCATGGTTGGTTGGTTGAATTATTTCTTATCTTGCTTTTTCTCCTTCTTCTTCTTCCCTTTCTTCTTCTTCTTAGCCACCTGGTTACTAGCGTCAAGGCTTTTACCAAGCGAAGAGGAAAAAATGGAGGAAGAAATATTAGACGAAGAAGGTAAAGGGTCAACAGAAGGTTGGTGATGTTGAGATGGTGAACTCTGTTGAGGTGAAGCATCCGGTTGAGGTGGAACAATTGGAGTATTCGGGGCCAACGAAGTTGAAAATAACCATATCGGTAAACCTATTGTAAATCCAGGTAATGAAAAAGTAGCCATATAAGGAGGACCAACATTTCCAAAGCAAGGAAAAGTACTAGGATTCTCATTAAGAGGGGTTCCTTGGTTGGTAAATTCCGGAACAGTTGCCATGGTATTCAACTTTAGTGAATTTTATTAACAATTTAAAACTAAAATTAAAAATTCACAATTCACACCTAACAATTAAAATTCACAATTCACACCTATGGTCTCTAAAAGTTAAAAAAAAACAAATTAACACGCGCTATCAAATATAGGAGTCAAACCACACACAAACAGTAGATTCCCGCACTAAAAACACTAGTTGGTGATGAAATCCAACATTGTAGAATTTTAATGCAAAAATGGCGGTTGGAACAGTTACCCCAACAACCTGCTTAATGAACAGACTGGCACAAGTTTCTTCACAAAACCATCTCGCATGAAGAAAACCCCCCAGAGAGTCCAAGTGAGTCTAGTCGATGTCTGATCCAGGTACAGTGAGATCTTTCCTTCACCGTCACCTTAGGAAATAATCTTAAGTTTATGGACACTAAGGTTACCAACAGAAAAATATACAACTGGGGGAACAGTCTACGATCCGATTCTACGTGCAAGGGCAGAGTAACAAAGCTCAATCCCCTTGAAGGCTCCTCGACATGGTCAATCCGAGGTTTACCAACAAGTGACCCTAGGCTCCTTGATAATGGTTAATCCGAGGTTTACCGTTTGTAATGCGCGCAGATCTTCTATCTTCCCCGATGAAATAGAATTGATTGTCTCAAAGGTTTGGACATGATCTCGTGATTAACTCCTTTAAGAGAAGCTTCCCAGAATGTACCAGTTACAATTGGATTTATTTCCTACCGCAAGATTTATCTACTTATTTGTTTTAGTTTCTTTGGAAATTTAACTACAACCTATTCCAAAGCACTAATCCTGAGCTAGATTGGTGGAAAGAGCCCTAAAAATGTAACAATTTCTAGATCAATTTTCATTAAGCGCTGTGTTATTTAGGCTGTTATTACTCAAAGGGTAAATGGATACGAAACCAATGGTGTTATGAGCCGACCCAAAACTGAATGCAATCAAATATGATAATGTAATCTTTTCAATTCGATGAATCCTAACTAAAGTAAGGAGAGATTTTCCATTCACTTCCAACAATGAAAAAAATTGATCACTAAGAGAAAATATAACAAATTCTCTAATGCACTAATTTCATCAAGAAAAACTAATGCAAATCAATTCCAAAACAATTTTTTATTTTTGTGTTTTTAAAAAAAAGCATAAAAACATCTAAATTCAAATCAAAGAAAACTGATCTAAATCTACGATTGATTTTTTAGAATGTAAACTATGCATTTGTAATCTATGCACAATTCACTTGAAAAGTATGCAAATGTAATCTATGCACATTTTTCATTCATATTTTGAAAATGAGAATTCTAATTATGCAAATGTGATCTATGCAAGAGAATTCTCAAACACAAGATGATTCTAATGTAATCTAAGAACCAATCAAGTGCAAGAAAATAAAATTGGGTGAGAGTTTCAAAGATCAAAAATAAAAATACTCAAAGGCGATTAACACTGATACAAAAGCAAAAAAATGCAAAATTGTGAAAATACTGAGACAAACCTCCAAGTAATGACCAAAGGAAATCAAATTAAGAATTTCTCAAAAAAAGAGACTCAAAACACCCAATTAACTTAACAGAGATTGATGAGATGAAAAATTTGCTGAAAGAAACTCATAAACAAGGCTTTTTGACAGAAAAATACAGATCTAGGTAGACACTAGGAATCCTAAATCAAATCTAAACTAAACTGAAAGAAGAAATCTAAGTTTTTCAAGACTTTTAACAGGGTCTGCAGCAATATGCGGTCCCCAGAAAAGTTCAAGAAAAACCAAAAAGACTTCAAAACTTTTCAAAGCAAAGTAAATAGAAGTTACCCAAGCCCGTACAAATCAATCAAAAATAATAATAAAAAAAGCATTTTCTCAAATCAAAACAATTTCTTTCCCCAGTGGAGTCGCCAATTTGTAGGTCGGATAAATCGATCTTGCGGACAATCTACAACCCAATTTCTTTCCCCAGTGGAGTCTCCCTAGTGTCAGAAGACAATCTACAACAAACTAACAACTAAGTTCATCTTTCTCTAAATATATTCGTTTTACACGTAAATGTTATAAAGGTGCCGATCCTACCTTAGATCCAAATGCTTATTTGCAACCGTAGTTTTTCCGTCGCAACAATAGTTCTTCCGTCGCTTGAAAGTGTCGTCTTTTTAGACCTGCAATCACAAACAAGAAAATATTAAATAGCACTTGTATAACAAATAATTATAAAATATACCTATCATAGTGATCAAGGAATCTATTAAATAAACGATCAAATGACAACTTATTGAAATAAACAATCGAACGACAATTTATTGAGAAAAACAAACTTAATTGTATTAACTTTAAAATAATAGAAGAACCTTACAACCTTAGCCTTGATGTTGAACAGGCCTTCCCGAGGTCCGAAGCAGGAGTTTCCTCTACTTTGATAAGCCTTTCACTCTTCCTTCAGGAGCACATATAGGTATGTGATCTTTCCTCATAAAATCTTAGCAGAAAGTAGTCTAAATCTCAATAGCACTTCACCTCAATCACACACTAAAGCTTGAACTCCCTTTGAGGTTGCCCAATGCCTCTTTTTATAGTGCAGATGAGGAGGTTAGGGTTCCACCTATGAAGGGATAAAATCCTCTTTCAAAGGGATAGGCTCCTCACATCAAGGGGTTAGCTCCTTAAGGTGTGGGATGCATGAACCTTACAAGAGCGTACTCACCCCCAAAAAATTTCATCCAGAAGCTTTTAGAATTAACCAAAAATCAGCTTTTTCATTTACTTTCTCGCCCTTTTGACTTTGACACGAGTACGCAGGCATTACACAGAGAAACTGCATCCTGGAATGCAGGTAAGCTTCACATTACCTGCGTACCCCAACCAGGAACGCAGGTAAGCTTCACATTACCTGCGTACCTAGAGCTTTGGAGTTTTTTAGGGTTTTTCTCTTGTTTTTAGAGCTTGACATGAGGAGTAGAGGTTGTAAGACTTGTAGAGGAGGTAAGTATGAGTGACAATGAGCTCATACAGTCAGCAGAATGTCAAGGTGACAGTTTTTAGTGCAACACTAGCCTTCGCCTGCTTCCCCCATGATTCAGAGGCACCTAGTGAGACATTGAAGTCATCGCCAATAATGAGGTGAGGTAGATTTACAAGACAGTTGTTGAAGAAGGACTCCCATAAAATACAACAATGAAGGGAATGTCCATATACATTGAGTAGATTGAAGAGATAAGATATTTCTTTTAAGAAAAATCCCACTCCAAGCCTTGCTTGAGTGATCAACAAATTTATAAGATTGAAATAACAACTGATCCAACCCATCACTAGGCCTTTAGAATGGTCAATAAAATCAGTACACTGGAAATTCCAACCACATAGTAGTTTCTCTAAATTATGAAAAAGAGTGAGTCCCTATCCAAGGGTCTCTTGAAGGAGAATAATGTTCGAAGATTCAAAATCTATTAGTTGTTTCAATGCGAGTATTTTGGGAAGGATTTCCAACCCCTACAATTGAAGGAGATCATCTTCATAAAGGGATAATCAAAGAGGTTGAAATTTCTCTAAGAACCCCTAAAGATAAAATGTTGACGACCTATCACCATATCCACCTAGGAATGCTCCTTTTCCAAGGTGAAGATGGAATTTTGGCTCAGACCTCGAGACCCTAAACATGAAAGTTGAATCTTCCCTGACCTAAGGTCAAGTGGTTTTTGAAAATGACCACTTGATCTAGTTCACAAGTTGTAGGAAGAGGAGTCATCTCCTGGGAGGTAGGAGAGGGATTGGGTCGGGGATATGATAGGAGAAGATAGGTCACAATGTGGGAGCGATAAAGAGAAGATAGCTTGTGATAGTAGGGAGGTTATTAGGGGAGGGAGGGGGAATTCAAAGGTAGGGAAATAATTAATATTTAAACATATTTGACATGCAAACATTTGAAATAAGAAATTAGGGAGAGGAAGTGGTAACTAGAAGAGGGGGATCATGTTGGGTCGTCGAAACATTATCCACTTCCATAGGATACAAAATTAGAGTAGTAGTAGTAGATATTAATTCATCATAATGCCATAGTGGAATACCAGAGTCTTTACTTGTAGATGGGGGGCCGTTAGGAAGTCCCACATCTTCCCAAATTAAATTTTCTTCATCCGACTAAATTGATTGTGTCATAGGGAAATTTCTAACTAGATGACCATATTGGTGACAATGTTGGGATCGAAATGGAACACCTTCATAATCCAGTTCTTGGGTATTCTCTTATTCTTCAACCAATTTAATTTCCTCTGGGAGACCGTCCCTCAAGTCCACTAACACCAAAACCTGAGTTGTCGAGGTAGAATGAATCATGAGTCAAATAAGTGCCAATGCAATTTCCCAGAACTTGAAACACTGCATCAACCTAGGAATCCAAAGGGAGATGATGAAATCAAACCCATACTAGCATGAAATCATACCTCTTCCCTATGACATTAAATAAATGGGAACATAATTTGAAAATGACAGGAGAAGAGTCGATATGAAAAAAATTACCCTTTGTAGACCTAGAATCGACCACATTTGCAAACATAAGGTGAATCTAACCTTTATGCAAGATTTCTACTTTTGGAGGAGACTGAACATTTGGTTCAATTTATTGTGAACCCAAAAATAGAGAGTTTTAATTGAAAAACACCTACCTTGAACTCGATCGATGAGATATGTCTTAGACAAAACCCCAACCCTCTCTATTCAAATGTTTCCACCCAAAACCACGGTTAAACGAGGTCGAGAATTCCAACAAACACATTGCATATTCTTATTTTTGGTCTTTACAAAATATGAGATATTTCTAGGTCAGATCCCGAAATAGGGTTTCATTGGAAAACCTTGAGAGTGTGTAGATATAATCCTGATTACAAGAGAATGAGAGGAAAAATTTTGATCACAACTCGGGACAAAGGGATTAAGAGACTGGAGATGGCTGATTTTCTATACCATATTAATATTTGGTACCATAATACTAGCCTGACTGGAGAATATTGGTTGAGAACCCCCATTGTAACCCAAGTCAAACCCAAAACCCTTAGAAAACCTCGAAACTAGGCCAATAATCTACTGGTTGTTTTGGAGGAGTTTCATTAAAGAAATAGGCCAGGATGGTCACGATCCCTAGATCATAACTATCAATCCAAGGCTCCAACCTTGGGAAAAGTGGTGTGTGTCCAAATCCAAACTAGGGACCGAAATAGATGAGGAAAACTATGGCATCATGGGATGAGGGGGGAATTGCAAGCCATGGAAAGAACAATAGAAACTGGAGAGTGATAGGGAGAAGGGAACTACAGGGACCCATACTGGATTGGAGAGAAATCCAAGTGTCCAAAAGAATTCACGAAAATTTGGGATAATTGCGAAATGTCTAGATCATAACCTACAAGCTCCACATCATCCATATAATCAAAGGTGAGGACACTAACAATACGACAAAACCACAAGACCATTGTTCTCCACAGAAAATTGAAAGAATATAATAATAAAACTAGCATGGGATTTTACAAGAGATTCGAGGATATGAATGAATAGATAGCCTAGCCCAGCACTATCCCCTGGTGGAATGGAATGACAAAATAAATTGTGAAAAAAAAATGTTAGTTACTGCCATTTTTAGGGTTTTTTTCTGTGTTCGCCTCCTCCACCCCATGTGTGTGTGTGTGAAAATTCACTTGAAGTGTAGAAACTGGAATTAATTCTTCTAACTGATAAAAATAATGAATTAATCACACTACAATTTATTGATAAATAAAACGTTGCAGAAATAAACTGGAAACTGAGAAAATGCTAGCAAACACAAAATAATTTTTTCACACAGTTATTTTTGGACAATTGTCAGCGAAAAAAACTAATGTGGGAAAAATGGTGCAACAAATGAGGGTTTTATTATTATGCAACAATAGAAATTATGAGTACAATTTGGATGCTTAATATAATAATCCAACCTGAGATAAATACTGGGAAAATATCTTAGGGAAATTTACCCCTCTCCACAAGAAATCTGGCCACAATCTTCTTGTTGAAACTGGCCCTCAGAATGCCCTCAGAATACTCTTGTGTAGGCTCTGCTCATTTCTTTCACAAAACCTCATGTGCACTCCCTAGAATTTCTCCTGAATTATACGTCTAGCCTGCCTCTATAAGTGTTTTCCCTTCCCTCTGAAAAATATTTCTAGCCTCCAAAAACTAAAACGACCTCCTTCCCAACTGATCTGAATTTTCCTCTTTAGGCTCCCTCGCAGGCCCTACGCAACCTACCGGGAAAATAATTCGGCCTCCTCTCTCGACTCTTCTAGTGTTGGAAAATGTAACTAAGTTTAACCTTCATTTAATGTATTTGAGTCATATTGTATTGTAATTTTCAAAAGAATAAAAAAAAGAATTATTATTATTATTATTATTATTGTGACTTATAAAAGCATGGGTTTCATTCTTGGGTCACCATGTTTTAGGTCAAAGTCCCCAATGAGGACTTCTAGGATTGATTAAGAGTCAATAGAGTCATTTTAATTTTTAAAGAGACCCTTCTTGGGCTTTTGAATCATGTAAAAAGGTTTAGTATTGAGTCAAATATGATTTATGTGTCCTCCACACCAAGTCGACCTAGAAAAGACCAAGTCAGCCTAGAAGAGATCAAGTTGGCCTAAGGACCTAATTTGACCTCACATGGAGCCTATAAATATAATAAATTTGAATTCATTTGACGCACACACTCTCACAAGAAGTTCAATATCTCTTATAGCTGGGAAAATGTGAAGTATGTTGCCAGGAAGTCAAAAGAAGTGTGAGTTTGAGGAAGTCTAAGGAGAAGAAGAAAATAGAAATTTTGGTGCCTCTCTCTCTTTGTTTCATGCCCTATATTGGGAGATCGAAGTCTTCCAAGTTTCACTGTTGCCAGAAGTTGTTTATTGTCGAAAGATGTTTCCTAGTCGAATTTTCTGGAAAGGGGTCAAAATTATAGAGGTTGTCTTGGTGTGGAGGGAAGGTCTGGTATTTATCTAGGGTGAAGAGTCTCAAAAAATACTATTGAAAGGAAGAATTTATTGACTGGGTTTTCCCCTCAAGGGGGTTTTTCCATGGAAAAGTGCCTACATCTGGAGTCTATTGTTTTATGTGTTGTTGCTTTGGTATTTACTTGATGAATTAAAAGAAAAAATATATAAATAATTGTAATAACAAGAAATATCACAAGTAATTATCAATAATAATAAAATATTTTTCCTTTCTAATTTTCTAACATGGTTTTAGAGCTTTGGTGAAGAAGGAAGAAAAAGGCAGTCTTCAGCACTTGGTCAAGGAACCATTCAAAGGATCATCTCAGGGAAGGAATATACTACATTTTAGTAAGATGCCTAAAACAATCAAGGGAGAAAATAAACTTGAAGGAGCCTCAAACTACAAGTCTTGGAAGAAGAGATTTGACCTTATTGTTGAAAATAATAAGGTACTGGACTTGGTTAAAGGAAAATTAAAGAAGTCTACAGAGGATTCCAGAGATGCTAAAAATGTGAAATTCAGGGAACTAGAATTGGTGGCCATGACCCTAATGGTAGAAGGAATAAATGAAAACCTTGTCCCATTCATAGCCAACATGAACCATGCTCAAGAAATGTATGAAGCCTTTTCGAAGTTATTCACTATTAAGAACATTGGTCGAGTAGCAAGTTTGAAGAATGAGCTAAGGACTACAAAGATGACTAAAGAAGACACAATGGCCTCCTTCTTTGTGAAGATAGCAAGAATCAGGGATGATCTTTTGGCCATTGATGAAATTTTTCTAGACGAAGAACTCATGATCACTTCCCTATTATTATTTTCACCTACTTGGGGTGCATTTGTTGCAGGACTTAACAATTGGAAATTAGCTCCCACCTTTGAAGAACTATGGACTTCCCTCAGTCATGAAGGATTAAGGATATCATTAGCTTCCAATCCTGAAGGAGTATCAAATGCCTACATTTCTCAACATAAAGGAAAGAAATAAAAGGGACCAAGTAAGAAAGTTGACATGTCTAAGGTAGAATGCTATCAATTCCATAAGAAGGGTCACTATAGGAGTGATTGTCTTGACAATCCAAGAAACAAGAATAGAGAAAGAGATTAAGCCAACATTGTTGAAGAAGGAGATCCAAAGAAAATCAAGGCCGAAGAATCTGACATTAGGTACTTACACTACTAAGTACTTTGCTTGTAGTATTAGATATCTTATATTATATTTTTGATGTTTTAGAATTTATAGGTTTTTAACATATTTTTGGAAAAGACATTTTATTGTTTTTATAAGTTTATAGGTATCCCTCAAGATTTGGAGGGAGCCCTCAACAGCTCCCAAAGATAAGTATCTCATTTCCTTTTAGTTTTTGGTTTCATGTACTTATTTAAGTTTTGATTATATTAATACTAATCACCTTTCTCCCTCTATTGTCTTGATTAGGAAAACATCTGCTATATTCTCAAGGAGTATGAAGGAGGACCTCTCAATACAAGGTTTGTCAAGGAACAAAGGTATGCTTTAAAATAATGATTTATTTATAATAAATATTTATTCGTTTGACAATATATTACTAACATTTGTGTGTTTAGCAATAGTGAATCATATTGATTCTTATTTTGGGTGATTCATCACATGATAAATCTACCCCACTCCTATCCTTAACTGATTATATAGAATCTTAGACAAGTTCTATGGAAAAACTCTAACCTAAGGGTATGCTGACAATGTGTGAAACCCTATATTGCTTAGGATTATTGTGAAATGCTATTTGAAGTTTTTATTGATGATGTCATGTTTAGGATTTTGGTATGATCAGGAAAACCTAACTTGTTAGGGTTGAATGATAAAGTCTAAAGTCCCGGACCTTTGAAACATTAATAATTTTGGGTTTTCTATGTTCCTATATTGAAATTCTAACTCATTAGGGTTTGGTGGAATGTGTAAGAAATACCCTTATACTGTCTTAGGAATTATTTCCTTGGTATGTGTGTGTTTGTCTCATCAAACCCTGGTCTAATAAAATTTGTTGTATAACTCTTATTGATTTTTTTTGTGAAGTTGGGTTTGAATAACACGTGATATGAAATACCTTTGCATGAAACCCTAGGTATATATAGATATGTCATTTTTTATCAAAACCCTAGCTTGGTCTAGGTCAGTGTATGTCTAATGTATTAATGCTGTCAGACATATGCATGATAATGAATTCGTAGATACATGTGTTGACCTAGTTATTGATGGTCATAAGTCCTTGTCTGAGACTCTAGGATGATGATATTTGGAAATATAGGGTTTTGTAGCTAAACCCTAGTAGTAATTAAACTATATAGTATGCATAAAAATATGATATCTATTTATATAATGATTGTTGAGATTGTGAAAATGAAATTCTAGGGTTTTGAAGTTGAACCTTGGTAGTAGTGAAAATATCTGATGAATAATGACAATATGATGAATTGAGATTTGTATAACATTATTGAAATATGATTTTTGGTTGGATTTGATGGTTGATTGAAAAATCTATGGTTTGCAACTAACCCTAGTGGAAGCTGGTCATGTTAATGACTAAGATGTGATTAAATTTGATTGATTCTTTTGTATGAAATCTAGGATTTGTATGAATCCCTAGTGGAAAGTCTAACATATGAATTATAAAAGTTGTTAGATGCCTTATAGATCTATATTTATTTGAATTGTCTCTAGGGTTTTCTATATGTTATAGTAGGGTATGTTACACCTTTGAAAGATACATTGAAACCCTAGATGGAATGAAATTTGTTATGAAAAAGTCCCTAGTAAGATGTTGAAGTGTATATGTACCTTGTTTGTAATTAAGTTTGGGTATCTGATATTTATAAGGTTGAAATGCTTTCGTGATTCTGATATGGTTCATGCTTCTATAGATTTGGTTGTACTTTCTATCTAAGTTATGCAAGTACACAAACTTCAATATGATGTTGGTAGATAAGCATGATGAGGATGATGATAAATCTGATGAAATAATTGGAAGCCACTAAAGATTCTTTGATGACGAAAAGAAGAAGCTGATATCCCCTAGGATTCCCGAATAGAAGATCTCTCCCTAATATTAAGAGGGAGTATGGATAAAGAGATGATCCCTGGTTGAGAGGGCAGACATAGCTTGGTTTTGATTGAAGAATGAATTTCGAAGGATATGTTGCTACATGAGAAGTAGGATAAGGAAAATTTATGATGAAGGAATCTTCTATCAAAGATTCAATTGATAGTCCTACTATGAAAAGTTGAGAAGCAACATAAAGTTTTCTAAAAGAACCCATAGGGTTTTATTTGTTTATGTACATGTGAAAGTATATTATTGATTAGGGTTGTGTTTGTACATGTAAATATCTCGAAGGATTTTATAGCATGTTGGTTACTAATCAGTTTGATTGGGAGAGATTGGCCATCCATGTTATGATGGATCAAGGAGTGTTGAGGCTTTGTGAGTGAAGCATTTCCTGGGAGGACATATGGCCGAAACTTTGTGTTGATGTCTACATCCCGAAGTTGGAAAGGTTGTGTTGATTAAAGAGCTTTAATTTTGGATACACACCTGGATCCCTAGGTTGATGGTTAGCAAGTAAGCCTGATGGAATATATATAGGATGAAAGCTTGAGTCCAACTTAGTCCCACATGGATAGATTTCCTTGGTCAATAATCCAGTCTGTGGCATTGTTGTGCCTAAATTGTGGAGATACCAATGGATAGATTTCCCTGGTCAAGAATCTAGTCCATGGCATTGTGGTGCCTAAAGTTCTTCATTTTTCACATAGTATGAGATATTCCATTGTATTTTTATATGATGAATACCTCCCTAGTTAAGAGGGAGCTTTGGAAAATGTAACTAGCTTCAGTCTTCATTTAATTTATTTGAGTCATCTTGTAATTTAATATTTAAAAGAATAAAGAAAATAATTATTACTATTATTATTGTGACTTATTAAAGCATGATTTTCATGATTGGGTCACCATGTTTTAGGTAAAAGTCCCCATTGAGGACTTCTAGAATTTATTCTGAGTCAATAGAGTTATTTTCATTTTAAAGATACCCTTCTTGGGATTTTGAATCATGTAAGAATGTTTTGTATTGAGTCAAATATGATTTATGTATCCTCCACACCAAGTTGGCCTAGAAGATATCAAGTCAGTCTAAGGACCCTAATTCGACCTCACATGGAGCCTATAAATACAAGCAATTCAAATTCTTTTGACACACTCTCTCTCACAAGAAGTTCGATATATATTGTAGCTAGGAAAAATGTGAAGACTATTTCCAAGAAGCCAAAAGAAGTGCGAGTTTGAGGAAGTCTAAGGAGAAGAAGAAAATAGAAATTTGGTGCCTCTCTCTTTGCTTTGTGCCCTAGATTGGGAGATCAAAGTCTTCCAAGTTTCACTGTTGTTGAAAGTTGTATGTTGTCGGAAGTTGTTGCCTAGTTGAAGTCAATGCTGGAAAGGGGTCGAAATTCTAGAGGTTGACTTGGTGTGGAGGGAAGGTCTAGTATTTGTCTAGGGTGAATAATCTCAAAGAATACTATTGAAAGGAATAATTTCTTGACTGGATTTTCCCCTTGAGGGGGTTTTTCCCTAGCGTAGTGTCTACATATGGAATCTATTGTTTTATGTTTTGTTGCTTTAGTAATTACTTGATGAATTAAAATAAAGAAGATATAAATAATTGTAATAACAAGAAATATCACAAGTAAATGATCAAGAATAAGAAAATCTTTCTGCCTTTCTGATTTTCTAACATCTAGAACTGGAAATCTCCTCTAGAAATTTTCTACTAATATCCCTCTTTCTCCTTCTTCATTTTGGCTTGAATTCTTCCAGTTGAATGTTTCTCTCTGGAAAATCAACTTGCCAAGGAAACTTGTTCTTCCAGTGTATATAGCTCCAACCCCATAGACCTCCTCTTATAATCTCTCATTGGATCACCAACGACCATGATTAAGTCCTCATCAATGACTAAGATCATTTCTAAGTTGATCCATGTGAGTTTCTAGATAAATCTCACTTTTCTCATTTATTTTTTATTAATTAATCATATTTCCTAAGTTAGAATTAGGAAAATTTTAATTACTAACTAATTAACTTAATTGAGCTTCTTCTAGGTGGATTTTCCAGAAACTATTTCTGGGTTTTGGAGTCCTAGTGTTTCTTAGGCCCTTTGACTAAATTGAGACTAGAAAACTGACCGATGCTACAAAAACTAACATTTCCTCTTAGCAAGGAAGGTGTTCACCCAATCTCCATAACATCCTCCATACACGCTACTAATGATTGACATCTGTGAAAACCTGCCACTGTCCACCAACTACTGTGCAACTCTGATTCATTTGCCACAACTATAGCTAAATCAATATTGTATCTATATTACTTCTGACACTCCATTGTGCAGTTGTACTATTTCCAACTCTGTTATTGCACTGCAACCGATCTCGTGTTGTTGTTGTTGCTGCAACTACTGCAATTTAAAAACTGAAAATATCTGAATCAACTGTGTCTATGAACTACAACTATCTCCTGAGAATCTGACATATACTAGTGTTTGAATCATCCAATGAGCTTGTCTACACTACATCTGCATTGTGCCCCTCAATATCTGACTACAAATTTCTCTCAAGAACTTGCTGCGCCATCTGACATTAATCCATCTGCTACTGATTATTGTGGGCCCCTGTATTAAGGGTATTGATCCAAGAGGAAACACCATTCTGATGCTCACCTATATGGAACCTTCCCAGCTCTACGTAACTCTACAATTTAGAACTCGATGTCTCCCCACCTCTCTCCTAAAGGTATGACTGCATACAAGGGGAAATACTCCTCCAACCTAGAGGACAACTGATCAATTTCTACTGAAGCTATTTCCTGTTGTTGCTTCTCCTTCTTTTCCTTCTTCCTCTAAGGACACTGGGTGTTGTAGTGACCAAACTCACCACACCTAAAGAAATTAAGATTCGACAAGTCCTTTTTCTTCTTTTCTCCTCCTCCCCGTGAGTATTTTTCCTGACTGGGACCTTTCTTTTCCTTTCCCTTTGATGCAAGGGACATGTTATCCTCCTCCTTCACATTGTTCAATCCCCCACTGCTTCCATTGAGACTACTCTTAACTAGAGAAAGTCACATTTCCTATAGTGTGAAATCTACCCACAATCGATCCCATCCAGGTAGTTGATCTCATCCATTTATTCCTTGGATGAAATTAGCCCACTCCTTTTTGAAACCATTGATAGCCACATGCACAAGTTCAACGCTTGTGGCACCCCTCTTACTGTTGACATCTCATTCCATATATCCTGAATTTTGGTGAGGTAAGGGGTAACCCATTATCACTTATGCGTCCTAGTGGTTCTCAACTTCTCCTTTAGGAACATATTCCAATTCTTGGAAGGATTATAGTATAGTTTTTCGAGAGAATACCACATTTATTTGGTCGTATTATTGGCTACTAAGTGTGAGACTATATGATCCCAAAATCCATCAAGGATCAACCGCTTCACCTTGGACATCTACTTATTATAGTTGTCTTGGTGTTTTGGATATGTAGGTATGACTATGGCTCGTCTACGTACGTATTCATACCAAACTCATCTAGAAGAAAGGACATCATGGCCCTCCAAATATTGTAGTTGGGTGCACCATCCAAATTATCCTGATCTCTAAGCCCTGTTGAGGCCATTTTATGAAAAACTCACAACTGCGATATAAACACTAATATCCTACTCTACTACTTGGATAGCTGCTCAACAATTCACACTCCCTTCTTGAATACGCAGTTCTTCCTACTAGTTCTACCTCTACAACTAAAAATTTTGGATTTCCTTCAAGATTGAAACTAGAAACCCCAAGAGAAAAAATTCCTCAGTTTGTGCTTTTCTCTTCCACCTGAAACTGATCTGCTCCTACAAAAATATTGCAAACCAACTGTGCTCGGATCAAGAATATTATCTATGAAAATACTAATCTTCTCACCTACTCCCTTCTAGAATCACTATCAAACAAATTCGAATTTTTCTGACCACCTGCTTCTTGAAATCGAACCCATGTCTAGTAATTCACACCGCCTGGCTAGGCCCTTCGCAGTCCTGAAAAATGAGTTGCCAAAATCCCTCTGAATCTGGATGATTTCCTCCTTATGCCTATGAGCTTCCTCCCTGGTCAACTTTTATCTGATACCATGTGAAAATTCGCTTGTAATGAAGCAATTGGAATTAATTATTCTTACTCATAAAATTATGTAGTTTATTTTGTTACGAAAAAATAATGAATTAATCACACTACAATTTCTTCACAAATAAAATGATGCAAAAATAATCTGGAAACTAAGAAAATGCTAGCATAGACAAAAATTATTTGACACAATTGTTTTTGGAAAATTGTCCCTAGAAAATCCCAATGTGGGAAAACAGGTGCAGTGGATGAGGGTTTTATTATTATGCAATAGTGGAAATTCTGAGTACAATTTGGATGCTTAATATAGTAATCCATTTTGAGAGAAATACTGGAAAAATGTCTGAGGTAAATTTACCCCTCTCCACAAGAAATCCGACAAAAATTCACTCGCTAAAAATGCCCCCTATAATACCCTTGCTCAAGCCCTACAAAGAACTTGTGCAAATCCTCACACACAATCCCTAAAACTAATCCTGAATTAGAAATTTATCCTATTGCTGCCTTTGGAAGGGTTTCCCCTGTACTCTAGATAATCCTTTCAGCCTCTATAACTTGAAACATCATCATTCCCAATTGAATCGAATTACCCACTCGAGGCTCCTTGACAGACCCTGCACAACCTCCTGGGAAAATAATCTAGACTCCTCTATTGACTCTTCTAGAATTGAAAATATCCTTTTAAAATCTGTTATTGATATCTCTCTTTCTCCTTCTTCCTTCTGGCTCGAACTATTCCAGCTGAAGGATTTGGATCAAGTAGCTTCAATAGGAATACTTGCAGGTAACATGTTGCATGTATGATTTCATAGCTAGTTTTGGATTGCATGCTATGTGCATGTTGATATTGAAGCGAACAAAGTTCCTTCTCAGGTTAAAATACTCCAGAACACTTGGAATACAAAGATATCCATGAGGATACAAATATTATATTATAAAAGATATGAGATAGATAGATAGATGATAAAATGTTACAATGAGGCCCTACTTATATACCTACACAGGTGACCTTTCATGACTAGGCATGTCTCTTAGACATGCCATTTCACTAACCCAATGACTACTTACATAATCCTTAATTGAATATTTAATAATTATAATTGTTATATTCATTATGAATTATATTCATAACAACTATTTGGTTTTTTTGTTGTTATTGGCATGGATTTTACCCGGTTTCAATAGTGGATTTTAGTCTTCCCTTTCCATTTATAGATAACCATGGTGTGATGGGATTGTTTCTCAGTTGAGCTTTGGATTGCTCGAAGGTTTTAGATCCTGCTGAGGTGGTCTCAAGAAAATCCCAAGGGTTAGGGGTGGAGATTTTTTTCTCTAAAAAGCCCTCAAAATGTGGGTGGAGATAGGAAAATTCCTCAAGTGATGGTGAAGGTATTTTGAGACATCCAAGCTCAGTTTGGTTTTGTGATCTCAACACCGATTTGGGTGATATCACAGTATGGTGAAGGTGGAGGTGGATTAACCTTTGGATTCCCTTGGTTGTTTATGGATTGGTTTATCCCATGAGATCCCACATTCATGCTTCAAATATGGCACATGGCTGATTGGATGAAACAAATATTTAGTTCAACCCAATCTGTGTTTGGGTGGTACGTGGAAGTCCCAAACCTGGTCAACTTTTTCATATGTTTAATAAGAGTTGTGTTTCTCTTGCTTTTGATAAGTAAATGTACTTGTTATTGTGTGGCTTTAATGGTTTCTCTATCATTGTTATTTATGTAGAGATTTAATACAAAATATTTATTGCTCGGATTCTACTGATCTAACAATTATATGCCATTTTTAAATACAAAATTGCTTCTACAAAATCGTTGCAGAATTTAAAACACAATCGCCAATAGAAATATCATGAAGAAATATCGATCACACATAACACAGATAATTTACCGGGAAAGCATAAAGCTAAGAACCCCACTATCTTCTATTATGTATTATATCATGGATCATGAAACAATCTCATACAAAGCTCCAATCCAAGAGCCCTCGGTACAATAGCTAACTGTCTCACATTGTCATACAAAAATTGGAAAATCCCTTAGCCAATTTACTATCTCCAGACATCCTGCCTCCACTGTGGAATCCCTAATGGTAAAGAACCTCTGAATGAATGAATATTTCCTACCTTGACTGCGCAATCCTCATAGGCACATCCAATGTGTGTGTGGTTGCATGTGTGCAACTAATAATGTCACAACTGATAGTCAATTTTTCCCTTTCACCTACATCTCAACTGGGTCTCCACTGGATCTGACATGCATGTAGTTAATAGTAGTAAATATTTAGTTTCATGTGAGACTACTGATTGTGAATTAATTAATAATTAATTCACTTGATATCTCACTGGTGTATCTTCAGTTACAACTAGCACAACTGAGTTTAACTCACTTAACTGAGTTAAACTACTTTACAACTTTCAAAACTGCACTTCCAACTCTGTTACAACTTCGAATCACTCAATTACAACTAAGTCCACTTGCATGTCCCACCAACAAACCACTCAAATCGAAATTCCTACAGCTAATTGATTTTCCACTTCAGTGAACTATTTCCAAGTGTTCATTGAGAATATATTATTGTTTATTGTCCAACTAATATTAAGGGATAATAATAAGCGACATGCATCTATACATAGACATGCAATATATAAATATAAATTTCACATACATATATAAATAGACCTCATCTATAAATAGAATTTTTTCATGCATCTATAAATAGACATCCACCTAAAAATAGCTTGTGTGGGCCCCACCTAGTGTAGGTGCTTAATTTTCACTAGGATTAAGGATGTTGTTTCCGAATGCCAATTTCACTGTTTCTTCTTGAAAACTTCAAGACTCCCTCTCAAAAAGAAAGGAATTTCCTTATATGCGACATGCAACTCCATGCATGCACCCTGCAACCTTTGCATGCGCCATGCAACTCCATGCATGCACCCTGCAACCTTTGCATGCAACATTTCTGAAACTGAATAGCCTCCAAACAACTAAATCAGTATAATGAATCTATCATCAAAGTCTTCTGACTTCTGCTGGTACCAACTGCACATGTCTTCTGGATCCACTGTGTTGTTGACCTCTACATCCATGCACTCTGCACGTGCTCTCAACTCTGATTTGTGCTCCAGTATCCAACACTGTCACTTTGATTTCATGTCCTCACGACATCTGAATGCATCAATCCAACTGATCCTGCTACTATTGATCTGTGGGATCCTCGTAGCCAGGTTCGATTCATGAGATCCACACCATCTTAATGAATCCTGCCCAGAAATTTCTTCATGGGATTACAGATGCATGTCGCCCCCCCTCTCACCTGGTGGTATAGTTGCATGGACTCCCTCTGCCCATCTGGCACATAATTTCTCTACATGAGTGGTTTCTCCCACTCCATGATCCTCATCTTGTGGCTGCTCCACATCTCGAGGTTCACTCTTACCTGCATGCAAATCCAGCTCCCTATCAAGGGTCAATTGCATGGATTTCTCACACTTCCCAATAGCAGGAAGCTCTGTAGAAATCCCATCTACATCAAGTCTATAAAAATTCTTAACTCAAATCCCAACCTTCTTGGCTTTCCCTGTTGCTTTGTGTCGCAGGAAAAATTTTCCTTCACTAAAGACAACATCATAGCCTCTATCCTCTAACATTGCGACTGAGACTAAATTTTTCTTCAAACCTAGTACATGCATTACATCATTTAAATGAAAGAGTTTACCTGACACCCTCTGAAAGGTAATGGTACCATTTACAGTCGCACTGTATCGTCCATCGTTGCCCAACTCAATATGCATCTGGAGATCTTTCTCCTCCAAGTCACTGAAAATTTTCTTATCTCCCATCATGTGAAAGGAAGCACCACTATCCAAGTACCACCCCAATCCCAATGTACTTGACACCATGTATGCAATCAATGAGATTTCAAGATCAAATTGCGAGCAAAGAGCCTCACCAGCTGCAGCTCCAGTAGCCATCTTGTTCTTCTTCTTTAGTGGACAATTTATGGCAATATGTCCGTGCTCGTGATAGTGAAAACACTTCACTTTGGACATGTTGTGCTCCTTGCCATCTTCACCGGCCTCAGATTTAGAATGGAATTTCTTCCCCTTCCCCTTCTTTGCCTTGGCATCCAAAGAAGAATCCTCTTCATCATCATGCTTTGATGAAGAGCCATCTCTGATGTTTCGCCTGAACTCCTCCTGCACCAGATCCGACCACAGTCGTTCCCAATCCAGAAATTTTTCCCGTCCGTTGACAGAGTCTTCGTAACTGTGCCAACTCTTAAGAAGTCCCAAGAGAGCCAAGCTCACCAAATCATCATCAACAACACTTATTCCTACACTCCCAAGCTCATCCTGACATTGGACAAACTTTGTTCAGTATACCATAATAGTATCGTTCTTTTCCATCTTGATCTTCCTGAGTTTATCTTTGAGCACCAATTTCCTGTGGTCATTGTTGCTTTGGAATAGATCCATCAAAGCCTTCCACATAGCATATGGTGTGGCTTCACATGAAGGCTTGAGACAATTTGGTCTGATACTCCTTCCAACAGAATCCTCCTCGCCTTTGCCACTTTCTTTCACCATGCATCAAGATTTGCAGCATCTGGCTTAGGAACATCTTTTTCAATGAATTCCTTCAAGCCATTGTCCTCGAGTACTACCTCCATCATGTCCTTCTAAGAAATTTAGTTCGAGCTGCCCTCGAGTGCATACTCTAACCTCAATCCATTGAAATCCATTTCTATCTTGAATCAGATGTAGCGCCAAGGAAGCCTTTCTGAAAATTTGAGTTCTTTCCACCAAAAAACTCAGCTCTTGCTTCAAAATTTCAATCTCCTGTGCTATGATACCATGAAGAAATTTAATACAAAATATGTATTTCCTGGATTCTCCTGATCTAACAACTATATTCCACTATTAAATACATAATCTCTTCCACAAAATATTTTCAGAATTTAAAACACAATCGCCAATAGCAATATCATGAAGAAAGATCAATCACACATAACATAGATAATTATTGGGAAAGCATAAAGATAAAAACCCCACTATATTATATTATGTATTATATCATGGATCATGAAACAATCTCATACAAAGCTCCAATCCAAGAGCCCTTAGTACAATAGTTAACTGTCTCACACTATCATACAAAAATTGGCAAATCCCTTAGTCAATTTACTGTCTCCAGACAACCTGCCTCCACTGCGCAACTCCTGATGGTAAAGAACCTCTATATGAATGAATCTTTCCTGCCTTGACTGCGCAATCCTCATAGGCACATCCAATGTGTGCGTGGTTGCATGTGTGCAACCAATAATGTCACAACTAATAGTCAATCTGTCCCTTTCACCTACATCTCAACTGGGTCTCCACTGGATCTGACATGCATGTAGTTAATAGTAGTAAATCTTCAGTTTCATGTGAGACCATTGATTGTGAATTAATTAATAATTAATTCACTTGATCTCTCACTAGTGTATCTTCAGTTACAACTAGCACAACTGAGTTTAACTCACTTAACTGAGTTAAACTACTTTACAACTTTCAAAACTACACTTCCAACTCTGTTACAACTTCAAATCACACAGTTACAACTAATTCCACTTGCATGTCCCACCAACCAACCACTCAATTCGAAATTGCTATAGCTAACTGATTTTCCACTTCAATTAACTATTTCCAAGTGCTCGTTGAGAATAGATTATTGTTTATTGTCCAACTAATATTAAGGGATAATAATAACTGACATGCATCTATAAATAGACATGCAATCTATAAATAGAACTTTCACATACATCTATAAATAAACCTCATCTATAAATATAATTTTATCATGCATCGATAAATAGACATCCACCTAAAAAAATCCTATGTGGGCCCCACCTAGTGTAGGTGCTTAATTTTCACTAGGATCAAAGATGTTGTTTCTGGATGCCAATTTCATTATTTCTTATTGCAAACTTCAACAATTTATCTAGTTATTTGTCAGTTATAAGCATGGTTTTACGAAAGATACTAGTCATGAATATCTTCATGTTTTTACTTATAATTGAATGAATAATGAATGCAAGACTTAATTGGTGTTATGAAAGCTATGGCGAGAAGGAATTGATCCTTATTGTTAAACCTCAGATAAATTTTCAGATCCTTATGTTCATATATGAATTCATGAACTATAGATTTCATATTTACCAAGTGTTTGACAAAATGTTAGTCCAGATTGGGAGAGGTTGGGTCAAGTCCCGGTTCAAGATTTGGTTTATAAGCTTTATTTATATGTCATCCAGCATTTCTGAAAGTTTCACAAATTTATGGACTGTTAGGTCCCTATATTACTAGTATAGTCCCTTATTGTTGTTAGTGTAACCCCCTTATTTTTATTATTGTACCCTTGTAACCCCCATTTTGTTATTATTGTGCCCTTAAATTATTATTGTTAGGTCGGTGAGGATTACATTGTGGCCCACTAGGATTACATTATGGCCCCATGGACTCCTATATATAGAAAGGAGGTTTTGTAAATTGTATCATCCAAGAATTGTTCATTTATGTAATGTATTGGAGGTTTCCCCCTCGAAGTGGCTCATTTCTAAGCAATTGATATCTCTTTTCTTCTCTTTTTGGAGCTGGTTACACAACATTTGGTATCAGAGCTTTGGATTATAGGGTTTCGCTGCTCCAAACAGGTCATCGTGGAATTTTCGCTATAACCTATTTTCTACGACGTTTCAGAAGCTGAAATTTTTAGGGTGCGAAGCTGAAATCCTGAGGAATATTGTCTAAAAATTTCAGAGCTTGGTTCGCAATATTTTCGGAGATATGATCTGTGGAACTTAGGTCTTTTTTCAAGCTCCTAAACAAGTCATCGTGGAATTTGCGCTATAAATTTTTTTCTACGAAGGTTCAGAATCTGAAATTCCTATGGTACAAATTTGAAATCTTGAAGAAATTCGTCAAAAAATTTCAGAGCTTGGTTTGCAATATTTTTGGAGATATGATCTGTGGAAGGTAGTGCTTTTTCAAGCTCCTGAATTTCATCTCAAAGAGGTGATCGTGGGAAAATTTCAATAATTCTCTCTCTCTGGGCATCGGATTGGAGTGCTGTAAAAAGTGGTCGCAAGTACACGTACTTTAGTTTCTTGGCTATCAATTTCATAGACGAATAATGAAACAGTGACACGTGGAAAGTCGTACAAGTTCGCTCTACTGAACCAGTCCATAATTAGGTCATTGTGGGAGATTGGACACAACTTTGTCTTGGAGAATCCAAATAAGGTCAGACCTATGGCATTCGAAAGATAATTCAGAGGGCTACGTTGGTACCGAAAATCAAATATTGAAGTACTGCAATCACAAATATAATCCAATTTCAATATCGAGCTCCTCAAAAGCAAGAAAAAGGTGTGTATTTTTTTTCCGAATTGCATAAGTCTTGTTTGAAGAATCAATTTGAATTGATTCCAAGGGCATATTGTAGAATAGATATCAGTATTGGGTTCTAAAAAATGCCCAGTAAAAATAATTCAACACCCATTAAGCCTTCAGAAGGCTCTACTATGACTCATGAAGATGAAGAATTGCAACATGATCTATCAAAATTACAAGAGCAAGTGCAACAAATTTCACTCTCGCAAAGAAAAACAAAAAATGAAATGGAAGTTTTGAAGAAAGGCGTGGAAGCTAAGATGGATGGCGTGAAAGCTAAGATGGATGGCATGGAAGCTGGCATGGAAGCTAAGATGGAAAACATGAAGAATGATCTAAAAACAGACATCGAAGGTTTGACAAAGTTGATACAAGAAATGTTTCCTAATGGTGAAAAGATAGTAGAAGAACCTCATGATGAGAACAAAATAAATGTTAATCATGATTTCATAAACTCTAATGTTGGCGGGAAGAACCACCATATTCCAAAAATGGATATGAGGAAGTTTGATGGAAATGATCCTGTAACATGGATACTACAGATGGAACAATATTTTGATCTCCATAACGTGCAAAACACACAAAAGGTACGCATTGCAACTTTACATTTAGAACAAAATACATTTGTATGGTATTGATGGCTTTGCTCCCATAAAAAAATTGTCACTTGGTAAAATTTTTACGGAAGAAATGATAGCACATTATGAGGATACAAAGAGCAACACCTTCTTTAGCCAATTGATAAATCTCAAACAAAAGGTTTTAGTGGGGCAACACATTGAGGAATTCCAAAAATTGAATATAAGGGTAACTGATATTCCAAAGGAACACATGATCGATCTCTTCATAGGAACTTTAAAGGATAATATCCAACATGAAGTTCGCGTTTTGGAACCATATTCATTGGAGAAGGCATTCAGGTTGGCAAGAAAAGTTGAATGTAAAATAATGGCGACAAGGAAGCCTACCACTCAATTCTATAAAGAAGGAAGTGTTGCTACATCTAGATTTCCACAACCTACAAGGTTGACACCACAACAAGTGGAAGAAAAAAGAGCAAAAGGGCTTTGCTACAGTTGTGATAGCAAATACACTAAAGGTCATAAGTGTGCTGAGAAGAAATTATTTTACATAGATTGTGAAAAGGAAGAAGAAAATGAACAAGAAGAGGATATACACCAGGAACCAACCCTAGAAGAGGAAGAAATGAGTCTGACCATATCGTGTAATGCATTGGCAGGAATTACCACTCCTCAAACTCTCAAGATAGAAGGACATATCAAGAAGAAAAAGGTAATAGTGTTGATTGATTCGGGTAGCACCCATAATTTTATTCATTGTAAGGTAGCCAAGGAATTAAATTGTTTCCTATACCCAACACCAGAATGTCAAGTGATGGTTGCAAATGGAGGAACTATAAATTTCTCGGGAAAATTCCATAATATCAAGCTAACCATGGGGGAATATGTATTGACTAGTCCAATGCTTTCCATTCCTATGGGAGGTGCTGATGTTGTACTAGGAGTACAATGGTTACAATCTTTGGGGATGGTAGCTTTTAATTTTCAAGAACTTTTCTTGAAATTTTTTTCAGAAGGAAAGAAAGTCGAATTACGGGGTATTGCGGGGAAGCCAGGAAGGATAATAAGCTCTAATGTCATGACAAAGCTTCTAAAGAAAGAACAACGAGGCGTAATTGCACAATTATGCTCACTAGAAGTTCCAACATCAAAATCATCTATTTCTGCAGATCTCCAACAAGTCTTGGACGATCATTCCAAGGTGTTTGAAACTCCCAAAGGACTCCCACCTATTCGTGATCATGATCATGCTATTCATTTGATTCTAGGAAGTGTTCCTCCAAACATCGGGCCTTATAGATATCCTTACTTCCAAAAGAGCGAAATTGAACGTATGATTGCAGAAATGTTAGAGGCGGGTATAATTCAACCTAGTAAAAGTTCTTTCTCTGCTCCTGTAGTATTGGTACACAAGAAGGATGGATCATGGCGAATGTGTCCGGATTATAGGGAGCTCAATAAGCTCACCATTAAAGAAAAATTTCCCATTCCTGTGATTGATGAATTATTGGATGAATTACATGGAGCAATTTATTTGACCAAGTTGGATCTTCGTTCAGGATATCATCAAATTAGAATGAAGACTGAAGATATTTCAAAAACAACATTTCGAACTCATGAGGGTCATTATGAATTTTTGGTCATGCCTTTTGGCCTTACCAATGCACCTTCTACATTTCAAGGGTTGATGAATTCCATTTCAAACCCTTCCTTAGAAAATTTGTGCTAGTATTTTTTGATGATATACTAATCTACAGCGGGTCTTGGAAGGATCATGTTGAACATGTTGACAGGGTGCTCAAACTATTGCAGGAGAAACAATTATATGCAAAAACATCCAAATGTTTCTTTGGAGTACAAGAGGTGGAATATCTGGGTCATATTATGTCTCACGAGGGTGTTAAAGTAGACCCTAACAAAATTAAAGCCATTAAGGAATGGAAAGTCCCCACGACCATAAAGCAGTTGCGAGGATTTCTCGGGTTAACAGGGTATAATCGCAAGTTTGTTAAGAATTATGGGAGAATAGCAGCACCTCTAACAACATTATTGAAGAAAGATGCATTTTCATGGACTCCTGAAGCAACTAAGGCCTTTGAACGTCTTAAAGAGGCAATGTGCCTAGCACCGGTCTTAGCTACACCAGACTTCACAAAAACCTTTATTGTGGAATGTGATGCCTCAAGAAATGGAATTGGTGCAGTTTTAATGCAGGAAGGAAGACCCATTGCTTTTGAAAGTCGTCCAATCAAAGGAAAGTATTTACAGAAACTTATTTATGAGAAGGAAATGTTAGCAATACTGCATGCACTAAAGAAATGGCGAACTTACCTAATGGGAAGACACTTCAAGGTAAAAACTGATCATGATAGTCTTAAACACTTTTTGGAACAAAGACTATCTTGAGAAGAGCAGCAAAAATGGGTCACAAAGATGTTGGGTTATGACTTTGAAATAATCTACAAAAAAGGAAAGCTTAATGTTGTTGCAGATGCACTCTCAAGAAAGAATGAAGAGGTGGAAGCATTGCTTTGTGCCATTTCTATTATCCAACTAGATTGGATAAATGAAGCAAGAGATGAATGGAAGAAGGACAAAGATGTATGGACACTCATTCAAAAGTTGCAGCAAGATCCTAGTACATCTGATACATTTGGTTGGAAAAATGATTCCTTATGGTACAAAGATCGCTTATATCTTTGTAAGAATTCCCAACTAAAACAAAAGATTCTTCTGGAATTGCACACTTCTCCTTTAGGAGGACACTCGGGATTTTTAAAAACTTACCACAGGATGAAGAAATAATTTTTTTGGGATGGCCTTAAATCTGATATTCAAAATTTTGTGGCGGAATGTTTGGTTTGCCAGCAGAATAAAGTTGAGACAATTAAGACCCCGGGACTTCTACAACCTTTATCCATTCCAAGTCAACGTTGGGGGGAGATTTCAATGGATTTTATCACAGGTTTACCTAAGTCCGAAGGAAAGAGTGTCATCATGGTGGTAGTTGATAGACTTACCAAGTATGCACACTTTTGTGCATTATCTCATCCATTTAAAGCAAGTACGGTTGCTACTACATTTATGGACACAATTCAAAAGCTACATGGAAACCCAAGGGTTATTGTGAGCGACAGAGATCCCATTTTTACTGGAAATTTTTGGACTGAGTTATTTTCTTGTTTGGGTACTCAATTAGCTCATAGCTCATCTTATCATCCTCAATCTGATGGTCAAAGGGAGATAGTAAATAAATGTTTGGAAGGATATCTTCGTTGTTTTTTATCTGATAAACAAACACAATGGGTCAAGTGGTTACCTCTCGCTGAATGGTGGTATAACACTTCCTTCCATACTGCAGCAAAAATGACCCCATTTATGGCACTTTATGGATATCATCCACCATCGATCACATCATCTTCAAGGGAAAATTCGAAGGTTCAAGCAGTGGAAGATCACATCGAGCATCAGCAAGAAGTTCTCCAACTCTTAAAGGATAACCTGAATTTGGCACAAAATCGAATGAAACAACAGGCAGATCAACATCGTAGTGAGAGAAGTTTTGATGTGGGAGATTGGGTATTTTTACGGCTACAACCATACAAACAAATGTCCCTCAAGCAAGCAAAGAAGGATAATAAATTATCGCCAAAGTACTATGGTCCTTACGAGGTGTTGCAAAAGATTGGTACTATGGCATACAAATTGGAGCTTCCTGCTTCTTCGCGAGTACATCCAGTTTTCCATGTTTCATGCTTAAAGAAGGTTATAGGTGAAAATCTTCCAGTTCAAACAATATTGCCGGAACTTGATGAGGAAGGAAAAATGATATTGGAACCTGAAGCGGTCACGGAAACAAGAACTCGAAAATTACGGAATCGATCAATTTCAGAGTATCTCATCAAGTGGAAGAACTTACCCACTGAATATTCTACATGGGAGGATGAAAATTTTATACAGAAGCACCCAGAGCTACTCAAGCGTTGAGGACAACACTCTTTTGAAGGAGAGGGGCATGTTGGGTCCCTATATTACTAGTATAGTACCTTATTTTTGTTAGTGTAACCCCTTTATTGTTATTATTGTACCCTTGTAACCCCCATTTTGTTATTATTGTGCCCTTAAATTATTATTGTTAGGTCGGCTAGGATTACATTTTGGCCCACTAGGATTACATTATGGCCACATGGACTCCTATATATAGAAAGGAGGTTTTGTAAATTGTATCATCCAAGAATTGTTCATTTATGTAATGTATTGGAGGTTGCCCCCTCGAAGTGGCTCATTTCTAAGGCATTGATATCTCTTTTCTTCTCTTTTTGGAGCTGGTTACACAACATGGACAAAGGCATGAGTCCTATCCCTGAAAAAGTGGCTCAAAATTCAGGGTCACAGGCATAGAACTCACTATAAAATTCCATAGTCACTGGTAGGTAGGCCTATGGGAGCGACTAGAGGGTTATAGTCACTTGTGTGCCTTGGAAAGGGTGCGACTGAGGCTCTAGTTCAGTGAAAAAGAGATTTATCTCAAGGGTTGGAAACCTATGGGGTTGGGTTGCTACTGGAGGTCCTGTAGCACCCAAGGGAAGTCAATAAGGTCTTAAGTTTTTGAATCCATTTCCTTAAGTTCATATAGGAGGTTGAGTTTTATCATAGTGACACTCAACTCATGTTTACCCCGGGAAAGCCGGTGAAAGTGGGTAAATGTGGGAGGAGTGGGTTACAGGGTGGTATCAGAGTGGGTTGCACTCTCTTTGGGTAAATTTTGATGTTTTCAAGGTTATGTTTGTCATGCATGGGTTCATGGTATACAGTTGGTATGGTCATGCATGATATTCTGATGTTGATATGTTGTTATATGGATATGCTTATTATTATACATGTACATGCTAATGTGGACTAATATTGCAGATGAGATAACCCTCCCTTTAACGTCACTGAGGTATGGTTTTGATTTTGGTATCTATTTGGTTTATTTTACATGATACAATTGCAAGAAGAAGAGAATCAAATATTGTTGGGAAAAATACTGAGCGGGGGGGGGGGTGAATCAGTATTAGTGCAGACAACAATCTATTTACTTTTCCTTGCTTTTAAACCCATACGCTACTTTACAGAACAAAACTCGCGTATACACGCGGATAACCAGAAGGAAACTAGCGTATGCATAGAGATCTAATTATGCACTTAATTCTTAACTTAGATCATTGCTTCATTCATTCATCAGATGTTAAGTAAGTAGTAAATAGGTGCAGTAAGAACAGAATAAATCATCACACATCATCAACACACATGAACACCAGGATTTAAGGTGGAAACCCAATTCGGGATAAAACCACCGCTGTCGTCATGTCAGTCTTCAATATTTATTATATAAAGAAAACATCTTACAACCATGTACTGGTGTAGACTCATACCATCATGCAGGCACCCACCTGCAGAAGGCTACAACCTTCTCTCGTTTACCAGCCTCTCCTGGAAGGGAGCTACAACTCCCTGCTCTCGTTTACCAGCCTCTCCTGGAAGGGAGCTACAACCCCCTGCTCTCGTTTACCAGTTATCATTAGAAGGGAGCTACTACCCCCTTACTGAAAGCTTCAACCCTCAGCACCACTGCAGACCACGTTTCATCAATTTTCAAACTGGATCAAACATCTTCAACACGACCCTTCACTTATCAACCATCATACTATTCCCATAGCTTCAAACAGAACAGTGAGACCACTGTAACCAGAATATCAGAGATAACCCAGACTTCAAAATAGATACGCAGATGTAACCTCAGCCCAGACCATTCAATGATTCAAATATCATACGCTACTTTTATTCACTGAAGTAGCGTGTATACGCGCTTTCATGTTTACCAACCCGCGTATACCTCTGTGCAAACCCTAACTGCTCATACGCGCTTTTCATTCATCGATACTGTGTATACACGCGCCCTTTTTGAAGAGAACCCGCGTATAGATTTGTAACTTTTCAGGACTGTGCAGTTCTTCAGATCAGATAAACAACTCAAAATTCATCCTTCACTTCAGCAAAGATTCGCCAGTTCATAGATCTAAACATTCCATCATCAGATCTAGAAGAAACATAGACATTTCAGATCTAGAGATCCCTCTTTATCATTTTCTTCATGGGTGCACTATTAATTCAGATCAATCATTAAACAGTTACCCATTCCATATAGATATACTTCAGAGTGAAGTATTCATTAAAGCTCAGACACTTGCACACCCTTTGCACAATGAATTTCTTCTCCTTAAATAGATTTAGCCTTTGACAATACCATGAGCCAAAACCACATTACTTTCAATGGTATTCCTGGACGGGATCAAATAGACAATCTAGCGCTCAATACAATGGGCCAATACCATGGTAAAGTCCCCTGGTTTTACAAATTTAGAGCGCAATTAGGCATATGCGACTTGGCACGTACTTTTCCGCGTGCATATGCAACTTCACCTAAACAAACCCGCGTATTCTTTGTGACACACACTTTTCATCATTGTTCTGGCCCTTACTGATATTTCTTTCTCTGGTACTTCTGAGCTTCTTGTAGAATATCAGATTTACATCATTAATAAACTAATCAAGCATCAAGGAAAACTTCATCAAGTAGGCTGCCATCATCTTCATCAGGTAAGTTTCCATCAAGGACAACACTCTGCATCAAATTGCCAACAATCTCCTCCTTTGGACTTGATGGCAACCATGCAACCATGATGGGGTTTGATGGTTAGATAGATACATTGATTGTAACCATGATATTCTCCCCCTATTCAAACACCATGTTACTCTCCCCCTTTGACATCAAGGGCAAAGGGAGGATATGATAGAAGAGCTCTCTAGATCTGATGTACAGAAGTTACCATGCTCCCCCTGAATTCATGCCGAATCCTCAAACATATTTTCCAATGAAGTACATGAATCTATGACCTTTCCTATCACCAAGGAATCATACTTAAATCAATGATCCAACCAAGTGGATTTACATATGAGACTCAAGTACTCAACCAAGTGGGTTTACACATTTTGACTCAACTATCCAACCAAGTGGATTTACAGAAATTGAACAAGTCCTTTACATGACTGAATATTACAAGTTTACATCATAGGTCTCAACATGACCTTTTCATCAAAATAAAAATATGACTTTTATAACCAAAACTAAGAAGACCTCAAGAGAGAGATCATATTTCAGAATCATCATAATGCCAACAATGCATAATACTCAACAAAGCTAATGCTCCCCCTGAAACCATAGATCTGTTCTTGAGTCAGTTTATTCCTTCATCTCCCCCTTAGCTTGTGCAACCTGAACACTTTCAATCAGCAGATCATCAAGGCATCTTCATCAAATATCAGAGAGTGAAACATAACTATGAGAGCTGAAACATCACCAGAGATACCATACAGCACCACATCTTGTGCTAAAAAATGCTGACCCACAACAATTGTCAACAATCAACCATACGCGGCTTTCAGTGTATAAACTCGCGTATATACGCGACTGTATTTCAGGAAACCCGCGTATCCAATTTAATCTTCTAAATTTAATCAGATCTGATCTTCTGAGAGGTAGAGACAACACCCAGCTTCTATCTGAGGTATTTGAATGCTTCCCTGGGCAGAGGTTTGGTAAATATATCAGCAACTTGTTCTTTGGAGGGAACATACTCCAACTTCACCTTTTGTTCAAGCACTTGTTCACGTAAGAAGTGATACTTGATGGGAATGTGCTTGGTCTTCGAATGCATAATAGGATTCTTTGAGATACTGATGGCACTTGTATTATCAAACATAATGGAGATAGGAGGTGTACATTTGATTTGAAAATCTTGTAAGGTTTGCATCATCCAAAGGAGTTGAGTGCAACAAGATGCGGCAGCCACATATTCTGCTTCTGCTGTAGATAAGGCAATATAATTTTGCTTCTTGCTGAACCAAGATACTAACTGGGGCCCCATATAGAATGCACCACCACTAGTGCTTTTCCGATCATCAACATTTCCAGCCCAATCTGCATCAGTGTAAGCATGAAGAGTAAGATCAGCATTCTTTGGATACCATAGTCCAAAATCTTGAGTTCCTTGTAGATATTTGAAGCAGCGGAAGCGTGGTGGGCCCATAACCCTGAATATTCCTTTGACAGCCTAAAGGTGAGACTCTTTTGGATTAGCTTGGAATCGTCCAACAATCCCAACTGCATGCATAATGTCCAGTCTAGTCCCAGTGAGATAAAGTAGACTTCCTATCATCGAGCTGTATTCTGGTTGATTCACCATGGGATAATCATCATGAGAACTGAGATTACATCCGGTTATCATTGGTGTACTTACAGGTTTGCATTCTTCCATCCCATACTTCTTCAGAATTTGCTTAAGATATTTTGCTTGTGATAAGAATATACCATCTGTAGTTTGATGTACTTGCAAGCCAAGAAAGAATGTTAGTTCCCCAAGTAAGGACATTTCAAATTCTTGCTGCATGACAAAAGCAAATTTCTGACTCATAGATTCTTCATTACTTCCAAAAATGATATCATCAACATATACAATCACAATCAATAGTTTATCATTTTCAATTTTTGTGTATAAGTTGCTATCAGCAGACCCCTTTGAGAATCCTTGTTGATGAAGATATTTGTCAAGACGATAATACCATGCCCTTGGAGCTTGTTTGAGACCATATAGAGCCTTTTTAAGTCTACAAACAAGATTTTCATCATTTCCCAAAATGAATCCTTCTAGTTGTTCTATATAAACTTCTTCTTCTAGATCACCATTGAGAAATGCAGACTTAACATCCATTTGATAAAATTTGATTTGTTGGAAGCTTGAAAAGGAAAGAAACATTCTTATGGCTTCAAGTCTAGCCACAGGAGCAAAAGTTTCTTCAAAGTCTATACCTTCTTGTTGAGTATACCCTTTGCAAACAAGTCTAGCCTTGTTTCTTATAACTTCCCCATTCTCATTTAACTTGTTTTTGAATATCCATTTAGTTCCAATGACATTTTTATCATGTGGTCTTAGTACTAATTCCCAAGTGTGATTCTTTTCAATTTGATCAAGCTCTTCATTCATGGCTTGAATCCAACATTCATCTTTTCTAGCTTGATTGACATTGTGTGGTTCAATAGTGGATAGAAATGCCAGATAGCTAGAAGATCCAACAAGATTCCTTCTTGTTTGTACACCTGATCCCTTGTCTCCCAAAATTTGAGATTCTGGATGATTCTTTTCAACATATCTGGATGGAGCTTTTTCAGATAAATCATCTTCGGGTTCTTCATTGGATCCACTGTCTATATCATTTCTATTTGATGTAGAGGGATATACGTCATCATCGTCTTCATCTGTTGTTTGTTTTTCTTCTTTTGGAGCTGCAGGAGACTCATCAATAACAACATCAATACATTCAACAATCTTTCGAAGTCTTTTATTGTAGCAATTATATGCTTTACTCGTAGAGGAGTAACCAAGAAATATTCCCTCATCTGCTCTAGGTTCAAACTTACCAAGTTTTTCATCATTGTTTTTGATAAAGCATCTGCTTCCAAAAACTCTAAAATGCTTCACAGTGGGAGGATTACCATACCAGATTTCATACGGAATTTTATCACTGTTTACTCGAATATGTGCCTTGTTAAGAATATTTGCTGCTGTGTGTGTTGCTTCTCCCCAAAAAGTGTCTGGTGTTCCGGAATCATCAAGCATAGCTCTAGCCATTCGTTGAACTGTTCTATTCATTCTTTCTGGTATGTCATTTTGTTGTGGAGTGCCTGCTACAGAAAACTGTCTTTTTATGCCATGTTGTTCACAGAATTCAATGAATTCATCTGATGTATATTCTCCTCCTCGATCAGATCTAAGACACTTGATTTTTAGATCTAATTCATTTTCAACCAGTGCTTTGAAGATCTGAAATTTCTCAAATGCTTCATCTTTGTGTTTAAGCAACCCAATCCAACACATTCTAGAGAAATCATCAATAAGTAAGATATAGTATTGTTCACCACGTGGTGAATTTTTCCTCATAGGTCCACATATGTCAGTATGAATGAGTTCAAGAGGCCTACTTGATGATCCTTCCTTGGCATTAAATTGTACTCTGGTCTGTTTACCGAATTGGCAAGATTTACATATGATACTTTCGGGTAGAGTAATATTGGGAAGACCACGAACAGCTTTAAGTTTGCTTGATTTGTTGATTTGAGAGAAGCTCAGATGCCCCAACCTTCTATGCCATAGCCAATTTTCTGAAGATTTTCTCAAGTAGCATTTATCTTTGCAGTTCTTCAATACATACAGGTTGCTCGGAGTTCTTTTTCCTTTTATAAGTGTTTTACCTGTATCAAGATCACGTACGACACATTCTTTTGAACTAAAGACAACTTCAGTTGCTTGATCACACATTTGACTTACACTTAACAGGTTATGTCTTAATCCATCCACATACATGACATTATTAGCTTTCACCTTTTCTTTTAGGAAAACATACCCTTTTCCCTTAATGACAGCAGGTGTATCATTTCCAAATGTAACATTCTTTTCTTTTTCTAGAGCATTATATGCAAGAAGTTTGTTTTTGTCACCTGTCATATGTTTTGAGCATCCGCTATCAATATACCACTGATTTTCTTCACCTTCTGCAAATAAAGCTATGCCACAATTTTCAACCTGTATTTCCTTCTTTTTCCACACTTTGGAGCTTGAAGGAACATGTTCTTTTGGCTGGACTTTGCTCCTGCATTCAGATTCTTTATGGCCAAAGTTATTGCAATAAGCACATTCAACTTCATTTTGAAGAGGAGAAAAATTGTTATAGGTATTCTTCTTTGGTTCAATATCCATCCTTTTCTTTCTTGCTTCTCTTGTCATGATGGTTTTATATGCAACACATTGAACAGCTTTATGACCAAAATTGTGACATGAGAAACATTGTCCATTGAAGTAGAAATTTCTGCGATCGTGAAATCTTCTATTTGAATTTACTTGTTGGTTGGAGCTTCTTTGAAAGGTATTCCTGTTAGTGTTCCTTGAATTGAGATGATCATGCTTTACCTGTAAATATTCTTTATTCCCTTGCTGAGTGGCTGAATGTAGTAAACCAGCTGTAGCTGCTTTTAGATAATTTGGTGTTGAAGCCTGAGAAGATTCTCCGGTATATCCAAGACATGTCTTTATAAGAGGAGAACGTTGTACCTTGATAATCTCATCTTAGGTTTCTGATCCTTTAGCAAATCTAAGATTGAGAGTCTTTACTTTCTCATGATCTTTTCTTAGACTTACTACTTCACATTCTAATTTCTCAATGCGTTTTTCTTTTTCTTCAAGCTGATTTTCCATAGTCTCTATGATTATGTTCTTTTCTTCTAGGCTTATTTTGAGTTGATTTTTTTCTTCAAGAAAATCATTGTCCTCTAGAGCATCCACAAAAGAATCCTTTTCTTCTCTAGATTCAAATGCCATGAGAAGTCTAAGATCTTGTTCACATTCTTCCTCACTATCAGATAACCCATCACTGTCTTCATGAGTATAGTAACTTTTCTTAGTGCTAGATCGGTTCTTATTCCTTCTTGCTACTTCCTTCCCTTTAGCAGATGTTTCTTTATAAGGAAACTTTGCAGCATAATGACCAAATCTTCCACAATCAAAACATTTGAAAGGAAGATTACCTCTAAATCGTCCTATGCCAAGTTGGAGTTTCTTAACAAAATTTGCCTCATCCTCTTCTGAGATATATCATGATCCTTCTGCTTCTTGAACTTCTTTCCCTTTTGTAGAAGCTTTAAAAACAACTTCTTTGACTTCAGATGGTCCTCCTCTCCTCATTTCATATGCAGTCAGTATGCCATGAAGTTGTACCACAGTAAGAGTTTGAAGATCCTATTTTTCTTCAAGAGCAGAGACTTTTGACTCAAATTTCGCCGTTAGTGATCTTAAAATTTTCTCAACCAAAGTAGATTCGGTTATTGTTTCTCCCATAATTCTCATACGATTTACAACATCATCAAGACGTAAAAAGAAACTGGCAATACTCTCATCACTATGCATCTTTAAATTTTCATATTCAATTCTGAGAGTTTGAAGTTTTGCACTTTTTACCTTTGCATCACCTTCATAGCTTAGAATGATTTTTTCCCATATTTCCTTTGCTGTATTCAGCTGCATGACTTTGACAAATTCTGATTCAGTTAGACTTCCGGTTAGAGCATTGACCGCTTTTGCATTTGATTCATAATCCTTCTTTTCAGTTGGATATGTTGGTATAGCAGCTGGATATTGATATCCTTGTTCAACAATGGCCCATATATCTGCTCCCATAGACTGAAGATAGGATCTCATCCTTATTTTCCAGAAGATTAAATTGCTTCCGTTAAAGAGCGGAGGCTTGATAGATGTTGTTCCATCTTGATTGCTCATCTTGCTTGATCTTCCTTCTAGCGGTTAAGCTTTTCCAGAAGGACCTGCTTTGATACCAATTGTTGGGAAAAATACTGAGAGGGGGGGGGTGAATCAGTATTAGTGCAGACAACAATCTATTTACTTTTCCTTGATTTTAAACCCATACGCTACTTTACTGAACAAAACTCGCGTATACACGCGGATAACCAGAAGGAAACTAGCATATGCACAGAGATCTAATTATGCACTTAATTCTTAACTTAGATCATTGCTTCATTCATTCATCGGATGTTAAGTAAGTAGTAAACAGGTGCAATAAGAACAGAATAAATCATCACACATCATCAACACACATGAACACCAGGATTTAAGGTGGAAACCCAATTCGGGAGAAAACCACCGCTGCCATCGTCTCAGTCTTCAATATTTATTATATAAAGAAAACATCTTACAACCATGTACTGGCGCAGACTCATACCAGCACGCAGGCACCCACCTGCAGAAGGTTACAACCTTCTCTCGTTTACCAGCCTCTCCTGGAAGGGAGCTACAACCCCCTGCTCTCATTTACCAGCCTCTCCTGGAAGGGAGCTACAACCCCCTGCTCTCGTTTACCAATTATCACTGGAAGGGAGTTATTACCCCCTTACTGAAAGCTTCAACCCTCAGCACCACTGCAGACTACGTTTCATCAATTTTCAAACTGGATCAAACAGCTTCAACACGACCCTTCACTTATCAACCATCATACTATGCCCATAGCTTTAAACAGAACAGTGAGACCACTGTAACCAAAATATCAGAGATAACCCAGACTTCAGAATAGATACGCAGATGTAACCTCAGCCCAAACCATTCAATGATTCAAATATCATACGCTACTTTTATTCACTGAAGTAGCGTGTATACGCACTTTCATGTTTACCAACCCGCGTATACCTCTGTGCAAACCCTAACTGCTCATACGCGCTTTTCATTCATCGATACTGCGTATATACGCGCCCTTTTTGAAGAGAACCCGCATATAGATTTGTAAATTTTTAGGACTGTGCAGTTCTTCAGATCAGATAAACAACTCGGAATTCATCCTTCACTTCAGCAAAGATTCACCAGTTCATAGATCTAAACATTCCATCATCAGATCTAGAAGAAACATAGACATTTCAGATCTAGAGATCCCTCTTTATCATTTTCTTCATGGGTGCACTATTAATTCAGATCAATCATTAAACAGTTACCCATTCCATACAGATATACTTCAGAGTGAAGTATTCATTAAAGCTCAGACACTTGCACACCCTTTGCACAATGAATTTCTTCTCCTTAAATAGATTTAGCCTTTGACAATACCATGAGCCAAAACCACATTACTTCCGATGGTATTCCTGGACGGGATCAAATAGACAATCCAGCGCTCAATACAATGGGCCAATACCATGGTAAAGTCCCCTGGTTTTACAAATTTAGAGCGCAATTAGGCATACGCGACTTGGCACGTACTTTTCCACGTGCATACGCAACTTCTCCTAAACAAAACCGCGTATTCTTTGTGACACACACTTTTCATCATTGTTCTGGCCCTTACTGATATTTCTTTCTCTGGTACTTCTGAGCTGCTTGTAGAACATCAGATTTACATCATTAATAAACTCATCAAGCATCAAGGACAACTTCATCAAGTAGGCTGCCATCATCTTCATCAAGTGGGTTGCCATCAAGGACAACACTCTGCATCAAATTGCCAACAAATATGACGAGAAAAATTATATATTACAGTTCCTTTGAATCTCCCTATAGATCTGTTAGGCAGCAAGGAGAAGAGTATTCTCCTGGTAAAGAAAATACATTGAGGAGCTTGAGGGAAGAGATCAGAATTTTCAAAGTAGACAATGACAAGTTGGCTGAGGCTTAGGAAAGACTTGTAAGGGCTCAAGAGAAGAAGGTAGAGGTCAATGCAACGATTCTTCAGAGCTTGTCTGAATTGCATAAATAAGAACAATTAAGGATCAATCAAGACTAGGAATATAAAAATAATGGAGCCTATGGTAGTTGATCTCGATCCAAATATAATATGGATAGAGGGGACACACTTAGAGGTGGAAGATCACTAGATACTCCTATCAGGAGGACTGGTATTTATGGGCACCATTCTATTTGTTCATCCAAGAGACATCATCATAGTCATCACCATCATCATCCTTATAGGAGGAGGGATTATTTTGCTGAGGATTTGATCTGAGTGGAAAGTGGAATCTACCTATGGTATTCATTCATCCATGGTATATATATCCACCCATGGTATTGTAAGTGGTGTCTACCCACATTATTCATCCATGGTATTTACCCACCCATGGTATGTATCCAACCATTGTATTATAAGTGGTATCTACCCACAATATTCATTCATGGTATTTACCCACCCATGGAATTTACTCGTGGTATTGTAACTAAAAAAAACTTGAAGTAATAAGTCACATTTTGTAAATGGACAGATTTTCCACCACAATGTAGTCTTGAAATATATATATATATATATATTGTAGCTTTATTTACTATGTGTTCTCTCCCCTTTTTTTCTCGCATTTCAAATTTTCAGATTTTGGGGATCTCCCCCAAGATCCATATCAGTGGTATCAGATTCAGGTGATGAATCCATGGGAATGAGGGTTTGAAGCATATTCCAGTTTCAAATTTTTGCAACAAACTTAAGAAAACTTGATGCAAGTGCCACAACCTCCACGAAGCACTTTCTTGGGCCAAGCGGGAATATTTTTTATTTTTTTGTAGGAATTTTTATTGGGCGGTGGATTTGCAAATCATATACGAAACTTTTGGTGAAAAATTTACAAAAAAAATAAAGGATATGGATTCCTTACGAAAAAAATACCCAAATTCAAAAAAAAATCGGCCGAATTGGAGTTCGAATGAGGGAGATATCGTTGAGTTAACATCAGCTATTTCTCCACAATTAGTGGAGGTTTTCTAGGAGTTATTGGAAAAATGACTTGGAGGGTCAATTTTCGCCCAAATGGGGTGAATGAAGAGTCTATCTAGACTAATTGGAGAATTATGGAGCCATTGGTGCAGATAAAATAGCCATTAGAGGCATGTAAACACATGTATTTGAAAATTTTTGAGCTTAATGAAATATGGACATGCCATTGGGAGCTAGACCAGCCAATGTAGCCCAGGTAGGGTGAACTGCTTCATCAAGCCTGTTGTGTAAATGTTATGTGTGGTTTTATTTCTCTGTTATACACTGTTGTTCAGTGTTATTTTCTCTTATTTCATGCTTCTAATTTGCTAAAATCACTCATATTTCATGGTTAAAATACTCAATACTTATGCAAACTATGGAGACAAGAATGTGCATGTTTTATCACTAAAAAGACACTTAACACAACAAACTAATATAGTCCTTTCAGATCATGTAGGAATGTTGGTCTAGTCCAGGAATGGAAAAATTTTAACAGAGAGATTCATCACTATCAGGCCAATTATTTCCTCTGTCTCTTAATGCACTAATACTCAGTCACACAGATTTGTTTTCTTTCTTTCATTCACCAGGATTTTTTTCTACTCTTTCTAGCTCCTTCCATTTGATTTTTGCAAGTATTTCCTTTTGTTGATTCTAATACCAGAATTATTTTGGTGTTATTTTCTTTCCCTTCTTTTGATTCCGCAAGTGTAATTAGAAGGATAGAAATATATTTAGTGAAAGTTACACCACTATTCTTGGAATTTCCTGTGCTACGCCTTCAACCTTACGAAGCCCTGGGTTGACAATTGAGTGTTGAGGGATTTTTTTGAATTACAACTCCAAGACCCAACAGTATATTCAACCTTGATTAGCTTCTATATGCCCCATGAATGTTTCTAAACATATACCGAAAATTTTCGATCAATAACATCGCCACAACACCAAAATAGGCTGTTCAACATGAGAAATGCGAAGAAAAACTCGTGAAAACACCTCAATCGCTCCCTTAGCACTACATCCATGTGACTTAGAGCTATAACCACTCCCATAGGCTGCTCTTCTAGCAACTGGATCCTAAAACAGCTCCCACAGGCTTGGCTCCATGTGAATATGGCTAAGGATAGTCAAATATTAGTCAACTTGGCTCAAAAACTGCTCAAACTTCTCCCAGAGCTTGAAAATATTCTATAGGTCCTCTAGAAGTCATTGATGAGGCTCTGCAACATCTCATCAATTCATTGCAATATCACCAACATCATCACTAGTCAAACTAGGTTGACTAGGATCCCAACCAACAACCAAACTAGCACCTGGACCATAAAACTTATCCACAAACACTCTGCCATCAATATGAAGCTCTAGAACCTGACAGACATCCTCCAACACCTGAAAAACTATCTCAAGCATCCACAAACACATGTATATCCACTCCAAACCCAATGTATAACATCATCAACGTGTGGAGACCTAATCTGAGACATGGAGACCAAGGACACATAATCAACAAGTCTCCTCAACTCTAAAGTCCACAGTAGCCATCAAAAATTTTATGCAACAGCATGATCAAGAATATCATCATCATGGGAAGGCCTCCAAGCTAGTGCAACATACCAACTTACCATCATCACCATGGGAAGGCCTCCGAGCTAGTGCAACATACCAACTTACCATCATCATCATGAGATGGCCTCCTAACAAGTGCAACATACCAACATACCATCATATGAATCAACAACAACAATCACTACTCCATCCTCAAGCTCCATGTTGGTAGACATGCCAAGGACCATATCCAAGGTAGTCCAAGCTAATAGACATGCCAAGGACCATCTACACATCATCCATATATAATCCACATGTAGTCACACATGCACATGTATAACCAACTCACTTGCAACCCAAGAAAATAGGTTGACATCAATGACAACCAACTGCACCTTTACACACTACAAAACACATCAATGCCAAAAATATTTCCCTTTGGCATTGATGTCAACCCCCCAACTGAAACAATCATTTGATCAAGCATCCTTACATTATCCCCCTTTGAAAATAATAGCAAAGGGCTAAACATGTCAAGGACGAATGCTATATACCCCTCTACATACAAGGGGTTCCATCAACAAAAACATAAAATCCACTCACAATCATATGCATGTGATGAAAAAAGGAGTGCAAGATTAAAATACAACAACACTCCCCCTGGAATATGTGTGCACTAAACTCCCCTTGGACACAAGATATGGCCCATCAACAACACACTAGAGTAGAAAAATACATCTCCTACCAACAAAAATAATAAACTATCACTCAGTAGCAACAAACACCGAAACACACGATCTCTCCCCTAAAGCAACAACAACATAATCCATGTCATAGTGACAACAACATTTCAAATCACTAACACATAGTAGCAGCATCATAATATGATCTCCTAGCAGCAAAAACATTGATCAACTCCATAGCAGCATCAACGTATATCCAACCAACTATAAAACAACTCCATACATCCTTTGCACAATGTACTCTCCAGCAGCAGAAAACCCATACGTCAACAAGAGCAATGAATATCTGGAAGCAGCATCTCTTTGATGTAGAAATGGTAGTAGGAACTACATGATGGTAAGTCACAATAATATGGTCAACCATACTCCATTGAAAGCAATCATATCCATGGTTGAATGTAAACTGAAGTACATAGTTGTCAATGCCTCCTTTCCATGTGCAAGAGGCTACTCCACATGGACCAAAGACTATGACCAAAAGATATGCAACAAAGTACATGGCCTCATAGGCTTATTACATGACTACAAGTCTGATAATACATGGTTTTACATTTACGTCAATAAGCCCATTTATGTCCAACCCATAACTTATATGACTCTCTCTCAATGCATACATGACTTTAGATTGTCTCACCATCATAAGTATGAGAGTGTACAAAAATAATACATAAAATACATGGCTACTAATAATACTACTATTAGCCCATACAAATCTTGACTAACTCTCATGACTCATTATGAAACATGTGCCAAACATGGCTCTCATAACAACTCTCTCATCAATGTATGTCTAATACAATGTCATGATACAAGTACATGGAGAATATGTTCAGCCACATGTCCTCTCTATGACAACAAGATAATGTCAATATACATCAAATAAGAGACATGTATCAGCCTCTGAAAATCATCAACTGTGAATGAATAATCCAAGAGTAGTAACCAGCAATCCATAACAATACATAGTGGTCCAACAAAATCATATATCAACAGCATCATAAATCAGCAACACATGGCAACACTATGAATCATAAATATAACAAATGAATCGACTCAATATATTAGCTCTCTATGGAAAAACATGGAAGAAACAATAACCATCATATGTAGCATGAACTTCTGCAATGTAAATTGTACTGGCAGCAACAATATGCACATAATGATGCAGTGGTAGAAGCAATATATATCACATCAACAAGCATCCTCATGAATATAAGCACTAAACCCCAATGTCTCAACGTCATGAAACCATTCTCCTACAAAGATAAAAGCTACAACATGTTGGGTATGTGTTATATTCTTTCCAAGATTAATCGCAGGGGGAGGGGGGGGGGGGTGTGGGGTTACAGGGGGGGCGACAGTCGTTTCTGTATGTTGCGCCAAGTGTAGCCAAGGAGTCACAGGGGGGCGGAAGCCCCCCTATCCGGGGAAGTGCCCCGAAAAAAATAAATAATAAAATAAAAGATAAAAATAATAATAATAATAGTAAAAAAAAAAAAAAAAAATTGGACCCTTTTTTCGCTGGGTGGACCTGCCCATGGTTTTTTGCATGGGTTTGCTCATGGTTTTGGGGCATGATGGTTTTCGGCCCCTGGTATTTTGTAGATCTGGTCAAGGAAACTGTGGTTATGTTCTAATCCAGGATTAATGGATTGGGGTTTATGAATGCTTAGGCATGTATATATATGTTTTGTAACACTAAAAGGAATATAATGAAAAATCAAGCTAGTAGTCCTGATTTTGGATCTAGGGGAAAATCTCTGTGTATATATGTTTTATGTTTTATTCTCTAGCTATTTTTTATTTTTTATTTTTAATATTAGTTTGCAGATAATTTATGTACAGGGTTAAAACCTACATTTGGTATTAGATTTGTTTCAGCTTCAAGGGGACGCCTTTGCTACTGAGGGATTTTTTGCTCAGGCCTGTGGTAAACCCTGTTCAGTGGGAGATCTCCGGGATCGATTCTTGCGGTGAAACAATATGGCGTTCAATGGAAAGATATAGATCGAGAAATTTAATGGTCAGAGTTTTGAGTTGTGGAAGCTCAAGATGGAGGATCTGTTGGTGGATAAAGATCAGTGGGTCACGGTAGATCCGGCTACTAAACCAACGACAATGTCAAATGAAGACTGGAAGAAGTTGGATCGGAAGGCAAAGAGCACAATACACTTGTGTATCTCAGATTCGGTATTTTTGAATGTATCTGGGGAAGCTACGGAGAAGAATTTTTGGGACAAGATAGGGACTTTGTACCAATCTAAGTCTATGGTGAATAAATTGTTCCTGCGGAAAAAGCTCTATAACCTGAGGATGAAGGATAGACACTCGGTGACAGAGAATCTGAATGCCTTCAATATTGTGGTAAGTCAGTTGTCATATTTTGATATTAAAATCTCAAATAAAGATAAGTGCATCATTTTTTTGTGTTCTCTACCAGATTCGTGGGACAGTCTGATTATTGCAATAGGTAGCAATGAAACTACCTTGAAATTTTGATGAAATTGTCTCAGCCTTGCTATCGGAGGAAATGAGACGGAGAAATATGGAGGGCCAGTATGGAGATGCCTTATATGTATGAGGAAGGTCCCAGAATAGAAACAAAAATAAGTTTTCGAGTGGGAGATCTAAATCTAGAGGGAGATTTAAATCTCCATGAAAGTTTGTAAAGGTGTGCTGGAAATGTAGAAAGGAAGGGCACTACAAAAAGGACTACATATCTAAAGCTCTTGAGAAAGGACAGGGATCTAATGATGCTCCTTCTACAGAGGAAAAAACCACCTCGGATGAAGGTGGGGATGTGTATTTGGCTGCTTCTTCAAATACACATGTAGATCATGAGGCATGGTTGATTGACTCAGGTGCATCCTTTCACTTCACTCCCCATAGGGAGTGGTTCTATGAGTATGAGAAGTATGATGGTGGTGATGTCTTCTTAGGGGATGATATGAAGGCCAAAATCATCGATGTGGAAAATTCAAGTTTAATCTACAAGGTGGGAGGATTAGAACACTTATGTATATTCCTACATTAGCCATAAATCTAATTTCTGTATGCAAGATGGATGATGCAGGTAAAACAGTGTTCGAGAAAGATACATGCAAGATGGTTCGGGGAGCACTGGTATTAATGCGGGGAGTTTTGATTGGAACTCTATACAAGCTTCAGGGTAGCACTGTTATTGATGGGTGCAACAATTCTGTAGTTCCTGTAAGTGGAGTGGAAAGCCTAGCGATCTCTAGAGAAAAGACCATGCTATGGCATTGAAGGCTTGGACATACTAGAGAGAAGGGCCTTCAGATACTGCATGGAAATGGTATGGTAGAAGGTATGTTTAATTGCTCTTTGGATTTTGATTTCTTTGGACATTGTATATATGGGAAGCAGAATTAGGTAAGTTTTCCTTCTGGTGCTAAAAGGTTGAACAATATTAGAGCTTGTGCATAGTTATGTGTTTGTACTTGTGTCAGTTCCATCACTGGGTAATTATGTGTACTATGTTTCATTCTTATATGACTTCTCAAGGAATACATGGATATATTTCTTGAGGAATAAATCTGAAGTATTTGACAGATTTAAAGAATTTAAGGCTCTGGTGGAAAACTAGACAGAGAAGAAAATAAAGGTGCTAAAGACAGATAATGGTGGGAGTTATGAAAGAAGGAATTTGAAGATTTATGTAAGAAGTGTGGTATAGCACGGCAGAATACTACTCCATACACACTTCAGCAAAATGGAGTTGCAGAAATAATGAACAGAACACTGATGGAAAAGGAAAGAAACATGCTCAGTGGTACTGGGTTAGGACAAGAATTTTGGGCAGAGGTAGTGGAGACTGCATGTTACCTAGTTAACAGATCACCTTCATCACCGTTGGAGGATAGGACTCCACATGAGGTATGGACTAGTAAGAAACCCTCTTTTTCACATCTGAGGGTATTTAGATGTGATGCATATGTACATGTTCCAAAGGAGAAAAGGAACAAGGTTGATAATAAATCTGAAAGGTGCATCTTTATTGGGTATAAGGATGGTTTAAAATGTTACAAGATTTGGAACCCAGAAACAAGGAAGGTAGTGTACAATCAAGATGTGGTGTTTAGAGAGGTGAAAGATGTTGTTAAACATGAAGTCCTATCGAAGGAACCTGAGAAGATAGAGTTTGAGCTAAAGGAGGATGAATCAGACTCTGCAATAGAAGAAGATTCAAAAGAGGAAGAGCCACAAACTCCAGTTGTGAGAAGATCAGTTCGAGAAAGAAGACAGCCAGAAAGGTATAGTCCATATGCTTTCTGTTAAAATTTTGCTTTAACTATCACTGATGATGATCCCAAAACTGTCAGGGAGGAAGTGGATTCAAAGGATGGAAAACTCTAGAAGGAGGCCATGGTTGATGAAATGGCAACCTTGCACAAAAATGAGGCATGGGATCTGGTGGAGTTTTCGGCTGGAAGGAATCCCATCGAGAGAAAATGGGTTTTTAAGAAGAAGACGAATGTAGAAGGCAAGGTGGAGAAACACAAAGCTCGGTTGGTAGAAAAAGGTTATTCCTAGGTGTCGGGAATTGATTTTGGTGATATTTTTCTCATGTTTCCAAGGTTACTTCTATTAGATTACTTTTATCTGTTGCTCCTGCATTTGATTTTGAGGTAGAATAGATGGATGTCAAGAAAGCATTTCTTCACGGGGATTTGGAAGAGGATATCTACATGAAGCAACCTGAAGGCTTTATGGTGAATGGTAAGAAAGAACTTGTATGCAGGTTAAAAAAATTCTCTGTATGGGTTAAAACAGCCACCAAGGATGTGGTATCAGAGATTTGATACCTATATATGGGGACTTGGCTTCACCAGAAGCAAAGAGGATCACTGTGTTTATTTTAAATTAATTGGTGACTATGTTATTTATTTGGTCTTGTATGTGGATGATATGTTGTTGATTGGAAATGACAAATAAATTATCCAAGATTTGAAGACCCAATTGTTCTCCAAATTCGACATGAAGGATCTTGGTGCTGCAAACTATATTTTGGGCATGGAAATTAAGAGAGATCGGGAAACGAGGAAGCTCTTGTTAAACCAGAGGAAGTATGTCGAGACAATATTGCAGAGGTTCAATATGTAGGATATTAAACCAGTAAAGGTTCCTATTCTTGTAGGTGTAAAGCTATCTGCTGAACAGTGTCTATCCCAAGATACAAGAAGAAGAGGAGGATATGTCCCGTGTTCCATATGCAAGTGTAGTGGGTAGCCTAATGTATGCAATGGTTTGTACTAGAATAGGCATTGCACATACAGTAGGAGTATTGAGCGGGTTTATTTCAAAACCAGGGAAGGAGCATTGGACAACATTGAAGCAGGTTTTCAAATATTTGCGTGGCACTGGTGATTATGGTTTGTGCTACCAAGGAAGACCAGGATTGGATATATTTTTGGAAATATGTGGTTTTGTTGATGCAGACTGGGCTGGAGATATGGACCAAAGAAGATCTACAAGTGGGTATGTTTTTAGCCTATTTGGAGGTGCAGTTAGCTGGATGAGTAAAAGACAGTCTATAATGGCTCTTTCAACTACAGAGGCATAATACATGGTAGCCACTCATGCAAGCAAGGAAACAGTTTGGTTGCAGAGATTGTGTTCAAGTATGGGGTTGGTGTAGCGAGCTATAAGGATATACTGTGATAGCCAAAGTGAAATTTTCTTAGCTAAGAACCTTGCTTATCATTCAAAGACAAAGCACATTGATGTTGAATATCACTTTGTGAGAGATATGGTTGAGGATAAAAGGGTGTTGCTGGTAAAGGTGGACACTTTGAAGAATGTTGCAGATGTCGCTTGACAAGTCTATGAGCACTTAGAAGTTCTCTTGGTGTAGAGAAAAAATGGGTGTTTCAGAGCTGGACTAATGACTAAGCTCTCATATGGCCCCCTGTGGAAAGAAAACAACAAGTGGGATAATGTTGGGTATGTGTTATATTCTTTCCACGATTAGTCGCACGCACAGGGGGTTACAGGGGGGGTTATAGCCCCCCCTGTAAATTGCGCCGGGCACAGCAGGGGGTCACAATGGCGCTGGCAGCCCCTGCACGATGTCTGGGGCAGCACCACAGGGAAAAAAAAAATTGGACCCTATTTTTCAGTGGGCGAAGCCACCCATGGTTTTGTGCATGGGTTTGTACATTGTTTCGGCACATGATGGTTTTCGGCCCCTGGTATTTTGTAGATCTGGTCATGGAAACTACGGTTATGTTCTTATCCATAGTTAATGGATTAGGTTTTATGTGTGTGTTGTAACACTAAAAGGAATATAATGAAAAATCAAGCTGGTAGTCCCGATTTGGGATCCAGGGGAAAATATCTATCTATATATGTTTTATGTTTTATTCTCTCGCTATTGTTTATTTTATGTTTTTAAGATTTGTTTGAAGATAATTTATGTACAGGGTTAAAACCTACACAACACTTGATAATATATCATTAAATGTCTATCCATCACAATATACAAGAACTCCAACAATAACACCATCACGGATAATCATCAGCAACATGGGAAAGTGGCCTAACATATCTCATGACAAGTGAGCAACAACAATCCACCATGTGTAATAGCAGCAATAACATATAATATATCCAATATGATCATCCTCAATATTATCTGCAAATATTTAACACAGGAATAATGCAAGCAGTTATAGACATACACTACCATCATACTAATATCTATGGCACCATCACTTGTGTAATATCATCAGAACAAAAATGCATAATACTAGCCATCCTCATTTCAACTAATGTAGCTAGCATATAAACCATGCACAACTAAAAAGAAATCTCTTGCAACAACCTTATGTCAAATAATCACATAACATGGAATGCATATCCAACTCCTCCAAAGAAATTGTAATGCCATCGAAATATTGGGAGCATATAAAGTGCTCCCCCTAAACATGTGTCATCTCTCCTCCTATTCACACCTTAGCAAAGACAACATCACTAGCTAAAATCCATCATCAAGAAAAATATATCAAAGAGATAATCACAAATAACTGCATGAAAAAATAAAAGGTGTCATATACTCCCCCTGAGCCTATGAAGGCTCCACATCCATTTTGCAATCTAAAATATCTATCATACAAGAGCGGACTGCAATATGTGTTGATCTTTTCTACTCTAAATCAGATGAGGAAGAGTATGCTCTTGGTCTCTTCTTACTTTTCACTCTTCCCCTTAACACATATACATTATATGGGGTCTTGACTCCTTTAGCATTTACCCTCTTTGATCCTTCTTCCCAATTGAAGCAACCTTTGGAGTTGAAGAAAACTTCCTTGCCTCCATCAACCATTTGGATCACACTTAGAATATTTTTCTTTAGGAACTCAATGAGCCATACATATTGAGCATTGGTCCTCTTTTCACCAAGGTTGGCCCTACCACTTCCCAAAACTCTTGTTGGTTCACTTCCTTCAAAAAAAACATGACCACTTTTGACTTTTTTCAAGAAGTAAAATTTTCTCCTATCTCCTGACATATGATGAGAGAATTCTCTATCAATATACCATTTTTCATTCTCATCGTGTGAGAAAAGAGAAATACCACATCTTCCTAACAGTTCTTCCTTTTTCTTCCATAGAGCTCCTCGTTGGTTTATTTGGTGTGCATGTTCATTTGGTTGTTGCTTTTGTACTAACAGTATCATGCATGTATGCACAAATAAATCCTTGGCCATGTGTCCAAAGTTGCGACACATAAAAAATTCTACATGACCCAGATAAGAAGCCAAAGGATCTCATCTTTTGTTTCTCATACTAGATTTCCATATTTTCGTGCTAGTCTTATAATCAATGGCCTTATGGCCAAAAAGGTTACAGGAATAACATAAACCATTAAAAAAACTTGTATACCTGAAGGAATATACCATTCTTTTTTTTGAAGTTGCTGCATGGATGTGTCTAATTTTCTCCTACAAATAGTTTCTTTATCTCCAAACAGATGGCAATGGAAACACTCAAACTCATTCATTAATGGAGCAAAGGAATTCTAATTTATTCTTTGAATATTTCTACTATATGTTGAAAAGTGTAACTAGGTTTTGTCTTCATAATGAAATGTATAATTGTGATTTTATGTAATTGATGTAAAGAATAAAAATAAAATTATTATTATAATGCTTGTTTCATGGGTTTTATGAGAAAGGAATTTTATTTTTAGTGATGCCTCCCACTGTGAGCCTTTAGGATTTGTCATCAAGTCACAAAATTCAATTTGATTCAATGTCATTTATGAAGGACCCTTCTTGGTCATATTATATTTATATGAGTCAATGAAAATGTCAAATATCCTTCCAATACCAAGCTCAAGCATCTACTTCAAGTCAAACCTAAAAGAAATAATGAATTTTCTCCAACATTCATGTCGCCTCACCCATTTCCAAAGTCAGCTTATTATGGAGGCTCCAACAACTATAAATAGGGCATCTCGGCCTCATTTCAGAGCAATAATTTCAGTCATCATCAAGTTTGCAATAAGAGGTGTGAATTTCATCAAGGAGGCCTATAATCAAGAAAAGGAAGGGAAAGTATAAATCGAGCTCTTTTCTTATCTATTTTGGGTTGATCTTCTCCACACATGTGAGGAATCAAGAGGTCAGTTGTTGTAGAAGAATCAGAGAGGAATTGCAGTTCTCCTAGGTAGCCAAATTTAGGAAGGATTCAAGCCAAAAGGTAATTGAGTTGAAGAAAGAAAGTATCCTTCTAGAGCGAGGAAGATAAAGGGTCAAAGTTGGTCAAACACATGTGCTAGGGTTTCTGAAATAGAGACAAGGAGTGTAGTGCTGAACCAAGGACTAAAAAATTTGAAGTTGCTACGTCCCTATAATAATAGTGTATCCCCTTATTGTTATTGTTATTATATCCCCCTTATTGTTTTTGTTGCACCCATGTAGTACCCATATTGTTATTATTTTTCCCCATAGAAGCCCACTATTTTTATTGTTGTGCCCTTACATTGTTATTGTTATGTCAGCTAGGATTATATGGTGACCCATTGGACTCCTATATATAGAAAGGAGGTTTTTTCATTTGTATCATCCAAGAATTTTTCATTTATGTAATGTAAAGGAGGCTTCCCCATCAAAGAGGTTTATTTCTAACTCGTTGATCTATATCTATTTTGTGAGTTGGTTTCAAACATTTGGTATCAAAGCTTTGGATTCTATGGTTTTGCTGCTGCAAACAGGACATCTCGGAATTTTCACTATAATTTTTTTTTTCTGTGAAGGATAATAAGCTAGAAAAAAACTCATTTGAGTTGAAATCATGAGGAACATCGAGTAAAAATTTCATACCTTGGTTCACAAAACATTCGGAGATATGGTCTGTGGAAGTTAGGGTTTTTGCAAGCTCTGGAACTTCACCTCAAACAGGTGACCGAGGTAAAATCATCATAACTTCTATTTTAGGCATCATATTGGAATTTTGTAAAAATTTACCAAAAGTGGACAAATTTTAGTTTCGTGTGTATCGATTTCAAAGGTGAAGGTCTAAACAGTGACACATGGCACATCGTACAAGTTCTCTCTATGCAACCAACCCATAATTAGGTCATTGTGGGAGATCGGGAATAACTTTGTCTTGAAGAATCCAAATTAGGTCTTACTTGTGTCATTGGAAAGAAGACACATAGGGCTACGACATGACCAAATTTCAGATCTTGTATATCCGAAATTACAAATATATATTAGTTTCAATATCGAGCTCCTCAAAATCAAGAAAAAGGCATGTATGTTTTTTTTTAAATTGCATAAGTCTTGTTTGAAAAATCAATTTGAAGTGATTCCAATGGAATATTGAAGCACAATTATCAATATTAAATTTTAAAATTCCCCCAAAAATAATTCCACACCCATTAAGCCCTTAGAAGGCTCTACTATGACTCATGAAGAGGAATAAGTGCAACATGATATATCAAAATTACGAGACCAAGTGGAAGAAATTTAGCTCTCGCAAAGAGTAACAAAAAATGAAATGGAAGCTAAGATGGGTGGTTTGAAGAAATACATGAAAGGCATGGAATCCAATATGAATGGTTTGAAGAATTCCATGGAAGCTAAGATCAATGGTATAGAAGAAAAACTAAAAGAAGATATGGAAGGTTTGAAGGAAGGTTTGACAAAGTTGCTTCAAGAAATGATTCCTAATGACGAAAAGGTAGTAGAGGAAACTCATGATCAAAACAAAATAAATGTTAATCATGATTTCATAAAATATAACGTTGGATTGAAGACCCACCATATTCCAAAGATTGATATGAGGAAGTTTGATGACAAGGATCCCGTAACATGGATATTACAAATGGAGCAATATTTTTATCTCCATAATGTGAAAAACACACAAAAGGTACGTATTTCAACTTTATATTTAAAAAAAAAAAAAATTGCATGGTATCGATGGCTTTGCTCTCGTAAACAAATTCTCACTTGGACAATTTTACGAAGGAAATGATAGCACATTATGAGGATACAAAGAGCAACAACTTCTTTAGCCAATTGATAAATCTCAGACAAAAGGGTTGAATGGTGGAGCACATTGAGTACTTCCAAAAATTGAATATAAGGGTAAAGGATATTCCAGAGGAGCACAGGATTGATGTCTTCACAGGTACTTTAAAGTATAACATCCAACATGAGGTTCACCTTTGGGAACATGATTCATTAGAGAAGGCATTCAGGTTGGCAAAAAAATTGAAAGAAAAATTATGGCGACAAGGAAGCCTACCACTCACATATGTAAAGATGGAAGTGTTGCTACTCCTAGACTTCCACAACCTACAAGGTTGACACCACAAAAATTGGAAGAAAAAAGAGAAAAAGAGTTTTGCCATAGCTGTGATATAAAATACACTAAAGGTCATAAGTGTGTTGAGAAGAAAATATTTTACATAAATTGTGAAGAGGAGGAACAAAATGTACAATAAACTTCAAAAGAAGAGGATATACACCAGGAACCAACCCTGGAGGAAGAAGAAATGAATCTGACCATATATTATAATGCATTTCCAGGAATTACCACTCCTAAAACTATCAATATAGAAGAACATATCAAAAATAATTAGTGTTGATTGATTCAGGTTGTACCCATAATTTTATTCATTGTAAGGTAGCTAAGGAATTGAAGTGCTTCTTATACCCATCACCAGAGTGTCACGTGATGGTTGCAAATGGAGGAACTATACATTTCTCTAGAAAGTGCCATAATATCAAGCTAACCATGGGGGGATATGTATTGAATAGTCCAATGCTCTCCATTCCAATGGGTGGTGTTGATGTTCTACTAGGATTACAATTGTTACAATATTTGGGGACAGTAGCTTTTTATTTTCAAGGACTTTTCATGGAATTTTTTTCAGAAGGAAATGAAGTTGAACTACGGGGTATCGCAGAGAAGTCAAGAAATATAATAAGCTATAATGTCATTACAAATATTCTAAAGAAATAATAATGAGGTGTAATTGCACAATTATGCTAATTAGAGGTTCAAACATCAAAATCATCTATTTCTCCAGATCACCAAAAAGTATTGGACAATAATTCCAAGGTGTTTGAGACTCCCAAAGGACTCCCACCTATTCATGATCATGATCATGCTAATCATTTGATTCCAGGAAGTGTTCCTTTAAACATCAGGCCTTATAGGTATCCTTATGCTCAAAAGATTGAGATTGAACGTATGGTTGCAAAAATGCTAGAGGCTGGTATAATTCAACCTAGTCAAAGTGCTTTATCTGCTCCAGTAGTATCGGTTCACAAGAAGGATGGATCATGTCATATGTGTCTGGATTATAGGGATCTCAACAAGCTCACTATTAAAGATAAATTTCCCATCCCAGTCATTTATGAATTATTGGATGGATTATATGGAGCAATTTACTTCACCAAGTTGGATCTTTGTTATGGATATCATCAAATTAGAATGAAGACTGAATACATTTCAAAAACAACATTTAGAACTCATGAGGGTCATTATGAAATTTTTTTCATGCCTTTTGACCTTACTAATGCACCTTCCAAATTTCAAGGTTTCATGAATTCCATTTTCAAACCCTTAGAAAATTTTTGTTAGTATTTTTTGATGATATACTAATCTAAAACAAGTCTTGGAAGGATCATGTTCAACATGTTGATAGGGTTCTCAAACTATTGGAGGAGAAACTATTATATGAAAAAAACTCCAAATGTTTCTTTGGACTACAGGAGGTGGAATATTTGGGTCATATTGTATCTCATGAGGGTGTTAAGGTAGACCCTAGCAAAATTAAATCCATGAAGGAATGGAAAATCCCCAGAAACATAAAGAATCTTTGAGGATTTATGGGGTTAACAGGGTATTATCACAAGTTTATTAATAATTATGGGAGAATATTGTCACCTCTAACATTATTACTAAAGAAATATGCATTTTCTTGGACTTCAGAAGCAACTAAGGCCTTTGAACATCTTAAAGAAGCAATGTGCCAAGCACGGGTCTTAGCTACGCCAGACTTCACAAAAAACTTATATTATGGAATATAATGCCTTGATAAATGGAATTGGTGCAATTTTAATGCAATAATGAAGACCCTTTTTCTTTTGAAAGTCGTCTAGGAAAAGGAAAGTATATAAAGAAACCTATTTACAAGAAGGACATGTTGGAAATACTACATGCACTAAAGAAATGGTGACCTTACGTAATGGGAAGACACTTCAAGGTAAAAACGTATCATGATAGTCTTAAGTACTTTTTGGAACAAAGATTATCTTCAAAAGAGCAACAAAAATGGTTCACAAAGATGTTGGGTTATGACTTTGAAATCATCTACAAAAAATGGAAGCAAGTTTTTTTTGCAAATGCACTCTCAAGAAAGGATGAGGATGTGGAAGCAATGCTTTGTGAAATTTCTATTATCCAACCTAAGTGGATGACTGAAGCAAGGGATGAATGATGAAGTGGTGTGGACACTCATTCAAAATTTGTAGAAATATCCTAGTACATCTAAAAGATTTAGCTGGAAAAATGATTCATTATGGTACAAATATCACTTATATATTTGTAAGAAGTCCCAACTCAAACAAAAGATTCTTTTGGAATTGCACACCTCTCCCTTAGGAGGGCAGTCAGGATTTTTAAAAACTTACCACAGGGTCAAGAAGGATTTTTTTTGGGATGGCCTTAAATATGATATTCAAAACTTTGTGGCAAAATATTTGGTTTGCAAACAAAATAAAGTTGAGACAATTAAAACCCCAGTTATGTTACAACCTTTATCCATTACAATTCAACGTTGGGACGAGGTTTCAATGGATTTTATCATAGGTTTACCCAAATCTGAAGGAAATATTGTCATCATGGTGGTAGTTGACAGACTTACCAAGTATGCACACTTTTGTGCATTATCTCATCCATTTAAAGCTAGTACATTTGCTACTGCATTTATGGAAACAATTCAAAAGCTACATGGAAACCCAAAGATCATTGTAAGTGACAGAGATCCCATTTTTACAGGAAATTTTTAGATGGAATTATTTTCTTGTTTCGGTACTCAATTAGCTCATAGCTCATCATATCATTCCCAATCTGATGGGAAAACTGAGATAGTGAACAAATGTTTGGAAGAATATATTTGTTGCTTTGTATCTGATAAAAATACACAATGGGTCAAGTGGTTACCTCTTGCTAAATGGTGGTATAATACTTCCTTCCATACTGCAGCAAAAATGACCCCATTGATGGCACTTCATGGATATCATCCACCATCTATCACATCATAGTTAAGATAAAATTCTAAGGTTCAAGAAATTTAATTTCACATCGAGCATCAACAACAAGTTCTCCAACTCTTAAAGGATAACCTCACTTTGGCGCAGAATCGAATGAAACAACAGGCAGATAAAAATTGCAGCGAAAGAAGTTTTGATGTCGGTGACTGGGTATTTTTATGGCTACAACCATACAAACAAATTTCCCTCAAGCAATTTAAGAAGGATAATAAATTACCACCAAAGTATTATGGTCCTTACAAGGTGTTGCTAAGGATTGGTACTATGGCATACAAATTGGATCTTCCTGCATCTTCACGAGTGAACACATTTTTCCATGTTTCATGCTTAAAGAAGGTTATAGGTGACAAGCTCCCAGTTCAAACAATATTTTCATAACTTGACAAAGAAGGAAAAATAATATTGGAACCTGAAGCAGTCACAGAAACAAGAACTCGACAGCTACTAAATCGATCAATTTCAGAGTATCACATCAAGTGGAAGAACTTACCTACTAAAGATTTGATATGGGAGGATGAGAATTTTATACATAATCATACATATAAACTACTCAATTGTTGAGGACAACACTTTTTTGAAGGAGAGGGGCATGCTAGGTCCCTATAATACTATTGTATCCCCTTATTGTTATTTTTATTATATCCCCCTTAATTTTTATTGGTGTACCCATGTAGTCCCCATGTTGTTATTATTGTGCCCCATAGAAGCCCACTATTTTTATTGTTGTGCCCTTACATTGTTATTTTTATGTCGGCTAGGATTATATGGTGACCCATTGGACACCTATATATAGAAAGGAGGTTTTTTCATTTGTATCATCCAAGAATTGTTCATTTATGTAATTTAAAGGAGGTTTCCCCCTCGAAGAGGCTTATTTCTAAATCGTTGATCTATCTTTTCTTCTATTTTGTGAGTTGGTTTCATAATAGAAGTTTAGTCGAAGTATAAAGAAGGTAAGTAGTTGGATCAAGTGTTGAATTTGGCATGAAAGAGAAGCAGTGAAATGGAACTTGTGTCTTGGTCTTGGAGTGGAAAATAAGTCAAGGGTCTTGGTGTTGGTATTTTTCAATTGAATTCTCTATAAGAAGAAGAATTTGTTCGGGTTTTCCTCTCAAGTGGGAGAGGTTTTGGCCTTGGCTGGTCGCCTATATTTTGTATCTCTTGTCTCTTTATGTTTTATGCATTGGTATTTGTTTGATGAAGAAGAACACTAATAACTTACGTAAAAGAATATCTTAATCTAGGAAAGTAAAAAGCGTTCACAAGCAGTTATCATAAGAAGAGAAATCACCTAATAATTAATGCCCTTGATTTCTCAACATCGTATAAGAGCTAAGGTGACAAATTCAAGGAAGGGAATCTTATCAAGGGATGCTCAAGGATTGAATCTCGAGAAATACATCAAAGAACATTGAAGGATATCAAAGTGAATTCAAAATCTATATCGAAGTATCAAAACCCTATATCAAAGAAGAAGTATACACCAAAAGGAAGTCTTGGGATCATCATCAAGAAAAGGGAAGGCCAAAACCCTACATCTACTCAAGGTGAAGAGATATACAAATCAAATCAAATATAATCCTGGAGTTAATATATACAAAGGAATCAAATAAATTCTACTCCAAAAATAATTTTAAGAATCCTCAAGTCATCTCAAGAAACCTCAAAGACCCTACTCAAGTTAAATTAATTATACATCAAGCAAGATCAAGAACATTGTCATTAATATTCAAATGTTATATATCTCTCTTTGAAGAAATATCCCTATCACTGAATACGTCATCAATAAATCAGCATTGATATTCATCGACAAGGACTCCACCATCAAAGGATCTAAAGGGATCTCCCTCTCTATGGGACCAAGGATCATTATTGAAGAAAATATTATTCATCAAGGAGAAGTTTTATATTCTCTATATCAACATCAACATAAAGAAAGAATCAAGGAGAAGGATGATCCTATCAAGTATGTATACTTATGTCCACATGTGAATCTGTCAAAATGTCTTTTTGCAAGGAAAGAAAAAAATTGGTTGGAGCTTCAAACTATCTTGCATGGGAGAAAAGGACAGATATGAATCTCATTTAAAATGAGGTCATGGATAATGTCAAAGGATCTATCACGAAACCAGGGAATGAATATGCTAAACATATTGCAAAATATATGAAAGGGGAATTTAGTGCTCAAAGGATTCTCATAGAATCCATCAAGGATCCCCTCATCCCATATGTATCTAAAATCAAAACTTCAAATGAAATCTATGACAAGTTGGTAGAGTTGTATTCTGTAAGAACTGCTAGAGAAGTCATTTCATTAAGGAAAGAACTCTATAAGCTAAAGATGTCAAAGGAAGAAGGAATAGCCTCATACTTTATGAGGAAATTGTAGATCGGGGATCGACTTCAAGATCTAGAAAAGTCATGTCTGATATAGAAATGACTACAGTAGTACTAAATGCACTACCAAAGGAGTGGGGTAACTTTACGTCAATTATTTATGGGAAGAAAGAATCTAATCCATTCCATGAATTTTGGTCACTATGAAATATTTAAGAATCAAGGCTAAAGGAAAAATCTGATGTGGGTTCAAGTGAACAAAATCAGGCATATGTTGCAATGACAAAAAGAAAGGGAATTTTTTTTAATGTTTGGTCCTATGAAAAAGAAGAAGAACATGGCTAAGGTTCAATGCTATGGGTGTCAGGAATATGTGCACTATAGGAGAGATTTTCCTAAGCTTAAGAAGGAAAATAACAAAAGAGGAAGAGAATAATCCCATATCACTGAGGAAGTGGAGGAAGCTAAAAAGAAGAAGTCCAAGAAAGAGGAAGTAAAAGATCTCAATTATGATTTAGATATTCTTCCTCGCTTAGTTCTTTTAAAGTTCATGTTTTCAAGTTCTCCCATTGTAAAGTATAATTATCATGATAGGAACCATTACAAGAGAATGATAGGGTGAATAATGGCATCATTGAAGCATTAGAAGCAAGATCTTGTGACATCATCATAGAGTAGCATGATTAGAAATTTAAATCTATGGCATCCAACTATGGAAGGATATAACCCTTGGGTACCTCACTAGAAGCATGAGTGGTACTTTTGGTGATCAGTTGCTCAATGTGAAAGCTCAAAAATGAAAGTGTTTGAAATTGAATGGAAACTAAACAACAACGAAGAGCTTGTCACCAGGAATCTGGCGCAATTCATTTCGTCGAAAACGGAGTTCGGATGAAGAAGATAGAGCCTGTTGTTCGTTTTCCTAAAAAACTAAAAATTTGCAAAAGTGACAGGTTTGTGACATTGCAGAGCATTCAGCAAATTTAAATATATTCTAAGAATATTCTTCAGTTTCTCCAATGACACTGTGACAAGTGTCACTGCAGGATTCACCGAAGAGGCTTGAAGGTGAAATTTTTTAATTTTCTCCTAAGGTTGATTTTTTTTTTTAAGGTTGGAATATTCCAACTAGAGGCGGACACGTGGTGCAGCTAGGGGACGCCACATACCCCCTCTGGTGGACCAAGGTGGAAGGTCGAATTTCATTTTTATGGTTGAATTCTGAATTATTTATCAATTCAATGTCTGAAGGTTTTAACAATGGTCTGAATTGAAATTTTATATTATGGTCTGAATATATATATATATGGGCACATTTGTATATCCTAAGGTTGGATTGGGGTCGGGTTTTATTAAAGTCTAAATTCTATGTAATATACCAAAGGTTTTAATACATTGTGTGGCAAGAAATTTATACAACGGCGGAAGGGTGGAGGTTGGGGCTTGACCCCACGACCTCCCCCAAGCAAGCGAACTATCTTACCACTAGCACATGTTATGTCTATCGTATATACTTATTATCACATGGTTACTCTGATGGCGAAAAGGAGGGGTCCAGCCCCACGGACCAGCCCCCTCCCCATATGTCTTTACCATATAACCTCATCACAGCGCCACAACTAAATTTTCTTAATGCGCCCTAAACACACAGTTAAACTCATTTATCACTTAAATAATCCGTCATTATCTTAGCATTTTGGTTGGCGAAGTCCACCAAGTTCGGCGTACCTCCATAATTAGCGGGGCTAACTAGAATTTTCTCTCGTTTTGGAGGCAGTTTAATAGGCCAAATTGTTTTGGCCATATCTTTGGAAAATTCCGACCAAATTGAGAGCAGGAAGAGTCATTTATGAATGATTTGGACATTCTGGACACATTGAAGCAGGTTTCAAGAGTATTATGTGAATGTAAACAAAATTTTTTGCACATTTGAGCTAATACAGACGCCCAAGCCATGGAAGCTGGACCAAGGAGATGTAGCCCAAGAGGGGTGAACTCCTTCATCAAAACATTGTGTTAATGGATCAATTATGATGGTTAGTTGTATATTTTGTTTTTGTTGTTCAACATTGTGTTTTAATGTCTTTATGCTCATGCATCTAACATTAAATTCAACTCATTTACTTGTTTTAACACTCACAAACGCCAAGGAAACCAATGCACATAAATCAAGTGATCAACAAATTATTTATAAATCTGAAGATGAAATTAGCACAGAAAAACTAACATTCAGATTCAGATCAAGTTGGTATCAGAGAAAAGATTTCAAAGGTTGTTTGCTTGATTTTCTTGAGTTTTGTTCAAGTAGGGTTTTAATGGTTGCAAATTTGTGATTCTCACAAGGTTAAAGTTGCAGAGAGGAGAAGAAAAACTATTGGTTACAAGTCCTAAGATTAGGACCAGAAGAAGGAGAGCCACAAGGGCACCATCTCCACCCAAAGTTTCACTCACAGCTGCACTTGAAGCACCTCAAGTTTTATCTCATGAAGATGAGATTGAGGAGGTACAAGTTGCACCAGGAGCTGAGATTGAAGAGGTACCAATTGCACCAGAAGATGACTTTGAATTAGCCATCATGTTATTTTTTGGAGAGACTGAAGGCCTTTCAAAAGAGGAAGCATACAAGAAGGCTTTCTATGAGTTGACTAAAATGGTTAGGATCCTCTTTAAAGAGAGGGACACCAGGATGGTTGGAGAGAATTATAAGTCTCCACATGGAGAGGGAACCTCATAAGGCAAGAAGGATGAAGAGAAGGATTCAAAGGGAAGTTGAGGAAAGCCTCCTCCATATCCACCATATTCATCATCACCATCAGCATCATCTTCCACTTCCACAGCCAAAACCACCCATGCTCACTCAAATACCACAAAAGGAAAAACTCCCTTAATCAAACTTGATGTGAAATTTGAGCTTCCAATGTATAATAGCGAGGTAAATGCAGAGAAGTTGGATAATTAAATACGTCAATTGGAAGTGTATTGCAGAATTCAAAACCTTCATGAAGATGACATAAAGATTCAATTGGCTTCCTTGAGGGTGGAAGGATTAGCACTTGTATGGTGGGAAGCAAGGACTCAAGAAGAGATTAAAAACTACGGTAATATCTCAATCTCTTGGTCAAGTTTTATTGCCGACATGTAAAGGAAATTTTATCCTTTAGCTTACATGCAAAAGGCCATTATGGACTGGAAAATTTTTAGACATTTCAAAGGGAAAAGTGTGCAAGATTATACTCATGAATTTAGGAAATAGCCCTTATTTTGGTTATTAATTTGTATTCTCAATAAAATTTGTTAAATTATATTGGTGGTTTGCACAGTTACCTTAGGCACACTATTCCCATGTTCAATCCCACAAACATAGATGAGGTTTGTGTTCAAGCCACATATTTTGAAGCAAGAGGGAAACAAAACATAAATGAGAAAAGTGATAGTGAGGGTAAAGGAAAGGGAAAGTTTTTTGGAAGAGGAAAGAGAAATAGCTCTGTCAAAAGAGAGAAATAGAAACTCACATGTAAACATTGTTCAAAGAATGGCCATGATGAAGACCATTGTTGGCAACTTCATCTAGAGTTGAAGCCAAACAAACTGAAAGCCAAAGAGAAAGGGAAAACTGTTTCAATAATTGAACTTGGCTTAGGTTCAAATTCATGATATGACACAAATTTTACAACCATGGGTTTGAAAGGTAAGCATATAGCAAGCACTAGTTCTTCAAATTTTTCCAATTTCACTCAAGATGAAGATACAAGAATTGATCTTTTCCATATTAGATTCATCTCTAAACATACCAAGATAGACACACCTTTTTATAGTGGGTCCCAAGACTTGATTTCTAAAGACTTAGTTAAGAAGCTAAACCTTGAAACTAATAGACATCCAAGACCTTATCCTTTAGGGTGGATATGCAAGAATGAAAACTTGCAGGTTACAAGGAAGTGCATACTACGATTTGACATCAATTCAAACTTTCTTGATGAAGTTGAACTTGATGTGGTGCCGCTTGAGATATTAGGTATTGTTTTGGGAAGTCCTTATCTTTATGATAGGAAATTAGTATTTCATCACCATGAGAATAAGTATCACTTGTTTAAATATGGAATTGAGTACATAGTTAGAACGCATAAGAAGAAGACAAGTTTGTCTCTTATACATGCAGGAGAAATGAAGAGGATAGTGAATGCAAGTCAGAATTTGACATTCTTAATGATCAAACATAGAGATGTTTTGAATGAGGCCTTTCAAAAAGATGCATCAAATGAACAAGTTGATTTAATTAAATTTTCTTAAGATTGTAATAATATTTTGAGGACTTTAACAGGTTTCCTTTGAAAGGAGGTGAACAAGATGTACAACATTTGCAGCAGTCAACATCAGTGTTGATGAGTGTTGGAAACAAGATTTCGGTGCAAGAGAGTGCAAAGGTCAAAGAGAAAGCGCCAAATAAGTCTGACAAAGAATTCATGGGTTCCACAAGTGCTTGTTTTTTGTTTCCAAAGGGTACATGGTATTGGCAAAAATAGTTGGTCAAGAGTCGACGTAAGTACAAAGCAAGATCAGTTAAGAATCGCCATGATGATAGTGTGCGAGGTGAGACAGTTTTTAAGTTTCCTTTGATTGATGACCAAGGTAGTAATGAGTTGGTTTCTGCAAGAATATCTTGCTACAATGAAAATTCAGGAAAATTGCAGCATGACGGTGTCAACGATAGCAAGAGAGGGTCGCAAGAGTCAAGGAAAAAGCTATTTTTTTGTGAAAAGCTCTAATTTATGAAAATGGGAAAATTTCAGTGGATTGAGACTAGAAGGGTGATGGAATTGTACCCTCACCCACATGATCAGTAATCAACGAGCTTTTGGGGTCCAAAAGGCTTCTAGTGGGGAGGAATGATCAGGTGCTCAGTGTAAAATATCAAAAATGAAAGTGCTCAAAATTGAATGGGAATTGAACGACATCGAAGAGATTGTCACCAGGAATCTGGCGCAATTTATTTCGTCGAAGATGGAGTCTGGATGAAAAAGATAGATTATGTTGTTCATTTTCATAAACAGCTAAAAAATTTGCAAAAGTGACAAGTTGGTGACATGGCAGCCCAGTCAACAAATTTAAATATATTTTGGGAATATTCTTCAGCTTTGCACAATGACATTGTAACAAGTGTGACTACAGGATTCATCGGAGAGGTTTGAAGGTGAAACTTTTTTAATTTGCTCCTAAGGTTGAATTTGAATTTTTTTTAAGGTTGGAACAGTCAAACCAGAGGCATCTACACCACATGCCCCCTCTAGTGGACCAAGGTGGAAGGTCAAATTTCATTTTTGTGGTCGAATTCTAAATTATTTATCAGTTCAAATTCTAAAGGTTTTAACAATGGTCCGAATTGCAATTTTATATTATGGTTCAAATATATATATGGGCGCATTTTTATTTCCTAAGGTTGTATTAGGGTCGGGTTTTATTAAAGTCCTAATTCTATGTAATATGCCAAATGTTTTAATACATTTTGTGGCAAAAACTTTATACAACGGTGGAAGGGTGGAGGTCGAGGCTCGACCCCATAACCTCCCCCAAGAGAGCGGACAGTCTTGCCACTAGCACACGACATGTTTCTTAACAAGTTGTGTCTGTCGTATATACTTATTACCACATGGTTACTCCGACGGCGGAAAGGAGGGGTCCAACCCCATGAGCCAGCCTCCTCCCCATATGTCTTTACCATATAACCTCACTACAGTGCCACAACTAAATGTGCTTAATGCACCCTAAACACACAGTTAAACCCATTTATCACTTAACTAATCTATCATTATCTTAGAATTTCAATTGGCGGATTCCACCAAGTTCGGCGGACCTCCATAATTGGTGGGGCTAACTGGAGTTTTCTCTAGTTTTGGAGGCAGTTTACTAGGCCAAACTGTTTTGTCCATATCTTTGGAAAATTTCAACCAAATTGAGAGCAGGAAGAATCATTTCTAAATGATTTAGACATTCTCAAATCATTGAAGTAGGTTTCAGGAGCAGTAGGGGAATGTAAACAACATTTTTTTCACATTTGAGCTAATATAGAGGCCCAAGCCATGGAAGCTAGACCAATGGGATGTAGCCCAGGAGGGGTGAACTCCTTCATCAAAACATTCTGTTAATGGATAAATTGTGAGATTTTGTTATATATTTTTTGTTGTTGTTCAAAATTGTGTTTTAATGTCTTTATGCTCATGAATTTAACATGAAATTCAACTCATTTACCTATTTTAACACTCACGAACACCAAGGAAACCTATGCACATAAAGAAAGTGATCAGAAAATTATTTATAAATCTGAAGATGAAATTAGGACAAAAAAACTAACATTCATATTATCATATGGGAGAAAGGAAAAATTCATCCAGGACAAGGCTCATCATACATCAGTCAAAAGGAAACATATGTTGGATGGGGATACTCAAGATCCTCAAGACTCTCTAATGGAATATTCATTGGAAGGTTCATCGATCTAGAGAAGAAGAAAGTGTTTCATCAAGAATTCCAACTCGTGGAATTCATGGGATGATGGTATGGAAAGAGGTTAAGTATATCAATGGATTGAAGTTCTTTCAATCAAGTAATTTGTTGATGGAAGTCTATATGACCTAAAAGAAGAATGATGTATGTATGTTTTTATTTAATTTGGAGTCGTGTCATATGGTTGCAGGAAATATGAATAAATGCTCTACTTCGAGAGCATGATCAAAGGAAAGGATATCCTCCATTGAGAATATGCATAAAGGCATGGGCCACACATTAACCAGATGAAATCAACATAATATGTCCTCATTTGAAATATGAGGTGGTTGAAAAAATTGCAGGAACTATGAGAAAAAGTTCCTAAAAGAAAAATATGTGAAGAAAGAAAGGAAGAGATCATGGAATGCGCAACTCTAAAGGAAATAAACATCAAAGGACTGAAATATTTGACTATGATTTCTCCAGGAAATATATGAAGACTCGGATGGAAGTATGAAAAATAAGGAGACCCTTGACAATGGATATATGTTGGATATGGGTCAATATGTATGCAGGATGTTGATGCAAACTGAAATATGTCATGATCAAAGACCATCACAAAGGTAATTTTGATTTAATGATCATTTCCTATTTTTTAATTATATCTAGATGGGCTTATGTAGGGCTTCTAAGGGAAGAGATATGGATTTCTTCCATCATTTATGGCCATGTATTAGGATGAAATATACTTAAGGAAAAATGGCATGAAGAAGGCATCTTGGCATGAAGGAAGTCCAGGTATGGATTGATGAATCACTTCCCAATAAAAGGAATAATGACATGGCTCAAGGATGAAAGTGATGGATGGTTTGTGCCCTATGAATAAGTCCCAATGAATGTAGACTCCATGGCAAGAAGAAACTCATAACATCGAAGGAAGGATTTCTACAAGTAGTTGTTTATTCCATAATCTCCACCTGAGGAGTTGTTGTAGGTCCCTAATGAAGAGGGAGCCTGGAAAATAATTCTCTTACTTGGAAGAAACTTGAAAGAAAAATTCCTAAGCCAAGAGGGATCTTATTGGAATGAGTAAATTCCTTTTGTAGGAATGAGTACATTCCTTTATTGGAATAGATATGTCCTTCCAAAATTACGATGAAGAGATAGACACATCATTCTTGTCTTCACTTAGAAAGACAGAATGGAGGATTGGATAAACATATGGCATCTAATGCTCTTTGAGGATGTGCTAGGTAATCCAAGACAAGAGTAGTCATAAAAGATTGTTATTCTTTGAGGATTGGAATCCAAGATAAGAATAGTCTTGGTGAAACACACTCTAAGAATGCGAGTGGAGTATGTTCCATGAAAGACAATGATGAGGGTGTCTGTGCATCATTGGTCTCGCCAGCATTGTGCTCTGATCTTGTGGAGAGATAGATTTGCTATTAAAGGCCTTGTTATGTGACAATTATGGTTGATATGATGTTAAACAGATGGGTTACCAATCTGACTCTTCTTAGGAGAAATTCTTCAGATTGAGAATGACCAAGTACCATTATGAATACCTCCCTAGTTAAGAGGGAGTGTTGAAAAGTGTAACTAGGTTAGGTATTCATAATGACATGTGTAATTGTGATTTTATGTAGAGAACAAAAATAAAATTATTATTGTAATTCTTGTCTCATGGGTTTCATGAGAAAGGAATTTTATTTTTAGTGATGGCTCCCAATGTGAGCCTTTAGGATTTGTCATCAAGTCATAAATGTAAATTTGAGTCAATGTCATGTATTAAGGACCCTTATTGGGCATATTATATTTGTATATGAGTCAATGAAAATGTAAAATATCCCTCCAATACCAAGCTCAAACATCTAGTTCAAGTCGGCCCTAAAAGAAATAATGAATTTTCTCCAACATTCATGTTGGCTCACCCATTTCTAAAGTCAACTTATTATGGAGGCTCCAACAACTATAAATAGGGAAGCTCGTCCTCATTTCAGAGCAAGAATTTTAGTCATCACCAAGTCTGCAATAGGAGGTGTGAAGTTCATCAAGGAGGCCTGTAATAAAGCAAAGGAATGGAAAGTATAAACCAAGCTATTTTCTGATCTATTTTGGTTTGATCTTCTCCACACATGCAAGGAAGAAAGAGGTCAATTAAGCCAAGAGGAATTGCAGTCCTCCTAGGTAGCCAAATTCAGGAAGAATTCACAAAAGGTATCCAAGTAAAAGAAAGAAAGTCTCCTTCTAGAGTGAGGAATATAAAGGGTCAAATCTGGTCAAACACATTTTCTAGGGTTTCTAAAATAGAGACAAGGAGTATAGTGTTGAACCAAGAACCGAAAATCTGAAGTATTTTCGAAGTACAAATAAGGCAAGCAGTTGGACCAAGTGTTGACTTTGGCATGAAAGAAAAGCAGTGAAAGGGAACTTGTGTCTTGGTCTTGGAGTCACAAATAGGTCAAGGGTCTTGGTCATGGTATTCATCAATTGAAGTCTCTATAAGAAGAAGAATTGTTTTGGGTTTTCCTCTCAAGTGGGAGAGGTTTTAGCCCTGAATGATTGTTTTGTGGACTAATCCCTCTTGCAGACAAGAGTGATCTCCCTAGTACCCCAGCAAGTAACTAGAAAAAAACAACCATTTGAATGCATCTTTCTCTAAACTATTAGCATTTTAGATTATTATAACTTAGAAATGAGGAGGTTATGCTCCTACCTTTCAATCAAGGTGTTTGATGTAGCCTTTTTCCTTTCGCTCCAAAACAATCCTTCAATGCTGAGAAGAACCTACAATCACAAACAATGCAAAGGATCAAAGCACTTGCAATATATATAATAATCATAAATACCATTTCAACTTAGTGATCAAGGAGTCTAAGTATTGACATCATTTCAATGAATTCAGAAACACGATAATGAGAAAAAGAGATCCATATGTATTATCAAGAATAAAAAAGAGTAATCTTACAACCTGAGAATTGGTGTTGTATATATTTATCTCGTATGTCTGCGCAATCGTATCCTCGGTTTGACAAGCCTTCCTCTCTAGAATGACCAACATGAATTCATGTGTACAAAGGTGTGATCCTTGATGTACAACCAACAAGTGACTAATTCAGTTTCTGTGAACTCTATGAACTCTCTTCAGCTTAGAATCTACCATGAACTACCCTCAAACCTGAAACTTCAGCTCAATTTATAGAGAAATTTGAGGAATTTTCAGATCCATCAAGAGAGGGATGAGATCCTCCAATGAAGGGATTAGGGTTCCTTTAGCCAAGGGATAATCTCCAAGGATAGAGGGATATAGCTCGAACTGGCGCGACTCTAGAGGTTTCCAGTTGTGACAATATTCAACCAACTAGGCTTCTAGAAGTTACTTTTTTGTGTTTACTTCATTTTTATGGGGGTGTGCAGTTTTTATTGGTGAACAGAGCAACGATCACCACGGATAATAGAAGAAGTATCAGCACATGCGCAGGCAATGGTCACAAAAAGCACGCAAGTAATCTTTTAAAGGTTTTAAAGAGCTTTTCTCCAGTTTTCAATACTTGGTTTAGGAACATGAATGTATTTTTGACTTCTAATGGAACATGATATGGATGGTGATAGATCCATAATGACAGTCAAATGTCATGGTGACAAAATAACGTGTAATAGATTGCCCCCTAAAGTGCGAAGTCTGAGAAATTTTTTCCAGAGAGTGAAGCGCTTTATCATTCCAAGGATTAGATTGGAGACACCGATCAAAAACTTGTAAGAAACATTCAGTGCAAGTATATATCATCGTCACTGAGGTAGGAATTCCCATACTCAGATAAAAACTAAATAAATGTTTTGGTACAGATATGACTTTAGCATTACATCAAAAGTAGACACAGTATGGGCGTGGCCATCTGTTATAAAAAAGTTTATTGTATTATGAATACATAACTCTTTGCAGCCTAGATGGTTGAAACTAGATCTAGGGTCTTGATTTCCACTTCTCAAACTAGTACGAATCTATCCATATGATTGATTGTTTTGAAGTCAAACATGGTACAAACCACTTGATTACTGGTCAATGATGAAAACCAGTAACAAGTGTGAGAGAAACCACCAATAATGACAATGGCTCTCAAAGTACTTCAGCACAACCTATGAAGTGTGAATGAATGATTTGTAGTCGAACACCTATCGTTGAAGGCGAGAAACCTATCATTAGGGCATGCAGATTCCAAGGTACTGATAAGATTCTAAATCAACTTTCTAGATAATGATCTGATGTTGATATAAGTAATCCGTCGTAGGAGGGCCTACGACACGAAACCTTTAGGTCAATTTTTGAAGAAATGTTTTGCAAGGATTAACTCAGGGACGATCAATGCGAGTGGAGACAAATGTTTGCAATGAATGGTGAATTTGAAATTATACTTTCTCTTGAACACATAACAACATTGTAAATGACTTGGCAACATTTGACTTAAAGATAATACCCAAAATCAGTTTAATACTTTCAATGATTTTTTATTAACTTTAAGACAAAAGGATTAGCAAATCCCTAAATGAGTGCGACTAAGTGTCGTGTTCAAGAGCAACATGATTCTTTTAAAACAAGAATAAAAATGGATTATTTTTCTCAATTTTTCCCCCACCATTATTGGCGAGTACCTCTTTATTTTTATCAAGCTTGAGGAGGATAACATTTTCTTGTCGTGTAAGCTCATCCTTCGGATGAGTCCATCTCAATATTTTTAACGAACCCTAAGAAGGATTGGTTCGGTCCTGTTGTAATCGACACGTCCTTCACTGTTTAGTTTTAACGAGTCCAGCATAGGTTTGACTCAATGTTTTTCAATTTTAGGGAGTCAGAAGAAAAACATAAGTAAACTCTGTAGTGTTATTTTTTGTAAATTTAGTCTCACAAACCTGAAAAAGGATAAAATAATGTAGGAGAGAAATTTTTTGACCATGCTTAGTCAACTATACCTTTTTCGTAAATAGTCTAGTTCAGTCTGAAAAAGGGGTAAACTTATGCTGAATAGAAAATTGTTCATTTATTTTAATAAGTTTGAATAGTCAACTGCTCAGTGATATTTTCATGTTTAGAGAGTCTGAAAAGGGCTTAAAAGAGAATTCCAGGGTTTCGCTTTTTCGTATTTTTTAAGAGCCTGAAAAAGTGATAAAAGTCTAGTCATTGTCAAAAAAAAAAAAATTCAAACATAACCTATTCCCTGCACAAAAACTCAAAAAATTACAATCACATGATCTCAATCATGGAAAAACATTCAAAATTTAACTTCTAAAGGTGAAAATTAACAAAATAATATTATTTCATTCATTGAAACCTATAAAAAGTGATCAGAATAAATCTTTACCTTTTGATTTTTAAAGTAAAGAAAAAGAGTTTTTACCATAAAACTTCTGGAGCGATATCAGGAAAACCAGTCAGCCATTTCGAGAACCGTCAGTTCTGGGTATTTCACCTCTTCATTATCTTTATTTTCATATCTTTAGTTTTTAGGTCATTTTTTAGGGGGAAACAAGGTTTGGAAATCCGCCCTCAAGGGTGCGCAGGTTTTCATGGTGAAACCCGCGCACCCCGATGATTTTTTAATATAAAAAATCATCGGGCCGCCGTGGTTTTTATACATAACCTATGTGAAAAAACGCACTGTATATGAATAAGACCCATGCAAGCATCGTGGGGCTTTCAAAATTACATTTCTATCCTTAAAAAATGGCTCAAATTATCTCTAATTTCTTCTAATCTTCCTCAATGATTGTTTGCAAGCTAGAAATCATGTTAGAATGGAGAGTGTTAGATTCAGAATATGCATTCTAACATCAGTGATCGATATCATTTCATTTCTCATTTTAGATGTCTCATTCTGAAATTTTTATATCATTCCATTAGGTCATGCTAAAAAATCTTTAACTGAGACAAGTCATGGTGAAAAGAGCATTTTCATAGGTGTTATTATGCTCAAGGAGACATGAGAGTGAGTCAGCGAATATGGTTCTCTGAAGGAGAGTGAAGGAGAGTATCAGTGTCAAAGTTTGAGAAGAAAAAGTGAACATAAGGAAAGTGGGTAATTCAAATTATAAATCTAATCCACAAGATTATAAAGCCATTCAAAACCTCAAAGAAAATTATATTTGTTTCATTCATCCTTCATCAATCTTGAACAAGGGAGAAAATTCGCATTTTTAGAGAGCAACCAAGCAAATTACCAGGGTCGTTGCGCGTTTAAGACAGTCACTGCGTGTTTGAGGCAGTTGTTGCACGTTTGATAGGGGTCGCTGCGCATTTGCCCAAATTTCTCAGACCATTTTACCGAGACGCTACACGTTTGAGAGGGGTCGCTGCGCGTTTGCAAGGGTCGTTGTGCGTTTGCTCAAAAAGACAAAAAACTCTCTTATAACCTCCCCCTCCATCATTCAATGCCAAATCTGTGCATATGTTTTCTTCAAAGCTCCATTGATCATTGAGTAAGACCTATACATTATCTCATTGATAAATTTTGTGCTTTATAAGCATTTGAAGCTTTTTCTAAGGAAGAAACCCTAGTTCTCATTTAAAACCTAATCCCTAAGCTGTTATATATTTCCCTTCCCATTACCATATATATTTTTCCATATCCCCATTCCCTAAATCAATACCATTCCTAATACCTCTAAATCCTAGGATTTTCACTAACTAGGTTCCCATTCACAATTCCATTCCCTCCATTTCCCAAAACACTTCCTTTCACTTCACATTTCCTCCATTTCATTCCATCACCCTAGGCTTCTACTTCAATTATGGCTGAAGAGGATAATATAAGTATTAGTGAGGAACAAAGACCGAAGAAAAAGCCATATAAAAAGGGAGGGAAAGTCATTAGACATGAACAAGCAACCACTAGAGAGCTTATGGAATCTCCCCTCACTGTGTCATGTTTCAAGAATGTAGGTTTTTTTGAATTTTGTGAGAAAGTGCAAAAGATCCAGTATCATCCTATGTTGACAAGATTGTTCATTTCTAATCTTCATGATAGACAGGTCACTCTTGTCAGGGTTAATTTCACTATGTCCACTAATATCATTGCAGTTGCTACAGTGATTCAAAATTTAGGAGAAAAATGGTTTAAACAAGGAAACCTCAATCATTGTTACTATGAGCCATATATTAAACCAAGATACAAGGATGACAAAAAGACAATTTTTCCTTTCTCTCATCTCCTTAACAGATATGTCCCCATGATGAAAATCATCATGAAATACTTCACCTGTGAGGGAAGGTTTTCTAGACTCTATTCCTATCATATCCAGCTCCTCATGCACTTCATTAGAGTCAGAATGTTTCACATACCCTATTATCTCTCCCGTAGCATTGACAAAATGGAATATATTGCCCAAAAGAGAGATTATGGTCATCAAATGCAGATTATTTTCCACCACTCCCTCATCAAAATGATAGTCATGTGTCAGCTTGATAAATTGAACATTCCATCAGACACCTTCATATCCAATGAGATTTTTACTACCCCACCTAGTTAGCATGGCCAGAATTCCCCTTCATCATCTCATGCTCCTGCATCTATCCCTCCATCTCAGCCTGTTGTTCATACATCATCACCAGGTCAGTTTCATTCACCTCATATTGAGCCTTCTTCTTCACGTTTCTATAACCCTACATCATCATCACATCATGATTCAGAGTCATCAAGCAGTGAGGAATATATTGAGGCAACATGGGATAATTTGGCTAAGGTTGAGCCATTTCCCAAAACTTACCAGAGATGCTATAAGCATGTGTTTGCTTCACTTGGAGTGAAAGGGGTCATGCCTTCTTCATCAACACAACAGGTAAATAAAGGTAAGGAACAGGTGATAGAGTCACGCATTGATGATAAGGAGAGAAATCATGAAACAGAGCAAGAATTTCAGTTGATTGACCTAGGTGAGGAAGATGAAGACAAAATCACCAACGCAGTAATTAAAGGCAAAGAGGCAAAGATTAGTGAACTTCAGACTAATCTTGAGAGGGCCAAATATTTGATTGACTTCATTGAGCAAGAAAATCAGTAGCTGAAGACCAAGCAAGTCATCAATGAGGTGAAGTGTATCAAAGCACAAAGAGAGGTAGAAAAGGCTAAAGCCTTGCTTGAGGAAAATTTGGAAAGGTTTGGTGAACCTAATGATGAGGAGGATAAGCCTCCAAGACAGAGACCAGGGACTAGAGGGCTGAAAAGAGCTCTAGCCCTAGAGAGACAAAGGGAACCTGACCTAGCAGACCAACTCACACCAAATGAACAGCTTGCCCTAGAAATCAGAAAGAACAAGGAACCATGGCTTGATAGAGCCAATCTACATTTGGAGAAGTTGCTAGAGAAGGCCAACAAGGACAATGAATTGTTGAGAACAAGGGACAAACTTCATGCATGGAAAGAGAGAATTGTATTGGTTAAGCTCAAAAGAGCCAATGCTAAAATTGAAAATTTGACCAAGCAAGGAGAGAAAGAGAAGTTAGACATACTTTTTGAGGTGTCAGTCCATGCCTCAAACACTTGATGAGAAAGTACCTTCACAATTTTGACAAAATTTGGGCACACTTTGCATTTTTTTTCATTTCTGTGTTTTTGAGTATTTTTGCACACATAAATTTTTCTAAAGGTGCAGCAACCTGGACGCTACACTCTTTTTTGGGACCTCCAAATGACAAATGGCCACCACCAGCAGGTTTATATTGATGAGGACATCAACCCTAAACAGTTTCAGAGTTTTTGGAGGAGAACTGGTCCATCAAAAGCTCAAAAAACCATCAAAATTTCATGTTTCTGCCTCTAAATCTACCTGGTTGCTGCACATTTACCAGCCTTGGGAGAACAGGTTTTTGATAGGGCAAATGAGAATCATTTTGAAAACTGGAGGTAGTTTTGGAAAATAGACTCAAAAATTATTTCCAATGAGCTATCATGGAGCTACTTTGGACACCGGTAAGGCACTCAAGATCAACTTTGAACAGAGGTCAATTTTTCTGCCTAGACGCTGCGCGTTTGACAAGGAAAATGTATTTTACACAGTCTTCAGAATTTTTTAAAGTTTCACTCCAGTTTGACTTTTACTTTAGCAAATGAGGAATTTATTTATGTAAATGGTCAAGATGAATGTAAATATCATGTTTTTACTTTTATCTAGGGTAAATACATTAGGTAAGTCAATCAGTTGAGGTGTAATGAATCAATTCATTAGAGATAGGAATGAGTCACTTTTCTCATCCTATACTCTTGCTATCAGTTCATTTTTTTTGTAATATCTCCCTCACCTCATGGATTTGACCCCTATGGATCAGTGGAGGTGGTTTTGAGGTCTATTTAGCTCAGATCTTCACAGGAGTCAAAGGTTGGAATCATTTTGGATGCTTGTGTATTGATGAAGTACCAGTTTGGCTTGGATATTAATGAAAATTTGCAGTTATTTCCTTGGGATTCATGTGGTATGAATGTTTGGCATATTTTTTTCTTTGTGATCATTTGTATGAATATTTTTTAAGCTCATAAACTTTCCATGTCTATTATATGATAAATTTCAAGTTGATAGGCAGAATACATGTTTTTCATGCTATGTTTGGGAAATTTTTCATAATTTATCCATTTTCTTCAGTTTAAGAAGAACTCATCTCCTATGCTCTTCCTATCTCTTCATCAGTCTTAAACCATCTCACAAAATCACCTTTAAGTGTTGAGCCTTCTACCTACCTTGCCCCATCGAATGGACTACAATTCCATCTCATTTGCCCTAACCTAGTCTCCTTGACCCAATCCTCATCCAGTGATCCCAACCCAAATCAAAACAAATCAAACCCTTATGCATTTCTTAGCTAGCCTAAGACCTTTTTCATTCAGCCCTCTTAGCTGTGATTTTTGTGGAGAGAGCCCTCTTCGACTTGGTAGGGTTAGATACCAAGTCAAAATCTTGGTTTGTGGTTACCTCTATTGGGATTCCTTCCTCATCCTTGGGAACCTGGTGGAGTGATAACAGAGAAAAAGAGAGCATGAGCTGCATGATAACGAAGCCATGGATGACCCACCAACACTTTGTACATTGAAAAATTGCGGCTTTTATAAATTCTAGGCAATACAAGGAATGAAGGCACATGTGGAACTTATGACCTGTTTGGTCAATGCATGGGATGTTCGGGAGCAATGCTTCATTATTGGGGATCACAGGCTTGTGATCAAGCCAGAGGATATTTATTTCCTCATTGGATTACTCTGCAGAGGAAGAGATATCTCCTTATTTGGGTTATGACCAGGGGGACTGCCCACTGCATCTTATATGGCGTAGTATGCAACTAAGATTCAAATCTAAAGGATGGTCACATTGACATCAAAACCATTGTGTGACTAGCCCTTAAGATCATTGCATTTACAGTTACCCAGTTGTGTGGCAGTGCAACTCCACATGTGGATACCAAAGCAAAAATGCATATTGTTGTTGAGTGTTCTGGGGGAACAATTTTCAACTGGTGTGAAGGATTTTTGGTCAACATGAAAGGAAAACTCGCGAGAGAAAAGAATGGGAAGTTTAAGAACTTCAGCTATGGATCCATTCTTCTATCTTTCTCTTTGGAGAGGATTCCACTCCTAGCACCTCAGCAGTCACCAGTGGATCCGACGGGACCGAGGGAGCCACGCATGTTGCGATGGGTGTCATTGATGGCTTGCCATGGTGGAGATGGTGGTCCTATGGTTCGATATACCCCTTAGTTATTTATATGGATCGAGATTCAAATCTTCATGATTGAATATTTTCCTTACGTAGGGGTAGATTTCAGGGGTAACCCTGACACATCACTCCCACCAGGAACACAATGAGATGCATCAGGTAAAAGATCTCATTTTGAAGTTTTTGTGTTATCTATTTTTTATTTTATTTTTATCTTCCAATACTGATAAAAATATTAAAATGCAGATGTTGTCCCAACACAACTAGCAGTGCTTCGTCACTTTGACAGGTGAAAGGCACAGCCAATTGTTGGGAAAAATACTGAGAGGGGGGGGGTGGTGAATGAGTATTTAGAGCTGACTGAAATTTTTTTACTTTTCTTTTCTCTTTAAAACCATGTGCTACATTACTGAATCCAACTTGTATGTCCATAGATCTTATTGCATCATTCATTCATTAGATGTTTAGTAAGCAGTAAGCATGAACAGAAATAACAGAACAAACCACCAAACATAAGTAACACATATGAACACCAGTATTTAAGGTGGAAACCCAATTCAGGAGAAAACCACCGCTGCTGTTATTTCAGTCTTCAATTTTTATTATAAAGAAAACTTCTTACAACCATGTACTGGCGCAGACTCATACCAGCACGCAGGCACCCACCTGCAAAAGGCTACAACCTTCTCTCGTTTACCAGCCTCTCCTGGAAGGGAGCTACTACCCCCTGTTCTCATTTACTAGCCTCTCCTGGAAGGGAGCTACTACCCCCTACTCTCGTTTACCAGAAACCACTGGAAGGGAGCTACAAACCCCTCACTGAAGGCTTCGACCCTCAGCACCACTGCGGACCACGTTTCATCAATTTTCATACTAGATCCATTCATTTTCTTCAGCACACTTGCACTAGTTCTTCATGATTTCGTCAGTCGATCAAACCAGAGATTCCTCATCGTCAGATCATTATATCCATGGGTGCATCGTAGATTCATATTTATCAATTAGGAAGAGTGTTCGTCCATGCAGATATTCCTTAGAGAAATTTATTCATTCACCACCCTTACGCATGCCCACTTCGTACTATCATCCTCTTCGCCTTATATAGTTTAACCTTTATTAATACCATGAGTAAAAACCATTCAACCGCTAATGGTATTCCTTTGACAGTATTTCCTTTAGTTTACCCCACGTGCCTCTTTGATTTCTTTTTAATTTATTTATCAATTTGAAGAAATTGACAAATAAATATATTTACAACTTTGAACTGAACTTTAGGATTAAAGTTACAACCCTTTGCACTTTAGAGAAATATCCAACACTTTCAAACAATTAACCTTATGATAAACCTTTGACCCAGGGCCCACATATATAGTCAATAGCCAATCAAATACGCGCATGGTACCATAAGTAAACTTCGCACAAGTCCAGCGTCCGATCACCGTTAGATAGCAAGCTTCCAGATCAACGGTATATATGCATATCGCTCGACGTCCGATGCCGAACGTTAACGTGCGATGGCCCGCCGTACTTTGGTTAATCTTCGTGCATCTTCCTCACATGACCACCATCCGATGGCTTCCCTCCAGATCAACGGCACACAACAATATCGCTGGGCATCCTGGGTCGAACTATAACGCGCGATGGTGCGCATTGACAAGCGGTTTTGCGGATTCGTACAAGGACGCGTGTCGAGCACTCTATGGAATCGCTCCCCAACCAGGAAATACCGCTTGCTCCACATAGGTGGTGCGACGAAAACCATAAACCACCTTTACTTTTCACTCTGTCACGGTTTCGCTCTTCCACGCAGGGTTCCGTCGCACTTCCTTTTGTTACGTTCTTCCTCTTTCCTTCCAGGTTCCGTTCATGATTCCAAAGGGTTAGTCTGTGTTTGCGCTATCCTTCTTACTTAGATAACTCTGGTCTATCTTCGGCAGGATTTCCAATAAACAACGAACAAATGTAGTTCTCTTCCGACGGGATTTTCACTACCATTAAGATAGATTTAGTTATACGCAGGCTTCCTCTATGAGGGGAATGAATTCAACAGAGTTTGTTCGAACAATTCGAGAGAACCAATGGACGGGATTTCCTCACAAACATCAACTCGAGACAATTCAATGTCATTCTGTCTTCAATTCTGCTATGATATATATAATATATCAACCTTCTATTGCATGTTCGGAGTTCTATTCTGTCACAGTTCCGCTTCTAACTGTACATTCAAGTTCTTGATTCTGCAAGCAAAACCATCATATCTCCGCAACCATTAATTCCTTCAATGGATTTCTTACTTATCACAGATTACCATTTACTAGAACATTCACTTATTCTTTTCTATTCGATGGCCTTTTTCTCCTACTCTGTCTCTTGACAATTCTGCTTCAATTATGCACTCTACTTCTATTCACTGTCTCAATTCCTTATTTGCCTTGCTTCCTCTCTGCTTCTTTGCTCTTTCTGCTGGTCTCTTTGCTGCTTCTGCTATCTCTCTGTTACTATCTCTGCTTCTTGTCTAATGCTGCTCCGTGCTTCTCTCTTTGCCTTGTTGTTGTTCAGATGCTCCTTCTTTGCCACTTCCTTTTCCATCAATGACAACATTTCCAACAATATCCCCCTTTGGCATTGATGGCAATACTCTTCCTCTGTTTGTCTTATAGAAGCCCTTTGTTGCTTTTCCTCCCACTTTGACATCAATGGAAAATATTTTATCAAGATCCTTTGAACCAACAATATCATGCTCCCCCTGAGATCATGCTGCATCTTCAAACATAATATGACCAACAATGCATCCTTTTCATACGACCAATGCTCCCCCTTATCCTGTGCATTCAGAGATGCCTAACAGCACCTCACAACCAATTTAATCTTCTGTATTTAAGTAGATATGATCCTCTGCATGGCAGAGACTACTCCCAGTTTCTGTCTGAGATATTCGAACGCTTCCCTAGGTAGAGGTTTGGTAAATATATCAGCAACTTGTTCTTCGGAGGGAACATACTCCAATTTCACCTTTTGTTCAAGCACTTGTTCACGTAAGAAGTGATATTTGATGGGAATGTGCTTGGTCTTGGAATGCATAACAGGATTCTTTGAGATACTGATGGCACTTGTATTGTCACACATAATGGAGATAGGAGGTGAACATTTGATTTGAAAGTCTTGTAAGGTTTGCATCATCCAGAGAAGTTGAGTGCAACATGATGCGGCAACCACATATTCTGCTTCTGTTTTAGATAACGAAATAGAGCTTTGCTTCTTTCTAAACCAAGATACTAACCGGGCCCCATATAGAATGCACCACCACTAGTGATTTTCCGATCATCAACACTTCCAGCCCAATCTGCATCAGTGTATGCATGAAGAGTAAGATCAGCATTCTTTGGATACCATAGTCCAAAGTCTTGAGTTCCTTGTAGATATTTGAATATTCTTTTCATAGCCTGAAGATGAGACTCTTTTGGATTAGCTTGGAATCGTCCAACAATCCCAACTGCATGCATGATGTCTGGTCTTGTCCCAGTGAGATAAAGTAGACTTCCTATCATAGATCTGTATTATGGTTTATTCACCGTGGGGAATCATCATTAGAACTGAGATTACATCCAGTTATCATTGGTGTACTTACAGGTTTGCAATCTTCCATGCCATACTTTTTCAGGATTTTCTTGAGGTATTTTTCTTGTGATAAGAATATGCCATTTGTTGCTTGTTGTACTTGCAAGCCAAGAAAGAATGTTAGTTCCCCAAGTAAAGACATTTCAAATTATTGCTACATATCAGAAGCAAATTTCTGACTCATAGACTCTTCATTACTTCCAAAAATGATATCATCAACATATACAACCACAATCAATAGTTTTTCATTTTTAGTTTTTGTGTATAAGTTGCTATCAGCAGACCCTTTTGAAAATCCTTGTTGATGAAGATATTTGTCAAGACGATAGTACCATGCCCTTGGAGCTTGTTTGAGACCATATAGAGCCCTTTTAAGTCTACAAACAAGTTTTTCATCATTTCCCAAAATGAATCCTTCTGGTTGTTCTATATAAACTTCTTCTTCTAGATCACCATTGAGAAAAGTAGATTTAACATCCATTTGATAAACCTTGATTTGTTGGAAGCTTGAAAAAGCAAGAAACATTCTTATCACTTCAATTCTAGTTACAGGAGCAAAAGTTTCTTCAAAGTCTATACCTTCTTGTTGAGCATACCCCTTGCAAACAAGTCTAGCTTTATTTCTTATAACATCCCCATTCTCATTTAACTTGTTTTTGAATATCCATTTAATTCCAATGACATTTTTGTCATGAGGTCTTGGTACTAATTCCCAAGTGTGATTCTTTTCAATTTGATCAAGCTCTTCATTCATGGCTTGAATCCAACATTCATCTTTGCTAGCTTGATTGACATTGTGTGGTTCAATAGTGGATAGAAATGCCAGATAGCTAGAAGATCCCACAAGAGTCCTTCTTGTTTGTACACTTGATCCTTTTTCTCCCAAAATTTGAGATTCTGGATGATTCTTTTGAACATATCTGGATGGAGCTTTTTCAGATAAATCATCTTCGGGTTCTTCATTGGGTTCACAGTCCATATCATTTCTATTTGAAGTAGAAGGATATATGTCATCATCATCTTCATCTGTTGTTTGTTTTTCTTCTTTTGGAGTTGCAGGAGACTCATCAATAACAACATCAATACATTCAACAATCTTTCAAAGTCTTTTATTGTAACATTTATATGCTCTACTCCTAGAGGAGTAACCAAGAAGTATTCCTTCATCTTCTCTGGGTTCAAACTTGCCAAGTTTTTCATCATTATTTTTTATAAAGCATTTGCTTCCAAAAACTCTAAAATGCTTCACAGTGGGAGGATTACCATACCATAGTTCATATGGAGTTTTATCACTATTTACACGAACATGTGCCTTGTTAAGAATATTTACCGTTGTATGTGCTGCTTCTCCCCAAAATGTGCCAGGTGTTCCGAAATCATCAAGCGTAGCTCTAGCCATTTGTTGAACTGTTCTATTCATTCTTTCTGCTACTCCATTTTGTTGTGGAGTACCTGCTACCGAAAACTGTCTTTTTATACCATGTTGTTCACAAAATTCAAGGAATTCATCTGATGTATATTCTCCTCCTCGATCATATCTAAGACACTTGATTTTTAGATCTAATTCATTTTCAACCAGTGCTTTGAAGATCTGAAATTTCTCAAATGCTTCATCTTTGTGTTTAATCAACCCAATCCAACACATTCTAGAGAAATCATCAATGAATAAGATATAGTATTCTTCACCACGTGGTGACTTTTTCCTCATAGGTCCACATATGTCAATATGAATGAGTTCAAGAGGCTTACTTGATGATGCTTCCTTGGCATTAAATTGTACTCTGGTTTGCTTACCGAATTGGCAAGATTTTCATATGATATTTTCAGGTAGAGTAATATTGGGAAGATCACGAACAACTTTAAGTCTGCTTGATTTGTTGATTTGAGAGAAGCTCAGATGCCCCAACCTTCTATGCCATAGCCAATTTTCTGAAGATTTACTCAAATAACATTGTTCTTTGGGGTTCTTCAATATATACAGGTTGTTTGGAGTTTTTTTTCCTTTTATAATTGCTTTACCTGTATCAAGATCACGTACCACACATTCTTTTGAACTAAAGACAACTTCAATTCCTTGATCACACATTTGACTTACACTTAACAAGTTATGCTTTAATCCATCCACATACATGACTTCATTAGCTTTCACCTTATCTTTTAGGAAAACAGATCCTTTTCCTTTAATGACCGCAGGAGTATCATTTCCAAATGTAACATTCTTCTCCTTTTCTAGAGCACTATATGCAAGAAGTTTGTCTTTATCACCTGTCATGTGTCTTGAGCATCCACTATCAATGTACCATTGGTTTTCTTCATCTGCTGCAAATAACGCTATGCCACAATTTTCAACCTGTAATTCCTTCTTTTTCCATACTTTGGAGCTTGAAGGAACATGTTCTTTTGGCTAAACTTTGCTCCTACATTCAGATTCTTCATGGCCAAAGTTATTGCAATAAGCACATTCAACTTCATTTTGAAGAGGAGAAAATTTGTTATAGGTATTCTTCTTTGTTTCAATATCAATCCTTTTCTTTCTTGCTTCTCTTGTCATGATGGTTTTATATGCTACACATTGAACAACTTTATGACCAAAATTGTGACATGAGAAACATTGTCCATTGAAGAAGAAATTTCTGTGATCATGAAATCTTCTACTTGAATTTACCTGTTGATTGGTGTTTCTTTGAAATATATTCCTGTTAGTGTTCTTTGAATTGAGATGATCATGCTTTACCTGTAAAGATTCTTTATTCCCTTGCTGAGTGGCAGAATGTTGTATACTAGCTGTAGCTGCTTTTAGATAATTTGGTGCTGAAGCCTGAGAAGATTCTCTGATATATCCAAGACCTGTCTTTATAAGAGGAGAACGTTGTACCTTGATAATCTCATCTAAGGTTTCAGATCCTTTAGCAAATCTAAGATTCAGAGTCTTTACTTTCTCAAGTTCTTTTCTTAGGCTTACTATTTCACACTCTAATTTCTCATTGTGTTTCTCCTTTTCTTCAAGTTGATTTTTCAGAGTCTCTATGGTTATTTTACTCTCTTCTAAGCATATTTTGAGTTGATTGTTTTCATCAAGAAAATCATTGTCCTCTAGAGCATCCTCAAAAGTATCCTTTTCTTCTCTAGATTCTTTTTCAAATGCCATGAGAAGTCTAAGATCTTGTTCACATTCTTCCTCACTATCAGATAACCCATCACTGTCTTCATGAGTATAGTAATTTTTTCTAGTGCTAAACCGATTCTTATTCCTTCTTGCTACTTCCTTCCCTTTTTCATGTGTTTCTTTATGAGGACACTTAGCAGCATAATGACCAACTCTTCCATAAGCAAAACATTTGAAAGGAAGTTTACCTCTGAACCATCCTGTGCCAAGTTGGAGTTTCTTTACAAAATTTACCTCATCTTCTTTTGAGATATACCTTGATCCTTCTGTCTCTTGTACTTCTTTCCCTTTTGTAGAAGCTCTAAAGATGGCTTCTTTGACTTCAGATGGTCCTCCTCTTCTCATTTCACATGCAGTTAGTATGCCATGAAGTTGCACCACAGTAAGATTTTGAAGATCCTGATTTTCTTCAAGAGCAGAAACTTTTGACTCAAATTTTGTCGTTAGTGATCTTAAGACTTTCTCAACCAAAGTAGATTCGGTTATTGTTTCTCCCAGATTTCTCATACGATTTACAATATCATCAAGACGTAAAAAGAAATTGGCAATGCTCTCCTCATTATCCATTTTTAGATTCTCATATTGAATTCTAAGAGTTTGGAGTTTAGCACTTTTTACCTTTGCATCACCTTCATAACTCATAATGATTTTGTCCCATATTGCCTTTGCTGTATTTAGCTGCATGACTTTGACAAATTCTGATTCAGTTAGACTTCCCAAAAGAGCATTGACCGCCTTTGCATTTGTTTCATAATTCTTTCTTTCCGTCGGATTTGTTGGTACTGCAGCTGGATATTGATATCCTTGTTCCACAATTGCCCATACATACGCTCCCAGAGACTGAATATAGGATCTCATCCTTGTTTTCCAGAAGATTAAATTGTTTCTGTTAAAGAGCGGAGGCCTGATAGATGATGTTCCATCTTGATTGCTCATCTTGCTTGATCTTCCTTCTAGCAGCTAAACTTTTTCAGAAGGACCTCCTCTGATACCAATTGTTGGGAAAAATATTGAGAGGGGGGGGGGGGTGAATCAGTATTTAGAGTTGACTGAAAAATTTTTACTTTTCTTTTCTCTTTAAAACCATCTGCTACATTACTGAATCCAACTTGTATGTCCAGAGATCTTATTGCATCATTCGTTCATCAGATGTTTAGTAAGCAGTAAGCATGAACAGAAATAACAGAACAAACCACCAAACATAAGTAACACATATGAACACCAATATTTAAGGTGGAAACCCAATTCGGGAAAAAACCACCGCTGCTGTAATTTCAGTCTTCAATTTTTATTATAAAGAAAACTTCTTACAACCATGTACTGGCGCAAACTCATACCAGCACGCAGGCACCCACCTGTATAAGGCTACAACCTTCTCTTGTTTACCAGCCTCTCCTGGAAGGGAGCTACTACCCCCTGTTCTCGTTTACCAGCCTCTCCTGGAAGGGAGATACTACCCCTTGCTCTCGTTTACCAGCTACCACTGGAAGGGAGCTACAACCCCCTCACTGAAGACTTCGACCCTCAGCACCACTGCGGACCACGTTTCATCAATTTTCGTACTGGATCCATTCATTTTCTTCAGTACACTTGCACTAGTTCTTCATGATTTCGTCAGTCGATCAAACCAGAGATTCATCATCGTCAGATCATTATATCCATGGGTGCATCGTCGATTCAGATTTATCAATTAGGAACAAAGTTCATCCATGCAGATATTCCTTAGAGAAATTTATTCATTCACCACCCTTACGCATGCCCACTTCGTACTATCATCCTCTTCGCCTCATATAGTTTAACCTTTATTAATACCATGAGTAAAAACCATTCAACCGCTAATGGTATTCCTTTGACAGTATTTCCTTTAGTTTACCCCACGTGCCTCTTTGATTTCTTTTTAATTTATTATCAATTTGAAGAAATTGACAAATAAATATATTTACAACTTTGAACTGAACTTTAGGATTAAAGTTACAACCCTTCGCACTTTAGAGAAATATCCAACGCTTTCAAACAATTAGCCTTATGATAAACCTTTGACCCAGGGCCCACATATATAGTCAATATCCAATCAAATACGCACATGTTACCATAAGTAAACTTCGCGCAAGTCTAGCATCCGATCATCGTTAGATAGCAAGCTTCCAGATCAACGGTATATATGCATATCGCTCGACCTTCGATGCCGAACGTTAACGTGCGATGGCCCGCCGTACTTTGGTTAATCTTCGTGCATCTTCCTCACATGACCACCATCTGATGGCTTCCCTCAAGATCAACGGCGCACAACAATATCGCTGGGCACCTGGATCGAACTATAACGCGTGATGGCGCGCATTGACAAGCGATTTTGCGGATTCGTACAGGGACGCATGTCGAGCACTCTATGGAATCGCTCCCCAACCAGGAAATACCACTTGCTCCGCATAGGTGGTGCGATGAAAACCATAAACCGCCTTTATTGTTCACTCGGTCGTGGTTCCTCTCTTCCACGCAGGGTTCCGTCGCACTTCCTTTTTTTACGTTCTTCCTCTTTCCTTCCAGGTTCCGTTCATGTTTCCAAAGGTTAGTCTGGGTTTGCGCTATCCTTCTTACTTAGATAACTCTGGTCTATCTTCAGCAGGATTTCCAATAAACAACGAACAAATGTAGTTCTCTTCCGACGGGATTTTCACTACCATTAAGATAGAGTTAGTTATACGCAGGCTTCCTCTATGAGGGGAATGAATTCAACAGAGTTTGTTCGAACAATTCGAGAGAATTAATGGACGGGATTTCCTCACAAACATCAACTCGAGACAATTCAATGTCATTCTGTCTTCAATTCTACTATGATCTTTATAATATCTCAACCTTCTATTGCATGTTCAGAGTTCTATCCTGTCACAGTTCCACTTCTAACTGTACATTCAAGTTCTTGATTCTGCAAGAAAAACCATCATATCTCCGCAACCATTAATTCCTTCAATGGATTTCTTACTTATCACGGATTGCCATTTACTAGAACATTCACTTATTCTTTTCTATTTGATGGCCTTTTTCTCCTACTCTGTCTCTAGACAATTCTGCTTCAATTATGCACTATACTTCTATTCACTGTCTCTGCGTTGTCTGCTGCCTCAGTTCCTTATCTGCCTTGCTTCCTCTCTGCTTCTTTTCTCTTTCTGCTGGTCTCTTTGCTGCTTCTGCTATCTCTCTGTTACTATCTCTGCTTCTTGTCTAATGCTGCTCCATGCTTCTCTCTTTGCCTTGTTGTTGTTCAGATGCTCCTTCTTTGCCACTTCCTTTGCCATCAATGACAACATTTCCAACACCAATAGAAGCAAGTCCACCACTGACCAATGCAGCAGAGGCCCTTGCAGAAATATAACACAACCTATATAGGTTTAATATTGACGTCCCAGAGACAAGGATGGATGATATAACTCTTAGGCTGGAGAGACATGTGTCTGGGGTTCTAGGCCCATTCAAGTGATATCTGCATAGGGTGGCATGTGCTATAGTCTGCTACCATGATCATAATCATGGATAGCTGATGGTTGATCTAGATTGGCATTTTTTTTTTGTATCAGTATATTTATATCATAAGATGTTTGAAACCCATGATCACAAATGATGTAATATTTTTTGAAACACAACTATTTTAACCTAATGATATTACTACTTTCGATATCTAAGTATCTTGTTCAATATGGATCAAATATTTTTTTATTTTACTTTTAATGTTGCAGATGTATATTTAAAACTTGATTAACTAATGTATCAGCCAATGTGTTTAAATTTCTTAAAATATTTTGATATTCAATGTAATCAAATTGTCTTTCCAAGAGACGAACCCTTAAAAACATTATTAACAAAGACAGATTTATGATAGAATAAACACCATTTAAATGTAATACAATGAGTTTTCAATCTAACCTAACAATCAAACGTATAATTCCAAATGAAATGGCATCATATAATAGCTCAATGACTGCACTATATTCTGCAATATTTTTCATTGCTTGATTGGAGAAAATCCCATGAATAGAGACTAACTCAATCGTGGGTGACTAGATAACCCAAGCACCAGAAGAAATGTTCCATGTACTACGATAGGTGTCGTTAGCAAAGCCAATGTAAGTTTAAAGGAACGTCAACATCTGTAGTATCAAGAGTAATCAAGATATGCAACAAAAGTAGCGAAAACTCGTCAAGAAAAATAACTAATCTAAGGCACAATGTTTTAATCTAAGGCACATTGTTCTAAAATGTAACAAATGTACAAAGAGGATCTTCACACGAAACATGCATAATATATCTTGAGATAAAAGGCCATTTATGGGTTTATATAAAGATACGTCGTCATAATCAATTAACTCGTAGGCCCCTTTTGCAATCACACGCTTAACAATATAAGGACCATGCCACATTGGTTCGAATTTACCATCACCTAGTTTTTCGTGAGCTTGATTGTATACTAGAACTAGGTCACCTTACAAATAGATACGAGGGTTAACACTTTGATCATATTGAGCCTTAACACATTTTTTATGAGCTTCGGCAGTTAATGCAGTGGTGCGATGAGTCCCATATAATTGTGCTAGGTATAAGAAGTGTTTCTCCTCTTCAGAGGTAGCTGGTAACAACTCGATGGCTAATTTGAGTGACGGGATTTCACATTCAATGGGTAACACATCTTCCAAACTATAAACGAGTTGAAAAGAAGTAAACCCTCTGGATGTTTTTACGGAGGTACAGTATGCCCACAATGCTGAAAACAGCATGGTATGCCAATTTGTTTTATGACTTCCTACAATCTGTTTAATCATGTTGGTTAAAACTTTGTAGACAGCCTCAACTTGGCCATTGGCCTATGGGTAATATGGTGTAGAATTATCATGGAGTAGGCGAAGTTGAGTGGAAATTCCGGTCATCATAATTTTTTGAAAGTGGCTACCATGGTCCGTAATGATATCTTGAGGGACACAAAACCTAGCAATCACGTGATTGAATATGAAAATTGTTGCAGTTTTTTCCATCATTCACGAATGTAGGCATCACCTTGACCCATTTAGTAAAGTAATCTACAGTGAGAATAATATACCCATGCCCCCCGGCCAAGTGAGGGTTACATGTGATGAAATCTATGCCCCATTTTGCAAAAGGACCGATAGCAATGATTGGGTGAAGAGGAGTTGGAGTTCACGCATCTTTCGATAAAAATCTAGAAATTGTGGCATTTTCTAACCGCAAGAATACAGTCTTTAAATAATGGCGTCTATAAATAGCCAGCGTGCAATATATTTTGGGATGTGGAAAACCTATACATATGACCATCACATGCTCGAGAATGGCAGTAATTTAATACCCTTTCGGCTTCTTCGTGAGTGATACAACGTCGAAAAATAGAGTCGGCACCATGACGATAAAGAGTGTTGCTAACAATATTATATTGTTGAGATTGGTATTGTATTCTACGTCGATCAGATCATGAAATTTATAGCTGAAAGGTTTGGGTTTGAAGATATATAATGATATATCCATACCAAGGATCTAATGTACTGATTCGAAACATAGATTCATCGACAAGATGGTCCTCTACCACTGTTTCAGATTCAATATAGGGAAAATCACACATAAGTTAAACAAAAACCAGTGATTTCTTAGACTTGGATTTATCATACTCCAAATCAAACACTTGCAGTATAACTATCCATTTAGAGTATTTTCCCCCGAGAAATTGTTTCATCAAAATGTACATCATCGGGTTGCAATTAGATATCATTGTGGTTTTACGTAACAATATCTAATGACAGAATCGTTGGACAGCTTGAACGACTACCAAGGCCAATTTTTCCACATGTGAATACTTTATCTATGTTGGGGTGAGATTCTGACTTCGGTAATAAATCACATGTTCATTTTTGGAGTCATCCACTTGAACTAAAACCATTCCAATCGTGGAATGAGACACAACTAAATACAAAAAGTAATCTCGGTGATAATCAGGTGAATGCCCCAATGGTGCATGGGTCAACGTGTGTTTGAGTGCATCAAAATATTTATCAGCAATCTCGTCCGAGATGAATGGAACATCCTATTTTAATAACCGAGGGAAACCTTTAATTAAATCCACATAGTTTGGGATAAAATGACGCAAAAAATTTTCTTTCCCTTGCAAAATTTGGAGTTGGCGAAGAGTGAAAGGAGGAGGTAAATTTACAATGGCCTCAATCTTCAACGGGTTGACATGAATCCCTTCCTTTGAAACAATGAACCCAAGTAAGCATCTTGATTGTACACAAAATACACATTTATGTGGATTCAAACTAATGTTGTAATGCCTAAATCGCATAAAGATGGCACATAGATGTGTAGGATGATATTTTCTGCGTAAAGAATGAGCAGGTAAGGCATCCAAGTAGGGTTATACAATGTGTTTGATATCATGAAATGCATAAGACATAGCTCTTTGAAAAGTAGTGCCATCATTTTTCAGTCCAAATGGTAATTTACAGTATGAAAATGTTCCCCATGGACATATAAATGTTGTTTTAGGCTGAGCAGCATGGAATGTGTTTATTTGATTGTAGCCAGAAAATCCATCCATAAACAAAAACATTTCATTTCTATCACAATCATCAACAAATTGATCGATGTAAGGGGTATGATAATTGTCTTTAGGACAGGCCTTGTTAATATCCTGATAATCAACACATAATTTGATAGTCCCTTGTTTCTTGGTTACTAGAACTATATTATATATCCAATTGGTCAAAGGAATAGGATAAATAAATCCTTCACAATGTAGTTTTTCAACTTCAGCTTTAATTGCAGTAGCTTTTCGCGGATGTATTGGATGTAATCTATGTCTAATAGGTTTAGCATCTGGGTATTTCTTAATTTCGTGAATAACAATCTTAGGATAAATACCTGGAATTTCTTCATAAGACCAGGAAAAAATGTCTCAGAATTCCTGAAATAGGGCTTTGTATAAATTGATCTCTTCAATCGAGCAAGAAGCGCCTATATGAATGTTTTTAGTTATCCCAATTTTGATCGATATGTCAATAGGAATTATGGCGGAAATATTTCCTAAATTTGTCTCAGAATCCCAATGAAGAACGGACATAGGATTTTGAGGTTCCTTGGCATAATCAATCAAAAATATGGATGAAAAGTCATTTTCGAGTCTATCAAGATCAGGTAAAAAAGAAGATCGATGATGAATATCGTCCCATGGTAATTCATCTACTGACAATATTTCCTGGATATTTTCATCAGTTGAAACCATTCGTTGAAAAGGATCAGAAAATGATGTCATGGTTGAGCTTGATAAAGAAGAAGACTCTTCATTGACCACATTCATTTGATCATTATTAGTCGATGAAATTTTAGAACATGATTGTACCGCTACATATGTCGATTCATATGGACTTAAAGGCATCTCATCGTCGTAAGAGTCCAATTCATATTCTAAAGGCACATTCCATGTGTCATCAAATGGCATTGTGCTTGATATAATCATATTGATATTGGAAATAGCTAGAGGTACGTTAGGAGGAGGTATAGCGAAAGTTCCCATAAGAGCGGAATATTTAACTAGTCCTACCCCAACATCTTCATAAGGGATAACCGTTTTTCTGACATGTTGGATACTATCTGTAGAGGTAGGTCTTAAGCAAAATAAGACAGTTGATCGATTTTAACAATCTTTCATTTATGAGGAAACATGATCATTCGAAATAATGATGAAACCACAACGGTCATATCATAATACCAACTTCGACCTAAAACAAGGTTGTAATCAAGAGGGGAATCAACAACTTCCACCTCGAGCATTACGGTTTTTCCTTCTACCTCTATAGGCAGATCCTGGAGTATTCCAAATGGGAGAAAACCTATTCCATCAAAGGCTTTAAGAATTGTGGGTGATTTATTTATTGGTGGAGAACCAAGAGTTTTCAAACAAGCTAAGGACATAATGCACATAGATGCTCCCTCATCAACTATTGTGTGAAAAACTTGCCTAGATTTGACTAAAACTGGAATTTGAAAAGCCATTTGATGTGGGAGTCTAGGTACAAAGTTCTCAAGATAAAAGACAATGAGATTCAAGTCTTGAGGATCAACCAATATTATAGTTGATAATAGTAATTACCTTTGAGCTAGACAATATTGCAACACTTCGAGGACCAACATTGTTGAAGGGGATATGGCCAAATCTTCAACAATATTGTAATTCTGAGCGGATCTCGCATGTGAGTTGAAAGCTGGCTTTCAAAGTACACGTTGGCAAGTGGTTTAATCACTAAATTAGGGTTAGGTTTCTCGATGTGTAATGGTTCGGAAATAGGAGGAGTCAATACTAGAGGTTGACTGGATGATTCAGTTTCCTTTCTAGTTACAGGACTCTGAGATCCATAGTATTGAGATTGCATCACCACCATGACTTGAGACATCATCACAATATCCACCGATGAATTAGAATAAGATCCGATCATTTTTCTATCTTGTGATGGAAAAGGATCTTTAAGTACAACGGGTGTGGGTGAACCTTTAAAAAAATTGGATACCTCAGCCCGATGTGGGCACTATTTGGTGTAGTGATCCTCATCACAGATAAGAAAAGGATAACGAGGTTTCCATTTTTCGTCTAATGGTTCGATTTTTTCTGCTTTCTCTTTGGTAGAAGTGTTTTGTTTATTTTTACCCTTCCCTTTCTTCTTATTTCCAGATGATTTAACTTTGGTTGTAGATGATTCTACGACATGAATCTCAACAGAAGTTTCTAGGGAAGGATCTTCTTTAGATGAATCTGGTAGAGTTATGACTAGAGAAGTAGATTTAGATGATTTCTTCTTACTCTTTGACATATTAACTGTACCAATTACACCGTCTACAGCATGAGAACCGGAAGGAGTTGCAGTGAGTTGTCCTGAACATGGTAAATCAAGAATTTTTTCATACAAAGTACCGAACTGTGTGTAAACAAGGTCCACGTACTGGGCTTGAGCTATGACCTACTCTTTTTTTACAACACCTCCTTTAGCTACATCTTCAGCAATCTTAGGAAGTAATGATTTGATGAACCATTACGCCAAAATTTGATCCGGAATGAAAACTTTGACTAAGCGGCATCTATGTCGTTATTCGTGTATGGGATCTTAAATGTACGTAGATGTAATTTGTTTTAATGACATCAAAAGTTTTGTGCCATTATCATAATAGACTGGCAACTGAAAATGAGTCAGGAAGGTTGTTTCTAAAGTGTTTAAATTGTTGAAAGATACTTGTGGTAACTCAATGTACCACTTTACGGCTAAGTCGATCAAAGTTCTTTGAAAAAGTCTCAAACAAATTGAATCATCGATTAAAGAATTGGATGCACACCACAAATGATAAGTCATCACATGATTCGAGGGGTATTCTCTTGATTTTCCTTCAAACTTTGGAATGTCAATGGGCAACTTAGTAGGCATTGCTGGCCAAAATGGAAGATAGTAAATTGTATCATTCATTAGCCGAGACAAGTCCAGTAACCGTCGGTTAGGGTCTTCTTGAGTGAATTGATAACCTTGAGGGACAATGTTAGTACCTGGAGGAGGATATCCAGGAAAACCTAGAATAGCCTGAGTCGTTGGAATTGTTATACCTCCAGGGTATCCAAGGTTAGCCATACCAAGTTGAAGTTGAGTTGGTATTTGATATGTATAACCAAACAGGGAAAATTTTAGGGGCAAATTTTAGCCCAAAGGCGCATTTTAAGGGATTTTAAATTTTATTAGGGCGAATTTTTTATATAAAACCCATTTTCTATAGTTTAATAAAGTTATCCCAATAAATATTTTAAAAATAATTAATTATTAAATATTAGCCCACCAAAAAAAAGGACGCATAAAACTGGAAACATGAAATTTGCTCCCGATTTTTTTTTGTTGGAGCAGATTTCCATGGCATTCGCCTGGATTTACAGGGTCGGAGGGAGGGGTTAGACTAATTCGCCCCATCAGGTTGCTGTTCTAAAGAATTCTGGAGTGCTTTACTAAAGAATTTTGAATCTCAAAGAACAGAAACCTTAAATCTTTTACAGCAGAACCGGCATTCAGAAGAAGACAAATTCCTCTCAAAAATGAAACGCGAGATGTCACTGATGACAGGAAAACCGGTATGTAGGTTCATCGAGGCTTGTGAAGTTTAGACTTCTAGGTTTTCTTACTTTCTGAATTATCAGATTCCTTACATGTCTGAGCAGCTGAATCTGAAGGTTTCAAGTGAAAGACCTGAGAAGCCTAGCACTGCATGGAGGATTTCTGAGTTGATGCCAACGATGATTTAGCAAAGGCTCCTGATCTGGCTTCTAAGTTGACTGATGAATTCCGGAAAATAGATGAATCTCTCCAGGATGTCCATGCCAAGATTTCACACACAATTCTAGAATGGACTCGTCGTTCTCAAAACATTGGAGATTTGCTTCAACAGCTCGCCCTCGAAATGCGCAACGATTTATCTCATACAATTTCAGGTAGAGTTCCACTCCCGCGCGCACCCCCCTCCCTGAAACTCTTTAATAGTGTGTTTGTCTATAGGGGCTGGGTTTTCTTCATCTGAAACAATTATTCATAGACTTTTTACATGATATGAGGTGGGTACGTTTCCATATTTTGTTACAGAGGGGAAGAGGTCCAAACCTTTTGGCAGAAACGAACAAACGCTGGTTGAAGAGCTGCCAGCACTTGCAAGAGAGGTAGCTCGAGTTGAGAAAGTTAGGATCTATGCAGGTTTGTATTCGGAGTCCTTTCACAATCTTTTGTTAATTCACTTATTGGCAACAATACAAGGAAATTTCATGATTATTTACCGCAAATTTGTGTTTTCCTTTATTTTTTTCCCACTGTTTCCCCTGTTTTCTCCAACGTTTTGGGGCTTATACTGCCACTTATTTGATCTTCTTGAGTGCCACTGCCCCACAAATTTCTGGTCCTTTTGATTATGGTGATTTTAAAGATGAGTTGTTGTAGAGACTACATTGAAGCTGGAAGGTTTAGTTGGAGATCTTGAGGATGCTGTCTCAGGTGCCATGGCTGCAAATTCTAGAAAGCAGTCTGCTCGAAAAATTCTCAAAGATTTTGATTCTGAGGTGAGTGATGGTCTTAAAAGCTGCCTCATTTTGTTGGGGATTTTGCTGTAATTATTTTCCCCTTGAGACTGCGTGTGTTCTGTTGTTTAAATGGTGTTGTAACATACCAATAATGACCATAGCATTGATCGAAATATACATGTTTATTTATTGGTTATCAGAGTACCGTAACTAAATTATATATTGGTTATCAGAGTACTGTACATGTTTAGACATTTTTCTACAGGTCCTTTTTACCATATCACTTTTAGACCTGCAAGCTCTTCCATCTCATGCCAAACACATTTAGTATAAGGGCATCTTACCAGAAAATGGTTTTTGTTGGCAGGTTGTTATAGGGCCTGAAGAGAAACATTTGATGGCAATAAGGTCTCTTAAGGATATTGAAGATGGTTTAGCTATAGTTGCAAAATCCAGGCCGCAGTGGAGCCGCCTTGTTACAGTTGTTGATGTTAGGGTAGATCGTGCAGTAGCTATCCTCAGGCCTCTTTTTATTGCAGATTATCGCACACTCTTAACTTCTCTTGGATGGCCACCATCTCTGGCAACAAATGTTGGAGTTAATGATCAAGGTGGAACCCCAAAACTCTCAAACCCACTGTTTGAAATGCATGGAAATGTGAAGGAACAATACAGTGAGAGTTTTTTAGCCTTATCTACTCTACAATTAGTCCTTTTGCACCACAAAGCACATGAACTTGATCAGTTTAATTATGAGGACTCTTCTGTGGGAAAATCTTAGGCAATTAAAAATAAATTATGTTTTCATGAAACTCTTTGGAGTATTGAGGAATTGGTTTCACAAATTGCGTCAAGGGAAAAATATCATTTTTCAAAGTGGACTGCAAAGCCTGAATTTATCTTTGCACTGGGATATAGAGTTACCCAAGAATTTTTTGATACTGTAGATAATGATTTACAGCCCCTTCTCGATAAGGCAAGGCTTGTAGGATATAGTGCAAGAGAAGAGTGGGTTTCAGCAATGGTATCTATGATTTCAACATATCTTTCCAGACGAGTATTTCCTGACCTTGTTATAAGTTTGGTGGAAAAAGCATCTATGCAGGCTAGGCGTTCTTGGCTTCACCTCATTGACCTTATCATTGCATTTGATAGGAAAATGCAAGTTCTTATGGTAAGGTCAGGAATTGGACTGTCTGGTAAGGAAAATACAGAAACTTTGGGGGTCTCTGTGAATATTTTTGAACTCAGGATATCATGTATGTCTGTGTTTTGTGATCGGCCTGATTGGCTAGAACTTTGGGCTGACACAGAGCTGAAGGACGCACAAGAAAAACTAAAAGGGGAGCTTGAAACAGAGAGATCCTGGACAACCAATACAAAAACAGATTTTTTGTCCACCTTTAATAGTCAGTTGACTTTAGAAAATGCTCATACAAATTTTGTGTTCTCAACACGGGAGGATTATAAGGCTCCCTCAGGGGCAGAATCCGTAATTGCGACTACATGGGTTGTGGTAAATCGTTGTCGTACTTTCCCAGATGCTTTTTTGTGCTTTAACTTTGTCAGATCTGTTGCGGCTCCAATTTTGGCAGTGTATCTTGATTTCCTGCTTCAGTGGTGTCAAGAAGCTAAAGCTTTGACTGCTTTGGCAGATGATGAGGCTATGGCAAAAATTGCCATCTCCATCAATGTTGCTCGGTACTGTGAGTACATTGTGAAGGAATGGTGTGAGGATATATTCTTTTTGGAGCTTCAGCTTGCCCAAAAGTCAAAAAGGAGGGAAGAAACTGGAACAGACATAATGGCATGTGTGCATTCAGAAAAAACATTTAGGAAACATCGTTGACCTGAATGGCTCTGTTTTTTATAAAGAAATTGAAAACTTCAAGCAATTTCAAACAGAATGGCTTGCAAAGTTCATGACAGTTATTTTAAGAGGATTTCATGCTCGTTGCCGCGAATATGTATGAAACAAGAAACAATGGCAGGAAAAAGTTAAAGAATCAGCAAAAGAGATCAAGACGGCTGATGGGATTGCCAATGGAGATGGTTCTGAAGTTTCTATATCGTTACCCTTGGTTGATGCATTAGATGTGCTGTAAGGTCAACTAAAGAATGTGGAACAGGTTCTCAATGATGTTGATTTTATGGATCTCTGGCGAAGCTTGGCCAGCAGTTTAGATCAATTTCTTTTTACTAATATCATTTTGAGCAATGCTAAATTTTCAAATAATGGTGTTCGTTAGTTTGAGGCTGATATGCATGCATTGTTCCACATCTTTAAGCAATTCTGTGTTCGCCCTACAGGTTTTTTCCCACATCTAAGTGATTCATTAAGGTTTCTAGCCATGCCATTTGCTGATGTAAAGCATCTATTGAAAATATTGCATGGTCCATCTTTAGCCATTAAAGATGACAAGATGATCCTAAATTGAAATGCTTAAGACAGTGTGGAATACGCAAAATATCTGCAGGATATGTTGAAAAAATTCTAAGACAACGGATATTGATTGGGTGACACTACATTTTTTTGGTTTAACTAAATTATCCAGTGCCATTCAGGCTAATGTTGTCACGATTTCTCATTTTTCACAGATACAGAGAATGCTTTGAATAAGAATAATGAATAAGAATGCAACGATTGTCTCTTTGAGCATCATTTGTCTTTGTACCATTTTATGCTTCTCTATTTGAGCCTCATTGTTTGTACCATGTCCCAAACGTTCTCTGAACTTCATGTAGTATGTTTCTCCGAGAAAAAGAATTCTCCCAGCTCCACATTTAGGTGGCACACCTTGCTTTGCTCCATTGAAGAATCCCCAAGAAACATTTTTGTCTATTATCACTCCTATTATCTATCTTGGGATTTTAATTTTGACTGGTTTTTTAAGTCTACCATAAATTGATCAGATTTTAATGGAACATTTGAATGAAGGGATGATGTTTTCATTGAATATTGCTGAATTTCTTGAGAGCTAAATGCCCCAGGCAGTCAACAGTGGAAATTCTCTAAGGGCTTTGAAACTCGTTTAGACAGTTTTCTCATGCCAAACCCATTTAGTATAAGGGCATCTTACCAGCAAATGGTTGATATTTCTTTGCCCTGTTTGCAGGGATACACCACCCAGGTCCATGCCTACTTTTTGGGAGTATTTCTCAAGTCAGAGGCTTATTTCTTAGTGCCAGCCATATGAATGTTCTGGCCTTAATTTCCATAGTGTTTTTCACCACTAGCACTGTTCATTCTATATCTCATTGTAAAACATTGCTTTGTAGCCTAGCTTGGTTGTATGTGCTCCTAGTGTGGGATTATTTGTCCATACTAATTGATATGATTCATTTTTAATCTTCACATGACTTCTAATTAATACCTCCAGGTACGCATTCCATTGGTCAGCATTGTTCCCTTCCAGTCCGAATTAGTTGGCTCTTATCCATACCTGCTGTCATATGTTGGTGGTCACAGGAGCTACCACTTGTGAGACTTTATACATCTATGATTTCCCACATCTGACCTAAGGATATGCACGGAATCTTACTTGTTCCCCATTGCCAATTCTTTGTGCTAGCCAGTTGCCTACAAGAGGGAAAGCTACCACTAGTGCCTTCTAGACAATAGAAACATTAGTAAAAGATTCGTTTGGATTCTTGAGGCTCTACATGTGCTTGGATATTGACATGCTTTCACAGACTACTCAGAAATTAATCTCCACATACTTCTTGCTGCAAGGGCTTTCCCAAAGTAATGTATATGTTATAATCCCTATTCTCCTTGCTCCTTTGGTTTTTCTATGTGAGTTCATTTAACTTGTGGTGTATTATCCTTTTCTTTTTCGCTGGCCAATAGAAATCTAAATACTCTTTCCTGAAAATTTCAAGAACTTCTACTGGGATTTATGCCAAGGTATGCCAATATACTGGGATTGCTTCAAGCAACTAATTTTACTAATCTTTCTTCCTTTCATTCTTTTGAAAAGGGAAAATCTGTTGAAACATTCTTTGATGCCCCTCCCCTAACTCATTAAAGGCATGGTATATTTTAGCATGTTCACCTCTGTCCCTGTTGCAATACTATAGATATCAATTATCTCTTTCAGTCTTTTCACATCCCTAGAGATCCATCATAACACAATAACACATCATCAACTAACAATAAGCGGGTCAAATAAAAATTCCTGCCTTTTTTATCCCCTTGCTCCCGTTCTTCTGGCTACCTGAATTGCTTTGCTTAATCCCTCAGCTATAAGAACTTAGAAGGAACAAGATGGGGGATAGGGTGCATCACTGTCTCAGATGTCTTGTAGGTTTGAAGAACTTGGTGGCACAACCATTGAACAAAATAGAGAAGGATGCGTACGTAACACATCCCATTATCCAGTTAACCACCTGAAGGTTGTGTCTGACATGCATTAACATGAGTTTTCAATACGTCCAATTAGCTCTGTCGTACACCTCAAATAAATCAAATTTAATTATCATAGATTGTAAATCCTTGGTTCTGATAGAGTGTAGGCCTTCCTATGCTACACTAATGGCATCATGGGTTTGTCTTTTATTTGTAGGTTTTAACTCTGTACAGTTAATTGCTGCAAACAGATTATTATCAAACAAAAAAGATGCAACCAAAAACATACACATCAACACAAAGATTTTACTTGGAAATCCAAACTGGGAAAACCAGAGTGATTTTTAGTATGTTCATATTTATATATATATTGCAACATCCATAAACTGCCAATCCATACACTGGATTAGGGAATTAAAAAACCATGGGCTAAACCATCACATGCCACAATGCCACCAAAAACAAAAAATGTGTGCTGAAAACCACGAAAAACAATTGCAAAATAGAGCCATTTTTTTTTCAATTTGTAATATCACATTAACACACAATTTTCTTGGAAACCTAAGCCGAGTAAACCAGAAAGATTTATCATTATATTCATCTTTACAGAATTACAACATATATATATATATATATATATATCCTGCGACATGCGTAGACTATCAATCCATTTACTACCTTGGATTAGGTAATTACAAAACCATGGGCTAAAGTATTTTTTCTAGAAACTCTACAACTACTTAGATGAATTACTGAAAACAAGGCAACTAAAAACTGAAACCAAATTTACTTTCACCAAGATACAAAGTTTCTTAACAATTTATAAGTGCAGAAAATCCAAAAAATTCTAATCTGCTAATATGAGCTATCTGAAATATAATTTCTTCTCATATAAACACAAAATTTCTCTACTAAACTTTGCAGCAGAATAGGAACATAAATAAACACAATTCACACAATTCAAGACACAAAATTTCTAGGGAACCCAACTGGGAAAACCCTCTGATTGTTGAAAATATTATTGATAGAAATTGAGGAATGATATCTTACAATACAACTCTGTTTTCAATAGAGAATACACCCTTCTCTCTGCCTTGCCTAGGCTTGAAAAACATGCTTGTTGTAGCCTAATCTTCTCCCTAAATGCTTGCGCAATAGGTGCTCCTATAAATAGGAATTTCCTCCTATTTCGATGCGCACCACCCAAGGGAACTCTTCCTCACAATAATTATGTGCACAAGTTTCTCTTGCACTCTCTTCCTCACAAGCTCGCACACAACCTTGTGCGTACTCCTATTTCTTTGTCTCACCAGCCCATGCTCACAAAACAATGACTAACAGTGTGTCTTTGCTCCTCCTTTTAAAGCAATTCGAATGGCCAAATTTGGTGAGTTTCTAATTAAGGAGTTTGCTTTTGTGATTTTTTGAGTTAGCATGAGTTAACCACTCATGTAACTCCTCCCATCTCTTGAGACTCAACCACAAGTTCTTTTCCTCAATTAACTCACACTATAAGACTGATAACTCAGCATTCCACTTTGACACATCAGTTAACTACTTCATGAACACTTCCTAAATTTTAGGAATTTGCCCTAAATTTTAGGAACTCATCCTACTTTTTTGGAATTAGCTCCTAACTCATAGGAAATTGTGCATGCTCAAGGAGAAACTCGTTGAGGTTCCTTGAATTAAGGCACAAAACAAGGAACCCATTCTCGCTACAAATTTCAACACTCCCTCTTAGCGAGGAAGGTGTTCCTGGAAGAACTTCATCCACCTAGATCTGTCTCCAACACTGCCAAGTTCTCCGCTGCTGCAACTGCTCCCTCTGAACTAGAAGGCTTCCATGCTTTCTTCTGTGGAACCTAATTTGAAGACCTGTTCTTTCCCACCATGTTCTGCAAGTCCAAATTTTGCCACTATCAATGATCATAACTCCTTACGAATACAAACTGTGAAAGCGTGGCCTATAAGACACATGGGTGTCGAGATAGTCATCACATGAATCTGAGTTTTGTCCTTCATACACATTCTAATACTGCCATTATAAGACAGTTTGAGAGAATGTAAAGATCTTTTCCCAAGAGTTACATTCACTATAGTCACAAAGACACCACACCCATTACATCATGAAGATATTATAGGTGTGCCAAGATTTTTATTGAGAGACCAAACAGGTTTGTCACCTCTAAATGACAGAATATATGCTTAGACAGTCATTATATGCTAAGAGATCAAATGAATGTTTAATATATTGCCACATTCATCCTAAAGAACATATGTTTGTTGAGAATGTCATTTAATACGAATTCTATAATATTGTTGAGGTTGTTTGTCAATATGTCAAGACATATATGTTTAAGTCCATTCATACTTTTCAGCCATATATATCAGATCTGTCTCCAAACAACCACTTAGATAATCACCATAGGAACCTGAATTTTGTTTACTTGAATGCTGGAAACTGAGGCATCTGAATCCACAAATTTAATCTGTTATTTGAATGTCAGAGGCATGAACTCATATTTACAAAATATAGGATGATATTAATTTTTTTTAGCATAGGATCTGTATCTAGAAGCAATGAAGTATACAAGTATGTAGGCACTTACATGATACTACAACGTATTGCTTAAAATGATACTTAAAGGCTCCATTGGACTATATCAAATGCAATTTGTTGGTGTAAGGATTTTATTTACATAAGTCACAAGGATAAAACAACGACCAGATCTACCCATTCAACATAAATGATAAAGACACTCAACTACAAGTTTCAAAGCAGTGAAGAATTCAAAAAATTTGCCACATTTGAATGGATCTGAATTTTATGGCAAGCATATGATAAAAGCTGGTCTTTGCGTCCAAGGCATCAAATTCATTTAGCATAACATGTATGATTTTCAAATTTGATGGAACACTCAATATTGTTAGGTATTAAATTTTAATGTTTGTTTCTACTCTATGATGTTCTGTGATTAGATGGTGGGGTATATTTTTAAACAAAAAACCATTTTTGGTGAGGATTTGTTGAAATGACTTCTTAGAATATTTCTGTGCAGAAAAATTCACTGGATGATATGGAATTTTTGAGTCATCTTGGTTGAAGAGCATACTATATGTTGATGATGTTACCCAAAACAAACTCTATGTTGCTTTATCGAATACTTTATGATCTGTTTTTCTTTCATGAACTTTTGGGATCCTCAGTCTGGATTTGTCAACTTCTGTTGGACATAAGGAAATATGTGCCTCCCTTGGTTAAATCTCGTTTTTTAGCATCAGTGTCGTGGGGCTTTCACATTTTTTGGCAATGAGTAGCTACATAATTATTCTTTGTCCTTCTAGAGAGTCTTAATCCCAATTTGTAAATTTTTATTTTGAAAAATATATTTAGATCTTTGATTTCCAATGGTACTTCCCTTATGCATGCAGAAGGGTCCTTGCCACTCCCCTGTTCTATCAAGATGAAAATTGCATTGGGTGCAGCAAAAGGTCTGGCATTTCTTCATGGAGGGGCTGAAAGACCAGTGATTTATCGGGATTTTAAAACATGCAATATTTTGCTGGATTCAGTTTGTACCTACAACTTCAAAATTATGAGATGACTCAGTGTTACACTTTGGATTCTCTTAAGTCTTTATGGCGAGATATGTACTTGGTGCAGGAATACAATGCCAAGCTGTCTGATTTTGGACTAGCAAAATATGGACCTGAGGGAGACCACCCATGTTTCAACTCGAGTTATGGGAACATATGGTTATGTTGCTCCAGAATATGTAATGACTGGTGAGAATTTTAACCAGTTTAAAACCTGTGGCAATAATATCTTGGTGAGGAAATTTTAAGATTGATACAAATCAACAAGATTTCTAGCCTCTTTAAGGGTCCTGTCTAGTAAATGGGGCAAGTAGCAAAACTGACAAGTTTGTTTTGGGAGAATTTTTCAGGTCTCGTCCTATTGGCCTAATGTTGAATGTAGACCAACCAATTTTCAAGACTCAGGACAGTTTATATGAGGTTGAATTTTCCTTAATTTATGAAAAAAGTATCTAAACATGCATACGTCTCCTAAAAGAAACATGTGTTTGGTGATACATATTTAAGTTGATCTCAATGTACTCTTCATTGGATTCTCTCTTATTCTTGAGTTATAGATTAGCACGGGCATTGCCTATTACTGATGTGAATTTTAATAAAAGTTAGCATAGACATTTCAGAGATTTACAAAGATAAACAAGACTAACTGAGTCAATGATTAAGGTTGGAAGTTAGGACAGTTTGCAAACTGCATTTTTGTTCAGTGACTGGATTGATGCATCCAAAAATAATCCTATTAAAACCTTTAGATGGAGAATTTATTATAATACACAATTTGGCTTTCTTCAGTTCATACTATCTAGGTTTTTAGCTTTACTAGTTCACACTTTACTGTTTCAAACATCTTCCAGGCTTCAAAATCACTCATCTCCTACCATCTGAAGCTAAAGTGAATAATCCCCTGATGGACAACTTTAGATAAATTGGAATATCTGATCTTGTGCATATAGGATGCTCTTTGCAGAGACCTGGATCAGTGGGAAGGAGGGTGTCTTATGTGATTGTAAAAAGGGCCTGGACGGAGATACTATTGCAAGGGTCTCATGGGTGGACGTAAGAGATCTCCTCGAGATCTCATGAATCTGCATACTGAGGTGACACTTCTCTCTTCCTGTAACTTATTGCTTTTGTGTGTGAGGTCTACAAAGTAGGGAGGTGATCATCCTGTTGTGTGGGTTGATGGGAGTTATTCTAAGGCTCCTACATTTGAGTCTGTTGTGGGTGGAAAAGCCGACAAGTCAAATTGTGCCCTTACTGGATGAATTTACAGCATCAAAGATTCTTTATTCAACATACTAGAAAATCTATTGTTTCAAGTGATACTATTGTTGAAGTCATATAAGGAAGCCTCTATTGCCTACATATTAGATAAAACCTTTGTACAGTGCAAAACTTTGTAGTGATATCTTTTGCTAATATTTGAAGTGTTTTCTTCCACTTCTAACATCCAAATATACAATGCATATAACCTATAAAATTATAATATAACTTCATACATTGCAGTGCTCTCTCTAAAAAAGGTTCTGAGAAATCCCTAAGCTCAGAAATATTTCCTTCACTGAAAACTATCAAGTCTTTGCATCTGAAAGAATTTGAACAGGAATAGTTTTCCTTCCCATAAAACATATCAGTCCCCATTTTTTTACCATATTCTTCATCTCATGGATCTATTTGCAAACCAGTAGGGAGTTCTAATAATTATATAGAATCTAGATTTGCAAGACAATATTTTTGCTAGAGTTTTCTCTTCATGGATTTTTTGTTATGGGCCTATTTAAATTTGAATATTCTGCTACCTTCATGATCACTAATCAAACTCATCACCACTACTACACATGGGATCATCACCAGGAGCTACATAAACATCATTTGGCTCAGAGTCAGAGGACTCCTCAAACTCCTCTCCAACCTCAATATCAGTGCTAGTAGTAGCATGAACAACAACACTACACTTAGCAGAACTAGAAGAACACGTTTTCCAAATTGCACGAGAACTACTTCCCTCACGAGTCACCATGTGCCATGTTTTGTCTCAGTGGTTCGCTTCCTTCATCTCCTGGTTCAACTACCATATCTTCATTGGAACCAACACCCGAACTCCACTAGACAACGATTCACCATTTTGTACTAGTGATTCGCCATTTGTACTGGTGATTCGCCGTGATTTTACAAGATAATATAATATCGTGAGAGATTCGCCAAAAAAATTATATATACATATTATATTATTAATAAAATCGCCTTCCATTTTTCCTATGTATCATGGGGATTCGCCCATTTATTATACATGTAAATTTAGGGGGGTTCTTAAAATTTTCCCTGTAACCAATGTATGGTTGGCTCTGGTAAACTAGATTTCGTCCCATTTTTCCATATTGTAATTTCCCTTGAAATGGTTGATTTTGAACCAACTAAACTTGAAAAGGTTGGTCTGTTGAAGGTTGTCCCTTAACAGTTTTTCATGTAAAAGGTTTCCCTCAAATAGATTGACCAACAAAGGGTTGGCCTTGAAAAATTTGACCTCGAAAAGGTAGACTTGTTTGTACCATTGTTGCATTACGTTTTCCTACAGAAGTTTGATGAGTAGTAACCTGAGGAATCACATGTGTAACAGTTGGTGTTGATATTTGAAGGGTCATAACAATAGGGACTTGAGAAACTCCCGGGATAAGTGTACTTGGTTATTGAACATAAGTTTTCACACCGGATTGGATAGGAGTACTAGGAGTACTCAGACCAGCTTGTTGACTACTTGTAATTTGAAGCACACCTTGAACAAGTAGTTGGACTTGGGTAAAACCAAATTGTCCAACTGGCTAAGCAAGTTGATTATAAGTTACTTGCAATGTAGGTTTCAAAGACTATTGCGTAAAAAAAAGGTTCCACAAAGTCTTTATCCTTGGGTAATGAGTTCCCATTGAAGGTTTTCATGCATAAGTTTGACTATAAACAGTTTGAGGCATTGGAACATAAGTTTGATAATTACCAGGAATATTTTTCCCTACAACTGGGGGATAGGTTCCATTAAAAGGTTGTCCTCCTTGAAAGGACGGTTGCCCTTGAAAATTTTGTTGGCCTTGAAAATATTGTTGCCCCTGGAGAGGCTATTGTCCTTGAAAAGGTTGTTTCCCTTAAAGAGTTTGTTGTCCTTGGAGAGGTTGTTTCCCCCCAGGCGCTATACAGCCACCTTGTGAGCTAAATTCAGAATATTCCCGGAAAACATATAGACATGTTCTGTTGTCAAGGATTCAGTGGTAGATTCAAACAAACCAGTTGACATGGTAGAAGTTTCAAAGAATGGAGATGCTCCTGAGAAAATTCCATAAAGCGACTGATACCCAGCAGGAACAGAAGGAAAACCATACAAAAATGTTTCTGGTGAAGAAGAAAACATAGATGACTCAGTAGACATGCTTTGAGAATCCATGTTACTATTTCTGGGTAAAGAGTAGAATGGTATTCGATGTGGTGACTGAGTGTAACTAGATCTGTGCAAAAAATCGGTAAATTGATGATACCAAGGATTTGATCTAAAAGCAATGAAAGGGTAAATTGGTTCTCTAAACATTAGATCTAAAGATTCTTGACAAGAGGTAATTGTAATCTCTTCTTCCACGTCATATATATCTTCAATGCTAATTAGGTCAGGTGGAAGATTCTCAGTGATGAAAAGTTTCACTCGAGGTGAACAAGGACAACTAGGAGTCGAGGCTATGAGATCAGAAGGTGACTCAAACGAAGTGGAATCAGATTCAGCCTCAGATATTTTAGGTTCAGTGATTTGTGTATCCGACAACTCACTAGTAACAGATTCAACTGTAATTACTTTAGAAATTTCTGGTTGTTTTTTATCTTTTTTAATTATCTGAGGTTGATTAACTTCGAAAGCATGATGTATTACAATGGATGTTTCTCCTTATTCGGTAGACTCGGTTCCTGATTGTTGAAATCTTTCATGAGTTTTGATTTTTTCCAATTGACTGGATGTATATTCAGGGGGTTTCCCCCACATTCTACGTGAATGTCTCGGTAATTCAACCACGGTTAATCTTTTTAACACAAAAAAAAAAAAAAAAAAAAAAAATACACCCAAGGCCTCTAAAAATCAAACAGATTAACACACACCTACAAAATCTAAGAGACAAACCACACACAAATAATATGTTTCCACAATAAAAACACTAGTTGGTGATGAAATCCAACGTCGCGGAGATTAATGTGGAAAACTGGCAGTTGGAATAATTACCCTAACAACCTGCTTAATGAAACAGTCCAGTGCAAGTAACTTCACTATGCCATTTCGAAGTGAAGAGTACCCTCTAGAAAGTCCAAGTGAGTCTAGTCAACGTCTTCTCTAGGTACAATGGAACCTTCCCTCCACAGTCACCTTGGGAAAAATCTTAAATATTATGGCCACTAAGGTCACAATATACATGCAAGGTCAGAGTATCAAATCTCAATCCCCTTGAAAGATCCTCGACATGGTAAATCTAATGTTTGCTAACAAGTGACCCCAGGGTCCTCGACAATGGTTAATTCGAGGTTTATCATTTGTATTACGTGCACATCTTCTATCTTTGCTAATGAAGTAGGTATGATTACCTCACTGGGTCCGACATGACCTCTTGCTTGACTCTTTTAAGAAGAGTTTCCCAGAGCACAAATGCAACAATTGGATTTCCCTATCACAAGATTCTACTTGTTTGTTTTATCTACTTTGGAATGTTAATTACAACCTATTCCAAAGCACTAGTCGTAAGCTAAATTGGTGGAGTGAGCGCTAGAAAATGTAAAATATATCTAGATTAATTTTGTTAAGCGTTGTATTGATTTGGATGTTATTTACGCAGAGGGGTATGGAGATGAACTTGATGATATTGTGACCTGACTCAAAATACTCTAAATGCATCAATATGAAAATGCAACTCTTTGTTTCGATGAACTTATATTTAAGAGAAAGTTGAAGGAATTTTGGACTCAAAAAGTACAAGGTTCCTAAAACTTCACATAATATTTATTTTTCATCAAGAAAACAATTTCATTTACAAGCATGACCAATATCTCTTTTGTGATGAAAAATTCTGTTCATTACAAAGCCAAAAACTACAATTTTGATGAACAAACAATTCTCAAAAGAAAAGCAACTTATAAAAACCTAAAAATTGTAAAAACTTCAAAGAAAATCAAAGCTATTAACAAACAATCCTAACTAAGATACCTATGAGTGTCTTTTAATGATTTCTCTTAGATGTAAGCAAACTAAAATTTTTTCCACTTGAACTAGCAGAAATGAAATCATAAAAAAACTAGTTTGAGACAAATCACACTTTGGTAATCTAGAAGTTTTTATTTTTGCAATCGAGTAAGAAACAACGCAAATAAGTAAGGCTGGAAATAATCCTTGGGGCTCAAGAAGGAAATAATATAAAACTAGTGATATTTGGCAATGAATTTATTTTCCAAAAAGATAAATATATCAAACCAGGGAAAACCATAACTGAATTATGCAAAAAGGATGATTTATCAAAACATACTCTAAGGTGTTAAGGAAGAGTTCATAGACAGACTCTGAGAGTTGTTATAAATCAGGTTAAACCTTAAGAAATTTTTTATTTGACTCTGGAAAAGAAAATCTTAATTTTTTCAAAATTTCCCAGGGGTTGTGCAGTTTTTCAGTGAAAACTAGTGTCCATGCACACTTAACTATACTGGAAACTTGTGCATGTTATCGCTCTGTTTTCCACAAAAAAACACGTAGGGTAGAGAAAATTTGGAAAAAACAAATTTAAGGCTTTCTATCTCAGAGAATATAAAAGGTTATATACCCAACCACACTTAGAAAATTCAAACTAGGAAAGCTATAATGTCAAACCAAACAAAATAAAGGGAAAAATAAACTTTTCTTCCCGAGTGGAGTTGCCAATTTGTTTCATGGACTAATCCCTCTTGCGGATGTTAGCACTCCACTAGCTCTCAGAAGGCTGAAAAGGATACCAACAAAGGTAACCACAAAGCACTTTGACATAGTAGCTAGCCCTACTAGGCTGAGAGGACTCTCTCAATGCGATCACATCCAATTGACTGGATCATGAAAGGTTTTACGCTAGGTATGCATATTAGGGTTTGATTTTTATTTTGAAGGTTTGTGTTGGATGGTGAATTAGGTCTACAAAAAACTAGGTCAGGGCTCTGGAAATCAAATTTGCAGAGATGTAATGGGGAAAGTTAGGCACACACTTTATCACTTTAAAGGTATCTTGGTGGATATGGTATATTGATAGGGTTTCAAAACAAGCATGAATATCATGAATTCGTTTATATCAGAAGAAAATGAACATAAATGTGAAAGCTTCTCCAAAACAGAGCATCAAAATTAATGAATTATGTTCATCAAACTTAGAAATCAATCACATAAGACATGGAAATGAAAATGGAAGGTAAAATACATTCAAACATATGATCAGAGAAGAAGAAACATTGCTAAAACAAATACCACATGAATCCCACCACTATAGCTGCAAATTATGTCTACTAGTTCCTGTCAAAATCACAAAATACACTAGTGTTCCAAGCTAAATTCCATAGCATCCAACCTTTGAAAATGATTGCAAAAGGCCTCATATAGCCACTGAGGTCGAAATCCTCCCTTGGAGGTCAAATTTTCCGGCAATAAATTCAAATACATGCATCTATCTAAAGTCTGCTACACACTAGGGAGGTTACACAACAAATTCCTCCTTTATCTAACCATTAAGAGACATATCCTCAAAGCAATAAATGGAGGATAAGACACCTATTCAACTCCATTTTTACCATTTAATTTTTCATTTTGACTTTTACAGTCATCCAAATTCACCTTTTTACTTTTATAAAAGTCAAACTAGGAATTTTCAAAAATTACACAGTGAAAATTTAATTAAAATCTCAGAAAATTGCAAAAAGCACAATGCCCTGTTCGACGCAAATTTTAGGCACCTTCCTTAACTCAAAATTGAAATATGAGAGAATGGTAAACTAGCCCTATTTGTCTAGTTTCCATAACATCTTGAATTTTTTAAAATTACCCATGGTAAGGCCTTCAAAAACTCACTCTCCCAAGACTGGTAAAAAAGCGTAGCGAGGCCTCAAAAAACAAGGCAGAAATGTGTTTTTTAGGTGGTTTTTGACAATTTTCACCCTGTAAAAGCTGATGACTTGGGCTTCCGGGTGTCCAAACTGTTGGAAATATTGTCATTGATGGCAAAGGAGAAGAAAGGAGCAGCACCTGAACTATCACTATGGAAAAAGAGAAGAAAGAAGAACCAGCAAATACGCAAAGGAGACAGGCAAGAGGTAGCCTAGGCAGCAGAAGCAGCAGAGGAATTAGAGGCAGAGTAGTGAGGTTGAAAGGGCCATTTGATTTGAATATCTGACCAAAAACAAGGAGGCTTTGTAAGTAAATTCATTGTATATATGAAATAATCTATTCTGATGAGGGTTTGGTCTTGAAAGATGTAAAAAGATTCGATCTCAAAGGAGGGTCATACACCCAGTTGTGTATATACAGTGAATACAGAGAAACAATCATGCACTGTCATGCACTATCTGTGCACTGTCATGCATAGTAATTGAATACAGAGAAACAGTCATGCACTATCATGCACAATAATTGAATACAGAGAAACAGTCATGCACTGTCTGTGTGCCGAAGAGGGTTGGAGACTGGAAACCTGACCTTTGTGGAGTTATCTACCAGTAGAAGTTCGAAATTGCATCGAGAATAGAATGAGAGAAAGCGCACAAGAATAGCAGTGATACCGATTAATATAAGTAGAATCGTGAAGTTAAGATGTGGCAGATGTGCTTTGGAACAAGGGCGAGACCCTAGCATGTGAAAGCCTGTGGATATGAGGCGTTGGTGTTGAACATAGAGAATCTGAGAAAGAAGTGATGGCACAGAGTTACAATGAAACCTTAAATTTATGCGATGGATGTTTTAACTTGCAAAGATCCTGAATCGAATGAATAATTGAGAAGCGGAACCATGAAGAACGAAGTGGAACCATGAAGCAATCCTAAGAAACCACTGATGGTATTCGCAAAGTTTATAACCGGTAAGCTTCTTCGAAAATAAAAACGTGATATCGTTAGATGATGGACGCGTGGCAAAAGTGGTAAGAGTAAAACCACTTTTATCGCGTTTTTTTTTAGTGTTAAATTTCGGGAGGAAAAAAAATGCGATATTCTTTATATTCGTTGGATCACCGAAGTTCGATGCGATGACATCTCAACCGTTGGATGTGAAGGGTAGTTTAAATTCTGGGACCCATTTATATCATGTGAATTTGGAGAATTAAATTCCGTGCAATTTGATCACGCGACTATCGTTGGATGATTGAGTGGTAGCGCGATAGACCTACAGCCGTTGGATGGGCGTGATGGTTAACAAAGGTATGGCCAGCGTTATTTGCATTGATAAGTGTTTATTAAATATTTGACATGTGGGCCCGAATGTTATTGGCACTGGAATTTTAACTTAATGCCGTGAAGGTTGCAGATGTTGGATGTATAATGTTTATATGCGTTGGTGTTAATTAACCAAGGTCAAGCTTGGTAGGTTTTAAAATGGAAAGGGCGCATATATGTATATACTTGAGTTGATCGAACATAAAATTCAAATTGCTACATGGGAAACATATGAAGGGTTTTACTTTATCCACAGTTGATATTAATCGAATGGGATATTTAGATGGGGACGCATTGTTATATGTGAGCTGGCGGGCCCACAAAGTTATTTTATAAATTGGTTCTTATACAAGGTCACATATTGGCATTTATCTTTCCATAACATGAAAGCCCACGAAACTAGTGGATAGTAAATAAAAGTTAAAATATGGGTTAATAATATATGCAGTTTGAAATATGTTCAGGGCCAGACATTTACATGCATCGGGTTATATGGTTACTTTGGGTTTAACAAAGTCAACCAATGAAAAGATGTTAATACGTTGTGGGGCCAAAACTCATGTTAATGTAGGTACATATTATATAATGTGGCCTATTATATAAGTTCTGTTATATTCAGATTTATGAGTGGTGGAAAGGTGATGCTCGAAATTAAATCAAGGTTTAAAGAACTGCATATACATTTTACGCAATATCAAATATTTATTCGATAAGTTATAGAAGGGGTCTCTAGCATATGGTTTAAACTTCGGATTGAAGAAAGGATTTTACAGCGGGCTTAATAATAGAGGTTGAATGTTAAATATATATATTAGCGCAGTGTTTTAATTCAAGGTCAAACCTTTGATATAGAATGGGGTATCGAATGAGTTGACATTTGAAATCAAATGACTTGATATGCCACAGAGCGGGTTGTTGATACTTTAGTCTTAACTAAAAGCGAAGATTATATTTGATATAATATATGTGCTGGGCTAATGTCTATTTGAATATTAATCCGAAGATCATGAAATGGGTTATTTATATGGTTCTAACCATTGAGGGAAATTTAAAGCTTCCGCATAGTGTTAGACATTTCCCAGACTTAAAATTATTTGGGGGCTAAACTTGTAATGCAGTTATATATATGCAGCAGATACACAATTGCAGTAAACAGGAGAGTGTGAAGAAACTAAAAAAGGCAGTGACAGCAACAGAAAAGACAAACACACAATGAACCAAGAACTGAAAGGGTTGAATGAGACATCTTAGTTACAAATGTAAATGTAAATGTTTTAATTAATTTTATATTGTTTGTGATGAAAAAGCAAGTCTCCATAGGCAAACAAAACTACAATGTAATATTGAAATTTGTACATATTGTTATATTTTTCTGAATGAGCTGGACAAAGAAATGAGAAGGCGGAAGTCAAGGAGTCATCGCTGTTCACTTTGAATTCCCTGTTGAATACAAACAGTCAAGAGTTTAACTCTATAAATGATATCACATAGATATGCATAGAGAGGTTAGAGAGAATGGAGAATTGAAGCAGAGAGGGTAAGAAGAAGCAGGAGCAGATAGAGAAGCTGAGAAGACTCAGAGATGATATAAGGCAAATAAGGCTGATGGACCCGGTGAAAAGGAAGCAGAATTGAGTGATATCAGGTAAATGTTCTGTCATTTTAGAAAAAGGTATTAAGTTCATTACTTCCATATCAAGTTGTAGCTTGATAGATGTCAGTTGTAGCTGGTTGAGGTAGGAGCCTCCTGTAGGTTGTAGCTTGCAGAAAATAGATGGGAGTTGGAGCTTCCTTGCAAGTTGTAGCTTGCAGAATTGAGTTAGGAGTCTCTTGTAGGTTGGTGCCTATAGAAAATCAGTGGTGAGAGGGAGTTGGAGCTTGCCTTTGCATCACAACAATAATAAGATGTGGTTTTCTCCCTTATGGGTTTCCACTTATATCTGTTGTCTATATGCATGATGATTATGTGTTGATACTCTGTATTTATTCTGCTTAATACCTGCTGCTCATTTATTAAGATTGTTGTTCCATTGTATATTAAGTTGATCACAAAATGATGATGTGAATGAGTATAAAAGAAAGTTTAATAAGAACATGACTTCATTAAACTGATTCACCCCCCCCTCTCAGTTTAACCAAGTCTTCAACAATTGGTATCGAAGTCGGTTCCTTCTATATCAGTTTAACAACTGGAAGGAGATCCTAGGTCCCCAGGATGGCTAGTGTAGAAGGATGCTCAAAAAATAAAGCCCCTTTGTTCACTGGTACAAATTATGCCTTCTGGAAGATAATAATGAGGACGTACATAATGTCTCTAGGAATAGAAGATTGGGATCCTGTGGAATTGGGATATGCCCCGAAGGAGTCTGACTAAGAGAAAGATGCCAAACAAGACTTTGTAGCTAATGCAAAAGCCATGAATGGACTCTTAAGTGGACTATGTGAGGCAGAATTTATCAAAGTAATGCACAACAAGACTGCCAAAGAAATATGGGATACACTAGAAAACATCCATGAGGGAGACAAAAAGGTGAAGATAGCCAAACTTCAAGTCTATAGAGCTCAGTTTGAAAATATAAAAATGAATGATGATGAAGACATTTCCAGCTTCTTTTTAAGGGTTGCAGAAATTGTGAATAACATGAAAGCTCTAGGAGAAACCATAAAAGAATGTGTAATTGTTCAAAAGATTCTAAGATCTTTACCATCCAGCTTTAACCCCAAGGTTTCTGCCATAGAAGAAACAATTGATTGGGAGAATTTGACCATGAACCAATTACTTGGAAACTTAACAGCCTATGAGATGAGACTGCCACAGAGGAAGTCAAGTGTGAGGGAGGTAGCCTTTAATACAGAGAAGAACAAAGAAGAAAAAGAAGATACTTTCTCCTGATCTGATGAAGAAGAGGCCAAATTTATCATAATATTAGATAGAGGCTCAAGCAATCATAAAGGTAAACTTCCATTTAAATGTTTTAACTGTGGAAGAGTTGGACACTATGCTTCTAAGTGTCCTCATAAGAAGACAAAGAATCAGACTCAAGAATCAGAGAAAACCATGTCAAAGAACTGGTAGAAAGGGAAGAGATTCAATAGAAAATCATTTTATGCTCAGCAAGACAGCAGTGCATCTGAAAGATCAGATGATTCCTCCAATGAATAGGGAACCTCTGAATTTGTATTGATGGCCAAGGAAGAACTTGAAGGATTCCTTCTAGAATATGAGGAAGAAGGTGAAGTAGATCTTGAGGGGGAGCTACGAAGTGCCCTAGAGGAAATAGACAGAATTAAACTAAAATGCAGAAAACATAAAGACATTCTCCTCAAATATGTAAGAGAAGAACAAAATTCAAAAGACCTCATTCAGTTGAAAGTAGAGCTTGAAGAAGCCAAGAAGGTAGAAGACACTCTACTTAAGCAAATTGAGGATAAAATTCAGAAGCAAGAGATATTGGAAGAAGAAGTAGTATGCTTGAGGAAGAAATTAGAAAACACCTAAAGGAAAGTGTCAATAAACACTCCTCAAATGACAAGCTCTGATAAGTTGAATGAAATACTATATGATCAAAGATCTCCTCTGATAAAAACTGGGATAGGCTATGAAGGAGAAACAATTAAAGTCAAAGAAAAGGATAACATGAATACATTTTTTGTAAAAGTTGATAAGGATAATGAAGCGGCTCAGAAGGCTCCTACAGAAGTAGAAGCCTGCAATGAAGTAAACAGAAACAAGAAGGAACCTCAAATGACAAAGAACGAAATAAATAAACAGTCAACTGAAAAATGCCCATATACTCCTGAATATATAAAATTCGGAAGCTATCAAAGGAGATTCTTCCCCCCCCCCCCGAAGAAAAATGTCACTTGTTATGCCTGCCACAAACTGGGACATATTGCTACATACTGTCATACAAGGACAATCAATTCCAACCAGCAAAGGATGCAAAAATTGAAAGGACTACCTCAAGAAAACAAATGGAGAAGACAACCCTTCATCAGGTATGCTAATTGTTTTTATTGTAAGGAATTTGGCCATAAATTCATGGAGTGCAGAACATATGGAAAAATACTGATGTTCAAAACCTCAAGGAGATTTATGAATTATGGAGAGTTTACTCGTACTCATAATTATGCTAAAAATATGATCAAATGTTGTGTATGCCATAAAATCGGACATATGTCTTCCCAATGTCCTCTCAAAGAATGTGGTCCATCTTCCCAGAAAAGGTGAAAAAATAATAGCTGCCTGCAATGGAAAAAGAAGCTGAATAAGTGTGACCTGGCTCTAATAGCCCAAGATCAGAAAATCCAATGGTATTTGGACAGTGGATGCTCAAAGCATATGACTGGAGATAGAAGCAAGTTTATAACCTTTGATGAAAAGAAACATGGAAATGTAACTTTTGGAAATGATAAAGTAGGGAAAATCAAAGGAAAAAGCTCAGTCAGTCTGGATAATGGAAGAGGAAAGGCCCAAGATGTACTATTTGTGGATGGACTGAAAGAAAATCTGCTAAGTGTCAGTAAAATGTGTAATAAAGGTTGTGAAGTTCTTTTTAGAGCACAAGACTATGAAGTAAGATCAAGCACCACAGGAAAGACCTTGATCAAAGGTATTCGAACAGAAAGTAATGTCTATATAGTGAAAGAAGAGAATGAAGCATGCCACCTAAGCAAACTTGATGAATCATGGTTATGGCATAGAAGATTGGGACAACTTAAATTTTATCACATCATCAGTCTGAGCAAGAAGAAAGCAGTCAGATATATGCCAGCAATAAAAAGGCCTTCAAATACCATATGTAAATCTTGCCAACTGGGCAAACAGACCCGCACATCTTTTAAGACCAAAGATGAACTATCAAGTAGTAGGCCACTTCAGCTTGTACACATGGACCTGTGTGGACCTTCCAGAACTAAAGCACCTAGTGGAGAATCTTATTTCATGTTGATAATAGATGATTTTTCCATAATGATGTGGGTATCATTTCTCAAATATAAATCTGAAACACTTGAGAAATTCAAGATATTCAAGGCATTGGTAGAAAATCAAACAGGATAAAAGCTAAAGTGCATCAGATCAAAGAGAGGAGGAGAATTCACATATTATGATTTTGCAGACCTATGCAATGAACATGGGATAAAACAACAGTTTACAATTGCAGGTACACCTCAACAAAATGGAGTGGCAGAGAGACAAAACAGGTCAGTACAATATATTTCCAGAGCAATAATGCAAGAAAGTAACATTCCCCAAAATTTATGGGCAGAAGCAGTACACACAGTTGTTCACATTCTTAACAAAGCTCATTTAAGACCAAACTGTGACAAGACTCCTTACAAATTATGGCATGGTAAACCAGCATCAATCAAACACTTTAGAGTCTTTGGAAGCAAGTGTTTCATAAAAAATAATGATGAAAAACTGGGGAAGTTTGATGCAAGAGCAGATGAAGGAATATTTCTAGGATATGCATCCAAGAGTAAGGGTTACAGGTGCTACAACAAAACACTACACAAAATTGTGGAAAGCATTGATGTAAGATTTGATAAAGATCTACCAAACAGAACAAGAAGTACAAGATGCAGCAATCCTCCAGAAGATAATGAAGAAGAAAACCAAGATAATGATGAACTGAGCCAGACAACAGAAGATACCGAATTAAACTCAAAAGGTCCCTCAAGACACACTCAAAAGAATCATCCAGAAGACCAAATCATTGGGGACAAGAGTGTGGGAGTCCAGACAAGAAGACAACTTGTTGAACAGACAGAAGAAGTACACCTAGCCATGCTATCTCAAATAGAGCCAAAGAAGTTCGAAGAAGCCAGCAAAGACAAAAACTGGGTAAATGCTATGAATAAAGAACTAGACCAAATTGAGAAGAACAACACATGGGAATTAATTCCAAGACCCACTGGGAAAAATGTCATTGGCTCAAAATGGATATTCATGAATAAGATGAATGAACAAGGGCGGGTTATCAGAAATAAAGCCAGACTTGTATGCAAGGGATATTCACAAATTGAAGGTCTTGATTATGATGAAACATTTTCCCCTGTAGCCAGAATGGAATCAATCAGAATGTTTTTGGCCTTTGCATGTTATCATGATTTCAAGACATATCAAATGGATGTGAAGTTTTCCTTCCTGAATGGAGATCTAGAGGAAGAAGTCTACATGGAACAACTTGAAGGATTCTCCTTAACAGATAAACAAGACTCTGTGTGCAGATTAAAGAAAGCCTTATATGGGCTGAAAAAAGCTCCTCGTGCATGGTATTCAAGGCTGGACAAATACTTGCAAAAACAAGGTTTCAAGAAAGGAGGAGTAGATAGCAATCTGTACATAAAGGCTAATGAAAATGAACTCTTAATTGTAGTAGTGTATGTAGATGACATCGTGTTTGTAAGTAACAAAGATAAGTTAGCAAAAGGATTCGCTAAAGAAATGAAATCAGAATTTGAGATGTCTATGATTGGAGAGCTCACCTTCTATTTAGGACTTCAAATTCAACAAAATAACACAGGAACATTCATCTCACAAGAAAAATACTTAAGAGAGATGTTGAAAAGGTTCAAAATGGAAGACTGCAAACCTGTGTCAACTCCCATGATCACTAGATGCAAACTATGTGCAAATGATGGATCAACAGATGTAGATCAAAAACTCTACAGATCCATGGTAGGAAGTCTGCTATACCTAAAAGCTTCTAGACCAGACATTGTGCTAGTTGTAGGACTTGTGGCAAGATATCAATCAGCACCAAAACAAAATCACTTACTAGCAATCAAGAGAATATTCAGATATCTACAAGGAACTGCACATTATGGGCTATGGTATTCAAAAGGAAAAAAATTCACTTTGACAGCATATAAAAATGCAGATTGGGCCAATTGTGTGGATGACAAGAAAAGCACAAGTGGAGGTGCATTCTATTTGGGAAAAAGTCTGGTGGCATGGCTAAGCAAGAAGCAAACTTCCATCTCTCTATCTACAACAGAAGTAGAATACATAGCAGCAGCAACATGTTGCACACAAGTAATGTGGATGAAACAAACTGTCCAAGACATGAAGGTAAGCATGGATGATCCCATCCCAATCAAATGTGACAATACTAGTGCAATAAGTATATCAAAAAATCCTGTATTTCATTCAAAAAAAAAGCACATCCCTATTAAGTACCATTTCCTCAGAGAATAAGTAGCACAGAAAGTAGTGAAGCTGGAATATGTACCAACAAAGGAACAAACAGCAAAAATATTCACAAAACCTCTTGCTAAAGAACCATTCGAATATCTAAGAGACAAACTAGGAGTAGTGTGTGCAGATGCTACTCCCTGACATGAAAAGAAAGCATCATCCCAGGGGGAGATCAGCAAAGAAATCATCATTCCAGGGGGAGATCAGTCAACAAATATTGTCACAAAAGAGCCAGAGCAAGTGAGCAGTGCATGCAACAGGTCCTCAAGATCATAATATTATGGACAAGATTTGGAAACCACACTAGGAAATGTGCAACCCTTTTCCATTGATGTCAAAGGGGGAGGAAAAGTAAGCAAAAGAAGAAGTATTAAAGTATTGCCATCAATGCCAAAGGGGGAGACTATTGGAAATATTGTCATTGATGGCAAAGGAGAAGAAAGGAGCAGCACCTGAACTATCACTATGGCAAAAGAGAAGAAAGAAGAACCAAAAAATAGGCAAAGGAGACAGGCAAGAGGCAGCCTTGGCAGCAGAAGCAGTAGAGGAATTAGAGGCAGAGTAGTGAGGTTGAAAGGGCCATTTGATTTGAAGATCTGACCAAAAACAAGGAGGCTTTGTAAGTAAATTCATTGTATATATGAAAGAATCTGTTCTGACGAGGGTTTGGTCTTGAAAGATGTAAGGAGATTCGATCTTAAAGGAGGGTCATACACCCAGTTGTGTATATACAGTGAATACAGAGAAATAGTCATGCAGAGAAACAGTCATGCACTACCATGCACAGTAACTGAATACAGAGAAACAGTCATGCACTATCATGCACAGTAACTGAATACAGAGAAATAGTCATGCACTGTCTATGTGCCGAAGAGGGTTGGAGACTGGAAACCTGACCTGTGTGGAGTTATTTACCAGCAAAAGTTTGAAATTGCATCGAGAATAGAATGAGAGAAGGCGCACAAGAATAGCAGTGATACCGATTAATATAAGTAGAATCGTGAAGTTAAGATGCGGCAGATGTGCTTTGGAACAAGGGCGGAACCCTAGCATGTGAAAGCATGTGGATATGAGGCGTTAGTGTTGAACGTAAAGAATCTGAGAAAGAAGCGATGGTGCAGAGTTACAATGAAACCTTAAATTTATGCGATGGAATGTTTTAACTTGCAAAGACCCTGAATCAAATGAATAATTGAGAAGCGGAACCATGAAGAACCGAGCGGAACCATGAAGTGGTCCCAAGAAACCACTGATGGTATTCGCAAATTTTATAATTGGTAAGCTGTTTCGAAAATAAAAACGCGATATCGTTAGATGATGGACGCGTGGCAAAAGTGGTAAGAGTAAAACCACTTTTATCGCGTTTTTTTTTTAGCGTTAAAGTTCGAGAGGAAAAAAATGAGATATTCTTTATATTCGTTGGATCACCGAAGTTCGATGTGACGACGTCTCAGTCGTTGGATGTGAAGGGTAGTTTAAATGCTGGGACCCATTTATATCACGTGAATTTGGAGAATTAAACGTTGTGCAATCTGATCGCGCGACTATCGTTGGATGATTGAATGGTAGCACGATAGACCTACAACCATTGGATGGGCGTGATGGTTAACGAAGGTATGGCCAGCGTTATTTGCATTGATAAGTGTTTATTAAATGTTTGACATGTGGGCCCGAATGTTATTGGCGCTGGCATTTTAACTTAATGTCGTGAAGGTTGCGGATGTTGGATGTATAATGTTTATATGCGTTGGTGTTAATTAACCAAGGTCAAGCTTGGTAGGTTTTAAAATGCAAAGGGCACATATAAATATATATATATATATATATATATATATATATATATATATATATATATATATATATATATATATACTTGAGTTGATGGAACATAAAATTCAAATTGCTACATGGGAAATGTATGAAGGGTTTTACTTTATCCACAGTTGATATTAATCGAATGGGATATTTAGATGGGGATGCATTGTTATATGTGAGCTGCCGGGCCCACAGAGTTATTTTATAAATTGGTTCTTATACAAGGTCACATATTTGCATTCAGCTTTCCATAACATGAAAGCCCGTGAAACTGGTGGATAGTAAATAAAAGTTAAAATCTGGGTTAATAATATATGCAGTTTGACATATGTTGTGGGCCAGACATTTACATGCATCGGGTTATATGGTTACTTTGGGTTTAACAAAGTCAACCAATGAAAATATGTTAATACGCTGTGGGGCCGAAACTCATGTTAATGTAGGTACATACTATATAATGTGGCCTATTATATAAGTTCTGTTATATTCAGATTTATGAGCGGTGAAAAGGTGATGCCCGAAATTAAATCAAGGTTTAAAGAACCGCATATACATTTTACGCAATATCGAATATTTATTCGATAAGTTATAGAAGGGGTCTCCAGCATATGGTTTAAACTTCGGATTGAAGAAAGGATTTTACAGCAGGCTTAATAATAGAGGTTGAATGTTAAATATATATACTGGCACAGTGTTTTAATTCAAGGACGAACCTTTAACATAGAATGGGGTATCGAATGAGTTGACATTTGAAATCAAATGACTTGATATGCTACAGAGCGGGTTGTTGATACTTTAGTCTTAACTAAGGGCGAAGATTATATTTGATATAATATATGTGCTAGGCTAATGTCTATTTGAATATTAATCTGAAGATCATGAAATGGGTTATTTATATGGTTCTAACCATTGAGGGAAATTTAAAGCTTCCGCATAGTGTTATAGATTGCCCAGAGTTAAAATTATTTTGGGGCTAAACTTGTAACGCAATTACATATATGCAGCAGATACACAATTGCAGTAAACATGAGAGTATGCAGAAACTGAAAAAGGCAGTGACAGCAGCAAAAAAGACAAACACACAGTGAACCAAGAACTGAAAGGGTTGAATGAGACATCTCAGTTACAAATGTAAATGTAAATGTTTTAATTAATTTTATATTGTTTGTGATGCAAAGGAAAGTCTCCATAGGCAAACAAAACTCCACTGTAATATTGAAATTTGTACATATTGTTATATTTTTCTGAATGATTTGGACAAATAAATGAGAAGGCAGAAGTCAAGGAGTCATGGCTGTTCACTTTGAATTCCCTGTGGAATACAAAAATTCAAGAGGTGAACTCTATAAATGATATCACATAGATATGCATAGAGAGGTTAGAGAGAATGGAGAATTGAGGCAGAGAGGGTAAGAAGAAGCAGGAGCAGATAGAGAAGCTGAGAAGACTCAGAGATGATATAAGGCAAATATGAAGGCTAGTGGACAGCAGTGAAAAGGAGCAGAATAGAGCTGATATCCAGGTAAATCAGCATGTGTTTTTGAAAGAGTGAGTAAGTTGGTGCTTCCATATCAAGTTGTAGCTTGATAGATGTCAGTTGTATCTAGCTGAGGTAGGAGCCTCCTGTAGGTTGTAGCCTGCAGAAAATAGATGGGAGTTGGAGCTTCCTCAAGTCAGAGTCGTGCACTGAGGTAGGAGCCTCTCAGAGGTTGGTGCCTCCAGAAAATTAGTGAGCAGAGAGGGAGTTGAGTTAGTTTCGCATCACAACAATAATAAGATGTGGTTTTCTCTCCCTTATGGGTTTTCAATTATATCTCATGTCTATATGCATGATGATAATGTGTTGATACTTTGTATTTATTCTCGCTTTAATAATTCGCCGCTCATTTATTAAGATCGTTGTTCCATTGTATATTAAGTTGATCACAAAATGATGATGTGAATGAGTATAAAAGAAATTTTAATAAGAACATGATCGCATTAAACTCGATTCACCCCCCTCTCATTTTAACCAAGCCGTCCAACACAAATTTGATGTATGAGTCATAATTTATCCAACCATGTATAGTTGTGCCATTTGGAGCTCTCCAGAAAAAGTGTAGTGTGGCCCACACTACGCTTTTTGTAGGGTGACTGTGCTAAAAATTGCCCAATTTGACCAAAAATATGAAATTTACCAAAATATTCTCCAAAAATTCCCAAAATTGATGTATGATGTCCCAATGAGGTATGTTATGCAATCATGGAGGCATCAACAAGCAAATCAAGTTTACCCTTCTTCTTTTTCCTGATTAGTGTTTCATTAAGGCTGTCTTGCAATTTCTTAATTTTGATTTGTGCAATCTGATTCCATGTTTGGTAGTGGGAAACCGCGCGTTTATGTATATTGTTATCTCTTTTGGACTTGTCAATGAGCTTTTCAAAGTGAGTATTGACCCTTTCTAGCCAAACTTCCCTATCTTCATTGATTTCCATGGCAACCTTCTCCTCAAAAGTGAGTTCCTCTACAAGAAGTGCTTCGTGTTGTCTTTATAGCTCCAATTCTCTTTTTAGGCCCCTTGTTCTTGTTCTTCTCCTTAGAATCATCATGCTCAACCACTTCTTTTCTTTTCAATTCTTTCCTCTTAGCTTTACGTTTCTCTACCTCCATAATCATTTGGTTGTTTATAAGTTGATTGTTCTCCTGCTCAAGGAATGAAATGATGAATTTGGACCTTGCCAAATTGTCCTGAAGTTCTTTGATTTGAGCATCTTTTTCCTTGATGATCCTTTCTAGGTTTTCATGCTCTTCATGGGTCTTCAAGTCAACTACGTCAAATTCATGCTCTTCATCATGCATAGAAGCCTCATGCATGGATATGTCATGTTTCACTAATGGTGATCCCTATTTTGGTGAAGTAGGCTTGGCCCCTCCCACAATATGTGGAGAAAACACAAGCATGTTCCCTCTTTGATAATTTTTTACCACTTTATTGTTGGACATTGGGTTCAATGCTCCCTGTGTGTTTCACGACATGGACTGACCACCTCTCGTGGATCCTAACTCTGGAGATTGTAGCGGAGACTAATGCTTGCGGGTTTTGGTCTAACGGCAATCGTGATTCCAATAATTGGTATTAGAGCGACAGGTCTCGAGTTCGAAACTCAACCAGCTCGCGTTGGGGGAAATATTGTTGGACATTGGGTTCAACGCTCCCCATGTGTTTCGCGACATGGACTAACCGCCTCTCGTGGATCCTAACTCTAGTGATTGTAGTGGAGACTAATGCATGCAGGTTTTGGTCTAACGGAAATCGTGATTCCAACATTTATCCCCTCCTTTCTTCTTCTTCAATGTAGCCCTACTAGATGAACCAATTTTTGCTTGTGTAGGTGGTGTTGATGATGAAGTAGGTCTAGTACGCTGATTAGAAGAAGTTAAAAACACCTCTGATTCAATGAATGTCTCCCAATATATGACTAGCTATTCTACATGACGTAGGACAATAATTTTGATGAGGGAGTGATGAAATAGGTTGTTTTGTGGTAGCTCATTGTCTCTGTGTTGCACTATGTATGCCATCTTGTCTATACTTTTGAACAGGTAGTAGGGTATGTTGAGAAATTTCACCCTGGTAAAATGCATAAGTAATATGATGTGATAATTGTAGAGCATAGAGAATCTCCCCTCACAAGTAAAATATTTCATGATGACCTTCATCAAATGTGCAAACCTATCAAGGAAGTAACCAAAAGGAAAGAGTTTCTTGATGTTATCTTTGTATTGAGATTTGAGATAGGGTTGATACAATTGAGCATCCAATTCTTGGGTCTTAAACCATATTTCACCCATTTTAGGTATCCCTGTGGTTGCTTCTATAATGTTATTTTTGATGGTAAAGGTTACCCCTGCAATAGTGACTTGACCTTTCTTGAGGTTGGTGAAAAACAATCTGGTCAATTCAGGATGATATTGCACTTTTTGGACCAACTCACAAAATTAAAAACACCCAACATGCTGAAAACACTTGACTGCAAGTGGTGATGACAACAGCTCCCGAGTATCTTATGGTTCATATCTTGACACTTTCCCGTCCTTCTTATAAGTTTTCTTCTCCTCCTCCGTAGTAGACTATGATAGAAAAACCTAGGGGAAAAAACAAAGGAAGGGAAAAATGGAATGGGATAATGGGGTTAGGAAGTAGGGATTTTTGAGATTCAACAAGATGATGAGCTTAGTGAAAATGAGTCGCCTTCACTAAGTGAGCCCATAGGCTATTTTTAGGTGCAAGTCTATTTTTAGAATCTGTCTATTTTTAGACATGGTGATCATATTTCAGAAGTTGCAGGATGTTATTTGTGGATGGTTGATCAAGTTGGAAAAATAGATGAAATTATATTTTTAGAATATTGGGCGAAGTCTATTTATAGATCGTCGATCTAAAAATAGAAGTGTCGATTATTATTAGCTCTTAATAATAATTCGACAATAAACATCATCTTATTCTCTTGGAGCACTTAATTTCAGTGCACAGATTTTTCAAATCATTGGGCTGAAGGAATTACGCAATTCCTAGTGTTCACTGGTGGTTCATGCATGGAGGACTCGGTTAGAACTGAAGTGGAAAAGTTATGACAGAGTTGGAAGAGTAGTTCATGGAGTTGTTATTTAGTTTAACTCAGTTAATGGAGTTAAACTCAATTGAGCTAGTTGTATTTAGTCTAACTAAATGATACACTAGTGAGAGTGGAGTGAATTAATTAGTTAATTAATTCACAAATAAGAACTCATTAATCAACTGAACAATACAGCAGTTAACTACAATGCATGTCAGTTACAGTGGAGACCCAATGGAGAGATAGGTGAAAGGGAAAGATGGATTATCCGTTGTGACTATAGTGATGCATTGATTGCACCACACACACATTGGAGTTGCCAATGAGGATTGCGCAGTCAAGGCAAGGGTAATTCGAATTCATTCAGAGCTTTTCTTCAGCAGGTATTGTGCAGTGGAGGCAGGCTATCAAGTGGCAAGAATCAGTGCAGGGATTTGTAGATTTCTTCTGATTAGTGTGTGCCGATTGATTGTACTGAGAGCTTGATGTACTAAGCTTTGTATGAGATTGTTACATGATCTCCATGATACATAATATATGATATTTGGGGTTTTCAGCTTCAATCTTTCCTGTTAAACAACTGTGTTATGTGTGATTGCTTTTATTTGCTTCATGTGTTTGCAATTGATTTTAATTTCCGCAAAAGATTAATAGTGGAAGGATTATGTATTTAGAAAGAAGATAAAATATTGTTAGATCAAGAGAATCTAGATATATACATGCATCTTGTATATAATTTCTACATGGTATCAAAGCAGTGTTAATTCTTGAACATTGCAATTGTGAAGAATTGTTGAGTTTGTGCTGGTGAATAATTCGAATTTGCTGCAGAAAATTCTTAGTGCGACAGTTGAGTATACATTGAAATGTCTTTCAATGGGTTGTGATTGGAGTATGTCCTTGATGGTAGCTTGAATCACATAGCCTGGAAGGATAGGATGGAGATGGTGCTGGAGGATAATGGACTGAAGGATTTCATCGACAGCGATGTTCCTAAGCCGGGATCTAGTGATGTTCCTAAGTCGGGATCTAGCGATGTTGCATTACTTGACGCATGGCAAAAGAAAGTAGCAAAGACAAGAAGAATTTTGTTGGAAGGTGTGAAGGACCATATTGTGTCCATCCTTCACAGGAAAGCCACTCCATTTGCAATGTGGAAGGCTTTGACAAATTTTTTCTAAAGCAGCAGCGACCAGAGGAAGTTGGCGCTAAAAGATAAGCTCAAAAAAATAAAAATGGAGAAGGGCGACAGTATTCCAAAATATCTCACAAATTTTGTCCACTGTAGGGATGAACTGGGAAGTGTGGAGATTACTGTTGATGATGAAGACTTGGTGAGCTTGGCTCTCCTTGGGCTTCCGAAGAGTTGGCATAGCTACGAAGACTCTGTCAATGGACTGGAGAAACTGCCGGGATGGGAGCGACTTTGGTCAGATCTTGTGCAAGAGGAGATAAGGCGAAGTACCAGGGATGGCTCTTCATCGAAGAATGAAGGTGAAGAGAATTGCGATTTGGCTGCCAAAGCAAGGAAAGGGAAGGGGAATAAATTTCTTCAAAATCCGAAGCTAAGGGCAAGAAGCAGGATTTGTCCAAGGTGAAGTGTTTTCACTGTCACGAACATGGGCATTTCGCCACTAACTGCCCACAGAAGAAGAACAAGAAGGATGTTGGAGCCACAGCTAGAGAGGCCTTAGCCATGAAATTTGAACTTGATTTCTCTTTGATCGCATGCTTGGTCTCAAGCTATATGGGATCGGTGTGGTATCTTGATAGTGGTGCATCTTTCCATATGACGGGAGACAAGGAGTTGTTTAGTGACTTGCAGGAGAAGGACCTTCAAATGCATATTGAGATGGGCGACGATGCTCAATACAATGTGACCGGAATTGGGACCATTACCTTTGAGATGGATTCAGGTAATCCATTTTTGTTGAAATATGTTATGCGTGTTCCAAGTTTGAAGAATAACTTGGTTTCGGTCGCAATGTTGGAAGACAGAGGTTATGACATTTTTTTTAGTGATGGAAAATCTTTCCTACGACATAAAACAACGGATCAAACCAAGAGGATAGGGATTCGAGTTAAGAATCTCTACAAGCTAGAGGTAGATGGTTGTGCTGCAATGATGGGCAAAGCAGAAGAAGTGGTGAGCCGGGATGAGGGCAAATTATGGCACAGGAGATTAGGCCATCTTCACCATGGCGCTTTGAAGATTTTGTAGCAGATTTATACTAGAATTCCCAAGGGTACGCTTGCGCGGTCAGATCAGTGCAAGGGATGTACTATGGGTAAGTTTGTGAATACCACCTTTCATGAGAAGGAGAACCGTGCTTCGGTGATCCTGGAGAGAATTCACACAGACGTGTGTGGACCTTTCTCAGTTGCTTCAATAGCAAAACACATGTATTATGTTATATTTTTTTATGACTATTCTTGTAGATGTTGGATCTTCTTCATGCAGAATAAGAGCAAAAAAGTCTCAAAGTTCTGTGAGTTTAAAGCATTGGTGGAGAAGGAGTCAGGGAAGTAAGTGAAAGCTCTACGGAGCGATAATAGTGGTGAATATAGCTCGAGCGAATTCAAAGCCTTTTGTAGCAAAGAAGGAATTTGAAGAGAACTCATAGCGCCTCATAACCCACAGCAGAATGGGGACGCGGAGAGGAAGAACAGAACTATCGTGGGTGTTGCACGAGCTATGCTTGAGAGGGAGCTAGACTTGCATGCAGTGGAGGAACTATCTGTTCCCAAAGATGAGCCTCCAGATGTGGATCAGCCACAAGAGGAATTTCATGGAGTGGAGGAGTCCACTCATGCAGAACCAAACATCATAATTAGCAGAAAGCGTACCATAGAAGCTGAGAGACTAAAGCTTGATGCGGCACAGAATGTAGGAGTCCCTACACCACAACACAGACAGAGACAGTCACCTGACCGATTTACTGGATACATGGCTCTTATGAGCAAGTGTGTTGTGACAGAGCCATCTTCTTTTGAAGAAGCAGTGCAGGATTCGACATGGGTAGATGGCATGGTGGAGAAGTATGACTCCATTTTCAAAAACAGTGCTTGGGAGATTGTTCCAAGGTCGGTGGGTAAATCAATTGTAGGATCAAGATGGATCTACAAGGTAAAGCAAGCTGCTGATGGGAGCGTTGAGAAGTATAAGGTAATATTTGTTTCCCGGGGCTTCTCACAGATCGAGGGGATTGATTATGAAGAAACCTTTGCACCTGTCGCATGGTATTCTTCCATAAGGACCATCCTTGCTCTCTCAGCGCAGATGGGTTGGCACATTCATCAAATGGATGTGAATACTATGTTCCTTAATGGGATCATTGAGGAAGAGGTGTACATTGAGCAGCCTAAAGGATTTGAGATCTTCAGCAGCGAGTCATATGTGTGCAGGCTCAAAATAGCATTTTATGGGCCGAAACAAGCACCTCATGCTTGGTACACACGGATCGACAGCTATTTCACTGGACTCAGCTTCACCAAGAGTGAGGTAGATGAAAACTTGTACCAAATTGTGGTGGAGGTTAAGCTTTTAATCATTGTTATTTATGTTGATGATTTAATACTAACGAGTGATGAGCAGTTGATACACTCATGCAAGGCAGATCTTGCAAAGGAGTTTTAGATGAAGGTTTTGGGCCTCCTTCAGTATTTCCTTGGATTGGAAATATGGCAGTGGGAAGGTGAACTGTTTGTGTCTCAAGGAAAGTATGCCCGAGAGATACTTGAGAAGTTTCACATGCAAGGTTGCAAGCCTATTGATACTCCTCTTCCAGGAAATTGGAGGAAAGAGGCCGCTACATCGGCAGAGGTAGTGGATTCCATTGTTTATCGAAAGTTAGTGGGTTCGCTCATGTATTTAGTTAATACACGACTAGACATATGCTATGCAGTGAACTAGCTTTCACAAGCGATGGTTAAACCTACCAAGCTCTTTTAGAAGGCAGGAAATCATGTCCTGAGGTATCTTAGAGGCACATCTGAGTATGGCTTATGGTATAGACAGATGGATGAGGTGAAGTTGCATGGCTTCACGGATGCAGATTGGGCAAGCAGCCCAACAGACAAAAATAGCACATCGGGAGGGGTTTTCAATATCGGATCTACGGCAGCTTCTTGGAACAGCAGGAAACAAAGATCTATGGCACTCAGTTCAACAGAAGCAGAATACATGGCAGCAAGTCAAGCTACATGTGAGGCTATTTGGATGAGGAAGATCCTGGTTGGCTTGTTCGATTCACATTTAGATCCTATAGTGATACATTGTGATAATCAAAGTTGCATTAAACTCTCGATTAATCCTATGTTTCATGATAGATCTAAACATATTGATGTCTGGTATCATCATATCAGAGATTGTGTGCAGCGGAAGATCATGTTGCTTCAGTACATTCCTATGGAAGATCAGGATGCAGATATTCTGACGAAGGCACTCACCAGGAGAAAATTATAATACCATAGAGGCAGGATCGGGGTGAAGGATAATCCCTATCCTGTTGAGAGGGAGTGTTGAGATTCAACAAGATGATGAGCTTAGTGAAAATGAGTCACCTTCACTAAGTGGGCCCGTAGGCTATTTTTAGGTGCAAGTATATTTTTAGACTATGTCTACTTTTAGACTATATCTATTTTTAGACATGGTGATCATATTTCAGAAGTTGCAGGATGCTATTTGTGGATGCTTGATCAAGTTGGAAAAATAGATGAAATTGTATTTTTAGAATATTGGGCGAAGTCTATTTATAGATCGTCGATCTAAAAATATAAGTGTCGATTATTATTACCTCTTAATAATAATCTGACAATAAACAGCAACTATTCTCTTGGAGCACTTAATTTCAGCGCACAAATTTTTCAAATCAGTGGGCTGAAGGAATTACGCAATTCCTAGGGTTTACTGGTGGTTCATGCATGGAGGACTCAGTTAGAACTGAAGTGGAAAAGTTATGATAGAGTTGGAAGAGTAGTTCATGGAGTTTTTATTCAGTTTAACTCAGTTAATGGAGTTAAACTCAGTTGAGCTAGTTGTATCTAGTCTAACTGAATGATACACTAGTGAGAGTGGAGTGAATTAATTAGTTAATTAATTTACAAATAATAACTCATCAATCAACTGAAAAATACAGCAGTTAACTACAGTGCATGTCAGTTCCAGTGGAGACCTAGTGGAGAGATAGGTGAAAGGGAAATATGGACTATCTGTTGTGACTATAGTGATGCATTGATTGCACCACACACACATTGGAGTTTCCAATGAGGATTGCGCACTCAAGGCAAGGGTAATTCGAATTCATTCAGAGCTATTCTTTAGCAGGGATTGCGCAGTGGAGGCAGGCTATTAGGTGGCAAGAAATCAGTGCATGGATTTGCAGATTTCTTCTTATTAGTGTGTGATGATTGATTGTACTAAGAGCTTGATGTACTAAGCTTTGTATGAGATTGTTACATGATCTCCATGATACATAATATATGATAGTTGGGGTTTTCAGCTTCAGGCTTTCCTGTTAAACAACTGTGTTATGTGCGATTTCTTTTATTTGCTTCATGTGTTTGCAATTTATTTCTATTTCTACAAAGATTAACAGTGGAAGGATTCTGTATTTAGCAAGAAGATAAAATATTGTTATATCATATGAATCTGGATATATACATGCATCTTGTATATAATTTCTACAGGGATGAATGTCGGAAACATTTACGGGGTGAGGAGGGATGCTAGGGACCTTAGAGAAGTGGAGGGAAGTTAAAAGGATGAGGGAATAGCGCTAGGAAATTTTTACACAAGCCTATACCCTTGGCTGCCTAAAAAACGCAACGAGTAGGGATAGGGTTTGGGGATAGGTCTTAGGGAATGAAAATGAGAGGGACTTATGGTTTTAGGGATGTATTTAGGTGTGTAGGAGGTTATGGTATGGCAGGAGAGGGATAATAGGGTTTTAAAATTATAAAAACAGAGTCTTTAAGAAAAGCGCATCGTAGGAAGAAATTGGCAAGTTTTCCACCATAAGAATGAAAAAATTGAGAGAAAGAGGGTGTGGAGTGCTTCAACTTACTTTTTTCACCCTTGTGAAAGCTTGTGCTGAGCTTGGAGACCTTCTGCAACCCTTTAGAAGCTCATTAAGAGAAAGTGTAGCTCTTCTAGAAAAAGCACAGCGCCAGAAGGAAAAGCACAACGCCAGAAGGAAAAGCGCAATGCCAGAAGGAAAAGTGCAACACCAGAAGGAAAAGCGCAGCAACAAAAGGAAAAGCACAGTGACTGGAGGCAAAACACGATTTTTGAAAATGTATGGGCCTAAACTTGTGAGTAAATGATAAATGATGAATGAGAGCTCGATGCTAGGAAGGAAAAAGAGTGCAAATGAAATGGTCTTGTGTCTTTTCGCCTTTTATAAGCATGAAATGACTCATTTTGAGTGTTGATGGGCCCCATATGTATTTTTCATGCATGACTTTCATTCCTTTGAACTTTGTAACCTTGGACATTTTTTAACCTTGAAATTTTTGTGGCTTCTTTGGAACATTGAATCTCTTTGGAACTTTGAACTTTTTAAAAACTTGAACTGCAGCTTAACTATAACATGAAGTGCTTATTACATATAGAAACATAAAATTACATTTTTTGAAATAAAAATTTATTGAAGAAACTTTCTTTATTACCACAGGCTCCAATTGTTAGATTTTATGCATGAAACGGAAGTTTTGGGGACCTTGAAACCCTAATGACCTAATGGAGAAACTGAACTGAATGAAATCATGGTAATGAAGACTGAAATGATGATGATAATCTCTGAATTATGATACACTCAACTGAGTGATGACATGGACTAGCAATTTAAAAATTTTGGAAAGAGTGGAAAATAGTCCTAAACCTAATGCCCAGTGACGAAATATTTTCTTGAAGACCTAGTCAAATGAAAAAAAATTAACTATGGGGCCCTAAAAAGACATGATAAGAGTCCACTTGATCACTGGTGACAGGATGCAAATACTGACACTAACAATCAACAAGAGCAATCTCCCTATTACCCCAACAGGTAACTAGAAACAAACAACCATTTGAATGCCTCTTTCTCTAAACTATTAGAATTTTATATTATTATAACTTCAAAATGAGGAGTTTATGCTCCTACCTTTCAATCGAGACGTTTGGTGTAGCCTTTTTCCTTTCGCTCCAAAGCAATCCTTCAATGCTGAGAAGAACCTGCAATCACAAGCAATGCAAAGGATCAAAGCACGTACAGTAAATAATAATAATAAATACCAGTTCAACTTAGTGATCAAAGAGTCTAATTATTGACATTATTTCAATGAATTCAGAAACAAGACAATTACAAAAATAGATCCATATGTATTATCATGAATCAAAAAGAGAAATCTTACAACTTGAGCCTTGATGTTGTACATATTTCTCCCGTATTTTTGCACAATCATATCCTCAATTTGACAAGCCTTCCTTTCTAGAATGACCAGCATGAAGTCGTGTGTACAAAGGTGTGATCTTCGATGTACAACCAACAACTACTAATTCAGAATCCGTGAACCCTATTAACTCTCTCCAGCTTAGAATCTACCATGAACTACCATGAACTACCCTCAAACCTGAAACTTCAGCTCAATTTATAGAGAGATTTGAGAAAGTTTTAGATCCATCAAGAGAGGGATGAGATCCTCTAATGAAGGGATTAGGGTTCCTTTAGCCAAGGGATAAGCTCCATGAATAGAGGTATATAGCTCGAACTGGAGCAAATCTAGAGGCTTCCATTTGGGAGAATATTCAACCAACTAGGCTTCTAGAAGTTACTTTTTCATGTTTACTTGATTTTTATGGGGGTGCACAATTTTTATTGGAGAAAAAAACGGTGATCGCCATGGCTAATAGAAGAAGTAGAAGTGCATGCGTAGGAAATGGTCACAAAAAGCACATAGGTAATATTTTATGGTTTTAAATAGCTTTTTTCCAGTTTCCAAGACTTGGTTCAAGAACATGAATGTATTTTTGACTTCTAAGGGAACATGATATGGATGGTGATAGATCCATATTGACAGTCAAATGTCATGGTGACAAAATGATGTGTAACAATGATCGCCTATATTTTGTGTCTCTTGTCTCTTTATGGTTTATGCATTAGTATTTGTTTGATGAAGAAAAACACTAATAACTTAAGTAAAAGAAAATCTTAATCTAAGAAAGTAAAAATAATTCACAGGAAGCTATCATAAGAAGAGAAATCACCTAATACTTGATGCCCTAGATTTCTCAACACCATAAAATTTAGGAGTGTATGATTTTCTTGGCATAAAAAATCCTTTCAATTATCTTCTTTTTTGTTGATGAATTTGCAACCTCTTTTCTCCAGCATTGTCATGGATGCTCGCAAGTTTCATTGTAGGCTTATTTGAATCTAAATTTTTAATCTTTCCTTCATTTTAACTTGCATCTCCTCTTTGAATATTAGAACTGGATTTGTTTGTTGCTATGTTACTATTAACCTTCTCAAGTTCTTGGTCCTTTTCTTCAAGTTTCCTTCTCAAATTTTCTACTACATTTTCGAGTGCCTCAACATAATATTTCTTTTATTTTTGCTTGTTGCACAATACTTCTTCATTTATTTTTTAATCCTACATTTAGGTTCTCAAGGTAGTGATACCCTCCTTGAGATTTTTCTCCTTCTCATCACAAATATGCAACAATTTCTCATGATCTCTAAATGTAGTTGTTATTTTATCTACTTGAGAAACTAATTCTTTAATCACAACCATTTCTTATTCATATTCACCTTTAATGTCAGCAATACTCTTCTCATCTTGACTACCAACCTCAAAATAATCATTATAATTACAATTAAAAAAAAATCTTTCAACATATTACCTCATGACACATTTGATTCAGAATTTGCAGCTTCTTTTGCAATGGACTTATTTTATTCCTTCTTCAAATTATTTGGATTTTGATACATCTTCCTCTTAATTTTGGCCATAATCCACGATATACTCTCCAAGTGATCAAACTTTATTGAATAGCACTAGCTTCGATACCAATTTTTTGAAATATATTCACTACTGAGAAGGGGGGGTGAATCAGTAGTGATGGCCTTTGTATCAATTTTCACCATTATAAATATTTTTGCCCGACCTCAATTATCCATGCACATGCACAACATTAGTTCATCAAAACATGTAAGAAGCAATAAATTGAAGCCATAATAACCATGAGAAATATCAACACAAGCATGTTTACATAAGGACACATGTATTTCTAGTGGAAACCCTTTTAAGCATGAAACCACCCTTCTGTTGCGGCGCTGCTAAATTATTTTTATTATTATGCTGAACAAATTATGCATGGATTAGCTACACCTATAGCCAGAATACTTGGCTTTCTCTTTAGTATGATGGCACTATCAATTCGGAAATATGTTTCTCTCACGGATCTTCGGACTACCATCCTCTGGAAGCTCCCACTAGCAAGGATCCTCGCCCAACCACCATTGGATTGTCTAAATCCTATTGGATGGAGAAAACTATTCCTACTACAAAATTCACCAAATTATTGTCTATACTGAAGCCTCCATGCCTTCCCTTCCTCCATGTGAACCACGTTTCATATATTTTCAAATTGGGTTCTTACTTCGCTCAACATGAGCAACCCAAAAGATCTAGCTTTCTGCTCATCAAATATGAATCATAAATCTCATGATGAGTGTTTAAAATGGCAACAAGAAATATTGAAAATGCCACCCAAGGGGAGCTTCTGATTTAATTTTCCCTTAATTAAATTGGAAGAGAAATTGTAATTTCATCTCATAACTGAGTCAGGAAGGCTTAGTTAGCTTAGGAAATTTGAGTTGAGGGTCACAGAGGAGGCATGTATAGTTCTCCCATGATTTTAAGGGGTCCAGTTATAGTTATTTGTGAGTTGTAATTAGTTAATTCAATTAATTGAGTTAAAATCAATTTAACTAGTTCTAACTAAGATATGAGCTAGTGATAGGTCTAGAGAATTAAATCCGATTTAATTCACATGTAGTGATCAATCAGATAAATTATAATTCATTATAAATATTCACTGCATGTCATTTCTAAGGAAGACCTAGTTGATATTGAGGTTAAAGGGAAGATAACTATCAGTTGTATAATTAGAAAATTGCACAGGTCATGCATGAGGTCATCGGGAAGACTTGAAGGTATTGCGCAATCATTAATTGAGAATTTCCTAATTAATAGGGACTCAAATAGCCTAGGAATGTGTAATATGGGCTCGCTAGGAAAAGGAAATTAAGAGGTTAAATATTGGACCAAACTTGCTTAGATTAGTGCCAGATTCGAGCACGACCAAAGTGAGACAATCATCAAAGTGCAGAGGTTTCTTAGTGAGGGAAATAGAATTGTATTGTTTCATGATCTTGACTTTGTGCAATATACAGATAATGGGGTTTTGAGCAGTTTATTTACCCAGATACATCTTGTGTTGTGCAAATTATAATTTATTTCTCTTACTTGTTACGTGATTGTGCGATCAAATTTGGTTTCCGCAAATTTGTAGAAGGACTAAGTATTTTTTTTTAGTACATTACAAGATCAGATTGAATCCCTTTGGATATTTCTACATGGTATCGAAGCATCGAGAATCATAATAGAAGACAAGAACTAGAGTTTGTTTTGAGCAGGTACATCGAATTTGCATATTTATTCTCTAGGACCAACATTAGATCAAGATGTCTTTCAATGGCTTGAGACTTTAATATTCCCTTGAGGGAAATTCGAGTTACATAGAATGCAAGGACGGGATGGAGGCAGTGCTCGAGGAAAACAGATTTAAGGCATTCATATATAGTGATATTCCCCAGCCCGCAACAGCAGATGCTCAACTTCTTGATGCATGGACGAAGAATATAGCAAAGGCGAGAAGGATCTTGCTAGAGGGAGTTTGAAATCATATTGTCTCGATTATGCATGGAAATAAAACTCCATATGCTATGTGGAATTCCTTAATAGCTCTGTTTCATAATAGCAATGACCACAAGAAGTTGGCGTTGAAGGAAAATCTCAGAAAGATCAATATGTATGAGGGCGAGACGATACCAAAATACTTGACGAAGTTCACTCAAGGTCAAGATGAGCTTGGAATTGTTGGTGTGATAGTATCTCAGGATTATTTGTTGATCCTAGCTCTTCTAGGCCTTCCCAAGAGTTGGCATAGCTACCATGACTTTTTGAATGGGAGGGAGAAGCTACCAGACTGGGAGTGATTGTGGTCTAACTTGGTACAAGAAGAGATAAGGAAGATCACCAAAGACAAGACCTATGGCATAGAAAAGAAGAAGATTTTGCATTAATCGAAAAAGACAGGAAATCTAAGAAAAATAGGTCCCAAGGCGAAGAGGGAAAGAGAGACTTTTCCAATATCAAGTGTTTTAACTATCACGATTATAGGCATTATGCCATGAAATATCCACAGAAGGCAAGAAATAAGGAGCATGCAGTTGCAGTAGCAGGTGAATCTCTAGCTTCACAGTTTGAGCTAGATTTTACTCCCATTGCATGCATGGCCATCACTGTAATAGGATGCATGTGGTATCTCGACATTGGTGCCTCCTTCCATATGACGGGGAATAGAGATCTCTTCAGTGACTTAGAGGATAAGGACATCCAGAAAAACATAGAGTTTGGAGGTATAGTGCGACCGACATAGGTACGGTTACCTTTTAGTGGGAGACTGGCTCCCATCTCTGACTCAAAGATGTTTTCTTTGTTCCAGGACTAAAGAAGACTCTTTTTTCCACAGTGGTGTTGGAATAACATGGCTACGATGTTATATTTAGAACAGGAAAGATTTTCCTTAGACATATCACCATAGGATGGGTGAAACAAATCAGTGTACGATTCAAGAACTTGTGCGCTCTCAAGGTCAAAGATGCATGCAAAGATTTTAGGAGAAAAGCAGATGTTAGAGACTTTGTGATTGAGAGGGAAAATAAATTACCTCTCAACATGCAGCCTCTTAAGTAGTTTCAGAAGGTTGTGGAGCAGCCACAATTGAAGAAGCAGAGAGGAGACCGAGTGGAGGTGTCCACTCAAGCAGAGACCTCTAGTAGGGGGGATTTTGAGCAATATGGGTAGACGGAGCACATGCAGCCAAACCTCTAGGAAAGAGGTTGGGAGATGTGAACTCATAATCCCAAGAGAGGAAATTTTGGTAGGGTCCATTTATACGGCATGTCTCATGGATCAAACCTAGTTAATGGGGGCCACAGTACACAGTAGCAGGATGGATCAGTAGGATTGATGTAGTCATATATCAAAGTGACAGAAGTGAGATACTAGAGTGCAGATAAAAGTTGGTAGTAGTGAAGAATGAACAGATGCAGATTCAGTAGCAGTGCATATTTTTCAATATACATTGCAGTAACTAGTAGTAGTCAGACACTTTGATGGCAGATGCATCATATTGATTTAGTTTGGATTCTTTTTCATTTTCAGGAGTTGTAGGAGAAAACAACACTATAGAAGTGTTGCATGCAAAACATTCCAAAGGTACCAGATTTGGATAGATTGAATTCATTTCTTATTGAGAGGGAATGTTGAAAATGGCAACAAGAAATATTGAAAATGGCACCGAAGGGGGGCTTCTAATTTAATTTTTCCTTAATTAAATTGGAAAAGAAATTTTAGTATGATCTCACGTAAACTTTTAATAGTTATGTAAGCCAAGAAGACTTAGCTAGCTTAGGAAATTCGATTTGAGGGTCGGAGAGGAGGCATGTAGAGTTCTCCCATGATTTTAGGGTGTCTAGTTACAGTTATTTGTGATTTTTAATTAGTGAACTCAATTAATTGAGTTAAAATCAGCTTAACTAGTTCTAACTGAGAGATGAGATAGTGATAGGTCTAGTGAATTAAATCTGATTTAATTCACATGTAGTGATCAATCAAAAAAATGATAATTCACAATAAATTTTTGTTGCATGTCAGTTCTAAGGAAGGCCCAGTTGAGATTGAGGTTAAAGGGAAGATAAATATCAATTCTATAATTAAAAAATTGTACAGGTCATGCATGAGGTTAACGGGAAGCCTTAAAGGTATTGCACAATCATTAATTGAGAATTTCTAAATTAATGGGGGCCCAATTAGCCCAGGAATGCATGAGCAAGGCTGGCCAGGAAGAGGCAAGAAAGAGGTTAAATATTGGACCAAACTTGCTTAGATCAATGCCATATTTGAGCAGGATCAGAGTGAGACAGTTAGCAGAGTGCATAGGTTTCTCAATGAGGGAAATAAAATTGTATTGTTTCATGATATTTACTTTATGAAATATAAAGATAGTGGGGTTTTGAGTAGTTTCTTTTCCTATATACATATTATGTTGTGTGATTGATAATTTCTTTCTCTTACTTGTTATGTCGGTGTGCGATCAAATTTGGTTTCCGCAAATTGGTAGAAGGATTTAGTATTTTGTTTTAGTACATTACAAGATTAGATTGAAACCCTTTTGGATCATTTTTACAAGGAGAAGGTAATTTCTTCACTACTTCAACTCACCAAACACTTCTCTCCAACAGACTTCAATCTGCCAAATTTCTACCACAACCAACACAAAAATTATGCATCTTCTTCTCAACTCTATCTTTGATTTCTGCTCACAAATATCTTATATATATTTGTACTAACTATGTGAGAAGTTTTTTCATAATATACTCACTCACATTGCTCTCATAATATCATTCTCACACACTCTTCAAGCAACCAACCAAATAGACTCACAACCTTATTCTATTTATAATTTTTCTGTGTTGAGTAACTCAGTAAATGTTACAGGTTATGCATCACTCAACAATCCTTTTTCACACGTCTCCTATTTAATTTCCACGATATTGGGTCTAGTTTAGAGTCTTAAAATCACTAATGCTACCAAACTAATAATCTCAACCATAACTACTTTGCACAACAGAAAACTTAAAGCAGAAAATCACAGATGCACAAGTATACACAGTTTTTTAACAAAACTGTACAATAATGTACAACCCCAATATTCATTATATTAAAGCAAATCTTAATAATACAATAGTCTATGGTATACAAGATACAATGACAAACTTTGCTGCAAATTCTTGTTGTCGTATCGCATCCTGTTGGTCCTTCACCTCTGTATTTCTCACTAGCTTCCCCTTAGTCCTTCAAAGGAAAACACATTGAGACTCCAGGAAGGCTATCACCTAATAGTGTTGCAAGTCACTTATGTATCATGTACACGGGATGATCCAATCTTCTCTCTGGGTAGGCCTAATCCCGAGCTCCAATATGTGAGGCTAACAGTCACCTTTGTCGATCAAGGTGCTGCACTTCGGCACCAATCTTCACCAACTCTTCAACTCCTCTTCGTCACTTCAAGGTAGCTTGTCTAGGGCTACTTTGGGCTATCAACATGCTTCCCTCCACCAGACCAATGATGCCCAATTCTTCACTATAGATTCTTCTCCTAGGATGGACTTTTCACCTCCATGGAAAGTCCTCCAAATGGCACCCATAGGTTGCAATAAAATCGATCCAATACTGGTTAATATACTTGACCCAACACAAGTCCAACTGTTGCTCCAACTCTTCTTGTTTCTATCATCAAAGTGACTGGTTAGGGCATCACACAATGTTGCAACCACCTTCAAATAGTCACCAAAATAACCCTTAAACTCTGTGGCATCACCTCATAGGAAAACCCCTTAATTATGTTGCTCACCTGGGCATGTATAAGCCATAAAACACCCCTACGTAACCCTTGAATGTATTTTTACGGCTTGCAGCCTAACACATATTCCTCATATAGATTTCGAGAAGCATAATTCTGGTTCCTTGTCCCTCCAACGATGCTCCAACATACTTATTCCTTCTCTATTAAAACTCGGTCCTCCTACAAGATAAAAAAAACCCCCACGTAGTCACCAAAGGATTCCCAAACTTCCTTTTCTTCCTCATTGGTATCCTTCTTTTCTTGATTCCAAAACAATGGTAACCCTCCACTCTTCCATCCTCGTATGTATCCTAGTTGCTGGCCAATATTAGGGAGGTATGTCGAGTTCCTTTGCCTCCAAATAGAGCTTGTGTTGCGCTAAATTGGATGCTAAAATGACATGACTTCACCTCTTATTTTTCTCAAACAAGAGGGCTCCATGAACTATGAAGATTAATGTATGTTGGAAAATTGTATTTCAAGCCTACATGAGTTGAATACCAAATAATTCATTGTCAACTTCTAAAATTCATATCTCCACTTCTACAACTCGGAATTTCATGATTATCAAAGCGTTGGATTCTCCTTTTTGTCTTCTATCGTCTCACACCATCACATGTAGAAATGTGCTCCCAGAAATTCCCAAAACACGATTTTGTGCAAAACCCCATACTTGGGTTCGAAGCCCACAAGTGACCCTTGCAGTGCTTTTCCCTCCAAATCCTGAATCCTAGGGCTTGGAGTACCTCCCAAGCTAAAAAAATCAACACTCCCTCTTAGTGAGGGAGTTAATTCCAAGCCTAGGAAGTATCTCGTCGTCATCATCACTGCTCGCAACACTTTCCCAACTCCTAGCGCTCACAATCGCAGCAATTTATGTCATGTGAACTACGCCTCTCTCGAAAGTGTCATTGTCACTGTTGGAAGCATCCTTCTTCTTCTTCTCATGTATTTCTTTCCAATCCTTGCGTGATTCCTTCTTGGTAGATGTGGAAGCACCCTTTCTCCGCACTAACCACGTGCTCTTCTTGGGCTACAAAGTCTCCCTCTAAACCTGAAAGCTCCTGCTGGAACTTGACTCATTTCTTCTCGGGAACCTGTACCTGCTCCTATGAAGCCTGCATCTTCTCTTGCTTCTCTGAAACCAACACCTGCACCTTCTCTTGCTTCTCTTGAACTTGCACTTGCTCCACCAACTCCTTTCCATGATCCACAGGCTTTCCCGTCAACCTGTAAAGACCATGCTCTCTAACTTTGAGTACAATCCCATTAGACTTAGAGCCTCTAGGCCTAAGTCATGCCTTCCCATCCTGGAACAAGACCTCAAACACCTTCCTCTCCATCATCGAGATGAAGATCATGCTATATCTAAGTCCTGGTACAAACAGTACATCTTGGACCTGCATCATACGTCTTATCTCCATCCTGAATGGCACAACACCCAATCCTTAGATCTCCAACTGACTCTTGTCACCCAACACCATGTGCAAATTTTAGTCCCATTCAGATAAAGTCTCAAAAACCTCTTGTGACCCTATCATATGCTTCGTCACACCATTGTCCATATATCATCCATCCTCCTTGATAGTACCCTGCAAGAAATCAAAAATCGTAGAAAATTCCTCCTCTTCTAATCTCCTGGAGAGATCATATATCTCAGCTGAAGTGGTAGCACCGATGACCTACTTTCCTTTCCTCTTCTCATCATCTCCCTTCTTCATCAGACATATTGACGAAAATGACCCATATTACCACAGTTGAAACACTTGACTTTACTCAAGTCCTTATTCGGCTTACCCTTCATTCGTGTTGCAAGTGCCACGTCCTCATATACCTTCCTCGATGGATGAAGATCCTTGTCTCACAACTCTTCCTTAATGAAGTAGTCCCATAGTCTATTCCATTATGGCAATCTCTCCCTGGCAACAATTCCTTTGATGAAGGGATTCCATTCCCCGGTGAACCCTTTCAAGGAAATCCTTACCATATCTCCAAATGAAATTTTAACATCGATGGAAGCAAGCTCATCTCTAACCTGAGACAACCTCGTTAGATACGAAGTCACTCCTTCACCCTTTATAATCTTGGTGGACTTCAACTTATCCTCCAATACTAGTACCTGGTTCTCTTTCTTATTCCAGAGCAAATTCTGAAGAGCCATCCACATCTCATGTGCATTGTTCTTCCAGGAAAAATAAGGTATTAAGGAATCTTTCACACCATCAAGGATGATCAACCTCTCCTTTGTATCCAAATATTCCAAATATCAAACTCCTTAGGGTTGGTTGGCTTCTTGATCTCTTTCTCAGCAAAATCCCAGATACTGTTGACCTGCAAGACCAACTTGATACTTTCCTTCCAAGGACTATAGTTGGAAAACACCTCCAACATGTCCTCATATCGAAGACCTGCATGCAACTTTGACACTTTCACCTATAATGTGACCAACTCCCTCTCACATTGTACTTTGTTATGCACAACTCTGATTCACTGACTTCCAAAGTATCTTAGACATGCTCTAATACCCTGTTGAATTTCCACGACCTTGGATCTAGCTTATATTCTTAAAATTACTAATGTCGCCAAACCAATAATCTCAACCATAACTACTTTGTGCAGTGGAAAATATAAAGCAGTAAATCACACATGCTCAAATATACATAGTTTTTTAACAAATTGTGTAATAATTTACAACCCCAATTTTCATTATATTAAACCAAATTTGAATAATACAACAGCCTATGATATACAAGATACAATGGAAAACTTCGTTGTAGATTCTCGATGTCGTATCTTGTCCTGTCGGTCCTTCGCTTCCATACTGCTCAATAGTTGCCACAGGTCCTTCAAAGGACACCACATCGAGACTCTTGGAGGGCCGCCACCTAACACTGCTGCAATACACTTCTATAGCTTGTACATGGGCTTAACGAAACTGCTCTTTGGGTAGGCCTAATCCCGAGCTCCAATATTTTAGGCTAGCAGTCACCTTTTTCCATCAAGGTGTTGTACTTTGGCACCAATATTCACCCAACCTTCATCTCCTCTTCGTCACTTCAAGGTAGCTTTTGTAGGGCTACTTTGGGCTATCAACACGATGCCATCCACCAGACCAATGATTCCCAATTCTTCATTTTAGATTCTTCTCCTAGGATGGACTTTTCACCTCCACGGAAATTCCTCCAAATGGCACCTAGAGGTTGCAATACAATCGATCCAATACTAGTCAATATCCTTGACCCAACACAAGTCCAACTTCTTCTCCAATTCTGCTTGTTTTTTTCATCACAGTGACTGGTTAGGGCATCACACAATGTTGCAAACACCCTCAAACATTCACCAAAACAACCCTTAAACTTGGTGGCATCACCTCATAGGACATATCCTTAATTATGTTGTTGATTTGGGCATGTATAAGCCCTCAAGCACCCCTACACAACCCTTAACTATAGTGTTATGTCCTGCGGCCTAACACACAGTCCTCTTATAGCTTTTGAGTAGCATAATTTTGGTTCCTTGTCCCTCCAATGAAGCTCCAACAGACATTTTCCTTCTCTATTAAAACTCGGCCCTCCTACAAGATAAAACATCCCCCACACAATCACAAAAGGATGCCCAGAAATCCTTTTCTTACTCGTTGGTTTGCTTCTTTTCCTGTGGCCAAAATATTGGTAACCCTCCACTCTTCCACATTGGTATGTCTCCTAGTTGTGACCCAATCTTAGGAAGTTATTTCAAATTCCTTTTTCTCTAAAGAGAACTTGTGTTGCACCAAATTATATGCTAAAATGACATGACTTCACCTATTATTTATACCAAACAATAGGGCTCCACGAATTATGAAGAGGCGTGCCTTTTGTAAAATTTTACTTCAAGCCTACATGACTTGAATACCAAATAATTCATTGTCAACTTCAAAAATTCATATATCCACTTCTACAACTCATAATTTTATGATTCTTGAAGCGTTAGATTCTCCTTTCTACCCTTTATCGTCTCATGTCATCACATGTAGAAATGTGCTCTTGTAAATTCCCAAAATAATATTTGGTGAAAAACCCCATACTTGGGTTCCAAGCCCAAAATTGACCCTTGTGGCACTTTTCCCTCCAAACCATGAACCCTAGGGCTTGGAGTACCTCCCAAGCTACAAAAATAAACACTTCAAATTTGGTTGAAGAAAGCTTCTCGACCAAACCAAGCCACTTGCTCCACTATCCCTTTCATATCTTCAACCTTGATCATATTCTCGAGTCCCCACAAACTTTTCCGACCATATGTTGAGAAGTTCTGATTAATAACAACGCCACAACACCAAAATAGGTTAATCAACATGAGGAATGCAGGGAAAAACTCGTGAAAACACCTCAGTCACTCCCTTAGTGTTGGGTGCAGGAATTGCGGTTCAGGAGACTCCTTCAACACTTAATTGTCAACCCGGGGGTTTCGTAAAATTAGAGGCAAAGCACATGAAATGCTAGAAACAATATAAAATTTTCCTAACTCTATTCCTACTTCCTTAATTACAACCTTGCAAAATCGGAAAGAAATATCACATGGAAAATAACACCAAAGAAATTATAGTCTTGGAATATGAAAGAAAGTACTTCGCAAAGAAATAAATAAAAGCAACTCTCAAACTTCTGCGAACAATCCGGATTGATGGAATGAATATTTATGTTTATCTTCAGTATAGTTGTACGACAGATTGATAGTTGGACCCTTGAAGATGTTTGTCTCTTTTAAATATGTTCCTTCCTACACTAAATTGTCATTCCTGTACTTCAGCAATGTTCTTGCATCAGTACTAGAATAAATTTTATATGTTGGAAGTATATTATGTACTTGTACTGAATATTTTAATCCTCATGCAGAGGCTCTAAGTCTCAGGACTATATCACTTTGTTCTTGTATCAAGATATTGATTCATGTACCAAATAGAGATTCATGCACCAAGTTTTCAAATTACTTTCAGAAAAGAATAAAGAGTGTGTTAACTAAGAAAATAATTTGCAAAGGTGAACAGAACTCTGAAATTCCACAAGAAGAAAGATGCTTCAACCAAACTTAATCTCAAAATAAGAATTAACTTTGAAAGTCAAGGCACACTTTTCTTCAAACACGGAACTCTTTCATGCAATTAAAGGAATCATTTAATTATGACAACAGTCTTGTTCCTGTGACGGCTTATTCATATAGATCAGATGCACCTCTTTAATCTTTTTAATTCAGAAAGCTTACATTAAAATTTGATATGAAGTTCGATCCTTTCCTTAAAAGTGTAAAGTGAAGGTACAGATCCTTACGTTATAACAACATTTATTCCTGATTCATCAAAGCACGTTTAATTCTTAATTTTAGATTCTTAATGTTAAAAATAATTTATGTCTAGAAATGAACACTCACTTGCAGAAACGCATCGAGATATTATGAAAGAAAAGAACAGAAATACTTTGTTGGAATGAACCAGATGGATATAATTTCAGAACTGAAAATGCGCTAGTACAGGAAACATGCTTACACGATCCTCGCAGAAATAAACTAAGCTTCGAAAAGGAAAAATTACACAAGTTAAAATGAAACTTAATTAAGCATGCACACCATGGATCCATCACACAATAACTGTAAATGAAATCGAACCTATACTTGTGAAATAATTAAATTAACTATTTAATTCACGCTTTGCATTCAAACGAAATTAACACACCTTTAACGAGAGGGAGAAAGAGCTAGGTTGGTTGGGCCCTAGCCACTAGCTCGTTTCCCTGTTTAACAAACCTAGAAACTAAACCTTCTGCAACGCATCATCATAACGTTAAAATGAAGAGTTGAAACAACATGGCGCAATCCCTTTATATTATATTTCGAATAAGAAAATGTACATAGTGAAGTCGAATCCAGCCCAGAATGAGGGTGATACTAGCAAAATTACAGTCACCAAAATTACAATAGCATCGCTAGCTACCTCTTTCTGATTTCTACATTATATACAACACTTTAGGCCTGCGGCCATAAGAAAATTACAACAGCATTACAAACTAAGTCTTTCATCTATAACAAAATACTAATCTAAGCAATTGGCTAGCATCCTAATGTCTAACATCTTGTTGATTTATCTTCGCTTTGAGCCCAACTCGAGATGACTGATTCAAAACAAGATATATGCGTAGGTAGTGAAATGTCACGGGAGTGCAAGAATTTACAGCAATGCAGGAATCCTACCTGCACTCAACCATACTAACATAATGATTAATAAGTTTCTTACCAAATACTTTAGGAAATAAATATTAGTTTCAAGAGAAATATAAGGTATAAAATCCATAAAATAATTAATTAAGTCCATGACAAGCCTTAAATACGAAAATACAAAGCTAGTGCATAAATGGACACTATTCTTGAAATAGTGCAGAAATGAGAAGGTTATGAGGTTAAAACATAGGTCTTAGGTCGTGAGTTTGAAGTAGGAAAGGGGTTAAAAATAAATCAATTTAGCCTACTAACATCCTCCCATCTCTATGTTGTTGTGTGTCCTCACACAACCTTTACCCGCTACAAAAAAAACCAAAACAAGGGAGCCTTCCTTCAGTCCTGAACTTATATGTTGACCCTACTTTCACTGTCTTCACCTTATTGCCTTGAGCCTTCTTGAGTTTCTTGGTCACCTTTTTAAGACACCCTTAGCACTTTGATGCTTGGAATTTCCATATCTTTACTTGCCTTTTCTACTCTTTTACTTCCTCTACTAGCCATGTACTTTTCTGCTTCTGCACTATCCCCTACTATTTCATGGTTTGGTTTAGTATCTCCAAATTGTAAGTACATTGCTTGAGCTCTTCTATCTAACTATTCAGACAGAGGGTGGAGTTTTCTGCTCCCAATTCTTCTGGTGTGGGCATATTCTCGGTAGTTTATTCTAAACATGTGTCGGCATCATCAGGGTCAAGGTTACCTTGGATACCAAGTTCCTACATTCTGATATCATCAAGGGCTTCAGTACCTTGAACTTAAATGTCACCAAGGGTCTCAGTACCCTGAACGTCCATCTTACCAGGGGTTTCAGTACCCTGAACTTCAAAATTATCAAGGGCTTCAGTACCCTTCTCTTCAAAATTATCGAGGGCTTCAGTACCCTGCACTTGAAAATTATTGAGGGCTTCAGTACCCTACAACTCATTGCCCATATGACCCACTTTCGGGTCTTTACATTCACTTGCAATGGGTTTCGGCATCATCTTTATTTTCTTCATCTTTCCAAGGAATACTAACAAGGGTGTTTCATCTTCCTCCTCCACATAGCCTTCGTTGACCACTGTATGGTTCGTCACCTTAGAAAGGACCGAGAGGTTGTTGTCTCATGGTGAAGTAGGCAGTGAATCGTCCAATTGTATCGGGGAGGTCGACTGAACATGACCCACCCTTGAAGATTCATTCCTCTTCTTGTTTGAACTTCTTTTATTTTTGATAATGACGAGTTTTCAACAACAGGTCTCTGCTCCTCTGCCTGCACCAAGTTCTCTTTGTTCTTAGTCTCGGTAGGGCGCGGGTTAAGGTTTTAGGTTTTCCCTTCGTACTTGCACTCTTCTTCTTGGACGACTTCCCTGTGCCTCGTCCTTGAAATTCCTTCAAAAATCCTTTCCAGGTCACATTCTTGACCTCTAACTCCTTTTTAATTAAAACTATATTGATCAGCCCGTGGTGGTATAACTTGCATGCAACCTGTCTTGTCTTACACTTCTGAACACCTTTCAACATTTTCTCCAAGCTCCTACGCAGATAATAGGGGAAATTAATTAGCTTACCTGACTCTAAATGTAGCAGCAATCGTATGTGATATAGGAAGGTTAATGAATAACGACCCTTGCAAGCGAGGAATTTTTGCAATATGTGTAGCAGGTCCTTCCATTTCCCTAGCATGGTGTTACACTAGAGACCTTTCTTCCAGTCCACCTTTTTCTTTCGGTCGACCATGAACCGGCGCGATAGCTGCTTCTCAATATTTTCCTTCTTAAACTACTGCTAAGCCCGTGGCCTGAGATATGGACTCCTCTATGACCTCTAATTCTAGTGAACCTACCTTGGCTCGGCTTCCATCAAATTCCAAGCAAATTCTAATGCCACAGCCGAGTCAAATCCATCAAATTTTTGCAGAAACGGGAGGAACCTGAATTCCTACAATATTGCGAGATTGTTCCTGTACTTGGCTGTTTTCTCCATCTCCTTCACGGACCATGGTTCGATCCTCACAGGTGTCATTTCTCCATTTGAATTAACTCAATCTTCGTCTAAAACCTTAGAAGGATGTCACAAACAAGAACTCAAAGGCTTTGTCGAAACATTTTGTGATAGTCGAGGAATCCATCCGCCACTATATTGGCCACCTTCAAATGGTCACACTACATCATTAAAATTACACCCTTGGGATGGATGTGACACGAATTGGTTCAAGTATAGGCAAGAAATTATTATTGGTAAAGGGAAACAGTTAAGATAGTGATTCAATTAAAATTCATGTGAGATCGAATATGAGGTAAAGCCATCATTAACAGGTGATGAGATTTTTTCAAAAAGGTAAGTATTGGATTTCGGCGAATCGTCCCATCCCACAATCACTTCATTATTTCACACAAGGTGTACACGGTACTTATTAAAAGAATAATATTTCATAACCTAAAATATCTTTGTACTTAAACTATTTCTCTCCTAATTTAGTAAATGATAAAAGAAAGTTTAAACATAATACAAAATATTAAATGCCATGGTATAAAGGTGGTCCAATCATTCTGCTTGTACAAGACTTTTTACAAAACAAAAATAAGCTTTTAAATACACATTCTTGCAACAGATATATGTGCATTGTATCAAACATTTTTGCATTGAAGACCATTGTTCCTGCACCAGAACATGTGTTTTCGTATTTGGGTGCACTCAGCAGTGTGGATTTCTGCACTAAGCATGCATGCACTTGAACGATCCTGCATTGAACATGCCTTCACTTGAATGATCTTGCACTGAACATAAATTCCTGCACCAGGGATATTTGTAGCATATCTGAAAAGAGAAAGGGAACCAAAAATTTCTGATAAAATATAATTCATAGGTTGGATTTGAAAATTTTGTTGAATATACAAGGGAGTTCTTATTGGCCAGTATTTGGTGTTAATGTATGCCTTTCGATCTGACTTGTAAGTTCAAATCAGATCCTACAATATGATCCATGAGGGAGAAAATAAGTGGGAAAAGGGGTAAATTTTTATAATGGGAAGGAAATTACAACAGGGAATTCAAGAGTGAAACCACCAAGAAGGACATAACGAAAAAGGGTTTTGGGAAAAAAAATTCAAGGGAAAAGAGGGAAATACAAAATCGGATAGGGAAAGTTTCTTTTGAATAAAGGGATGGTAAATCACGGGATTAGAAGAAGATAAATAGAGGGAAATTTACGAAACCAGATTAGAAGAAGGGTAGAATTTGTTGAAGTTTGCAACAAGAAACAATGAAATTGGCATCCATAAACAACATGACAGCACCTACACTAGTGTGGGACCAGAGGTCGTGTAGTGATGGGTCCTAGCGATACATTAGTGTGAAATTCAGTTTATTTGATAAATTGGATATGTGTCAAGTTTAATTATCCCTTAATTAAATTTGACAATAAAATGTAATCTTATCTCATAATCACTTGTAATAGTTAACTAAGTGTGATAAACTTAGTTAGCTCATGAATTTCGAGTTGAGGGTAGTTGGTGAGGCATGCAGAGTGATTCTATATGTTTTATATTTCAAGTTGTAGTTAAGTGCATGATTTTATTGCATGAGTAATCAGTTAACTTAGTTAGGTGAGTTAAAGTCAGTTGAACTAGTTGTAAATGTTTGTTGCGCTAGTGAGAGATCAAGTGAATTAAATCAGATTTAATTCACAATCAATGATTTCCATGCAACTGATGATTTACTATTAATAGTTGCATGCATGTCGGTTCCAGTGGAGACCCAGTTGAGACAAAGGTTAAAGGGAATTTAACTACCAGTTTCGATATTAGCAGGCTACCCAGATGCAGTTAAAACACCACAGGATGCCCATGATACTCTGCACAGTTGAGGAAGGCTGAAATTCATAAAGAATAGGGACTGAATTCATCAATAATTGCATGAGAAAGGCTTCCCCGAGAAAATATATGTGTTGTGGTTTGATTTTCTTCTTTCTTTACTTGTTGTGATTGGTGATCGTGTTTATTTTCCACAATTGATTTGTAGAAGGATTCAATATCTTGCTTTAGTATATTGCATGATCGGATTGAATCCATTGATATAAATATTGTTTGTATAATTTCTACATGGTATCAGAGCACATTAAATCACTACAGTGGAGGAGAAGTTGAGTTTGCGACAGAATAGAATTCGAATTTGCAAAAGTATTCTTGGTGCGACAGGCGAATCAGGATTGAAATGGCTTTCAATGGCTTGAGATTGGAGTATGCACTTGAGGGCGATTCCAATTATATTGCATGGAAAGAAAATATGGAGGCAGTACAGGAAGAAACTGGGTTGAAATAATTCATTGATAATGATGTTCCCAAACCCTTTGTACCATATGCCGCAAATCTTGATGCTTGGAAAAATAAGGTTGCAAGGGAGAGGAGGATCTTACTAGAGGGAGTACAATACCACATTGTCTCAAGTCGCCATGGAAAAGAGACTCCATATGCAATGTGGAAGGCTTTGAAATATCTGTTTCAGAGCAGCAGTGATCACAGAAAATTGGCACTGAAGGACAAGCTCGGGAAAATCAAAATGGAGAAAGGTGACACTATTCTGGTATACTTTACCAAGTTTATCTAATGTCGAGATGAGCTTCAGAGTGTAGGAATTACTGTCATGGATGATGACTTGGTGAGCCTAGATCTTCTAGGACTTCCTAAGAGTTGGCATAGTTATCAGGACTCTGTCAATGTGAGGGAAAATCTGCTAGATTGGGAACGACTTTGGTCGGATTTGGTGCAACAAGAATTCAGGTGAAATACCACAGATGGATATTCATATAAGGAATATGATGAAGAAAAATTCACCTTGGCTGCTAAGGAGAAGAAGGGGAAGGGAAATAAATCCTATTCCAAATCTAAGACTAGCGAAGAAGGCAAGGAACGCGACATGTCCAGAGTGAAGTGTTTTCATTGTCACGAGCATGGACATTATGCCACTAATTGTCCATGAAAGAAGAATAACAATAAGGCTTCAATATCTGCATCTGGTGAGGCTTTGGCCTCGTAATTTAAGCTTGAATTATCGTTGATCACATGCATGGTGTCAAGTGCGATGGGATCAGGGTGGTACTTGGATTGTGGTGCATATTTCCGCATGATGGGATACAAAGAAATTTTCAGTAGCTTGGAGGAGAAGGACCTTCAGATGCATATTGAAATGGGTGACGATAGAAGGTATAGCGCTACCGGGGTTGGTACAGTTACTTTCCAGAGACACTCAGGTAAACCATTGTTATTAAAATATGTAATGCATGTACCAGGCTTGAAGAAAAATTTAGTTTCAGTCGAAATGTTGGAGGATAGAGGTTATGATGTGGTTTTCAGTGAAGGGAAAGCTTTCCTTCGACATAAAGCCACAGGAAAAGCCAAGAATATAGGGATTTGTGTGAAGAATATCTATAAACTTGATGTAGATGGTTGCGTAGCATTGATGGGTAAGGCAGACAAAGTGGTGAGTCAGGATGAGGGTGAGTTATGGCACAAGAGATTGGGCCATCTACACCACGGAGCTTTGAAGGTTATGCAACAGATTTCTATGGGGCTTCCAAAGGATAGTCTTGCACAGATAGGCACATGAAATGGATGTACCTTGAGGAAGTGTGAGAAATCCATGCAATTGTCTCTTGAGAGGGAGCATGATTTGCATGCAGATGAGGAACTCTTGGTTCCAAAGAATGAACCTCAAGATGTAGAGCAGCCACATGCGGAGGATACAGAAACCACTCAAGCAAATAAATTTTCAACCATATGGGAAGAGGGAGTACATGTAGCTATACCTCCAACTGTTAGGTGGGGCGATGTAGATATATAATCCCAAGAAGAAATTTGGCTAGGGTTCATTGAGATGGTGTGTCTCATGGATCAAATCTTGCTACGAGGAGCCCACAGTACAGTAGTAGCAGGATCGGTTAGATTGATGCAGTTATATGTCAGGAAGACAAAAATCAGAGTGACAGGTGTCGGATATTGGAGCGCAGATCAAAGTTGGCAAGAGTGCAGAGTGCATGGATACAGATGTCAACAGCGCAGAGAATCCTGTAGACATGTGCAATAGGTACTAGCAGTCAGAAGACTATGATGACACATGCATTATATTGATTCAGTTGTTTGGTGGCTATTCAGTTTCATAAGTGTTGCATGTGCGAGAAACACTAGCGAAGTGTTGCATGCAAAAGTTGCATGTGCGAGAAACACTAGAGAAGTGTTGCATGCAAGATTTGCATGTGGCATGCAAGAGTTGCATGTTTCATGCAAGGACGTTCCTTTCTTGTTGAGAGGGAGTGTTGAAGTTTGCAACAAGAAACAGTGAAATTGGCATCTAAAAACAACATGACAGCACCTACACTAGTGTGGGGCCACAGGTCGTGTAGTGATGGGTGCTAGCGATACATTAGTGTGAAATTCAATTTATTTGATAAATTGGATATGTGTCAAATTTAATTATCCCTTAATTAAATTGGATAATAAAATGTAATCTTATCTCATAATCAATTGTAATAGTTAACTAAGTGTGAAAAACTCAGTTAGCTCATGAATTTCGAGTTTAGGGTAGTTGGTGAGGAATGCAGAGTGATTCTATGTGTTTTAGAGTTCAAGTTGTAGTTAAGTGCATGAGTAATAAGTTAACTCAGTTAGGTGATTTAAAGTCAGTTGAACTAGTTGTAACTTTTTGTTGCACTAGTGAGAGATCAAGTGAACTAAATAAGATTTAATTCACAATCATTGATCTTCCATTCAACTGGTGATTTACTATTAATAGCTGCATGCATGTCAGTTCTAGTGGAGACCTAGTTGAGACAAAGGTTAAAGGGAAGTTAACTATCAATTTTGATGTTAGCAAGCTGCTCAGATGCAGTTAAAACACCACAGGATGCCCATGATACTCTGCACAGTTAAGGAAGGTTAAAATTCCTAAGGATTGTATTCATCAGGAATTGTGTGAGCCAGGCAAGATGAAGATAGGCTAATAATTGGCTAAGTGTTGGCCTGATTTTGTCTAGATCAGTGTGAGATGGTTGTGAGAGTGCAGGAGACTCTTGTGAGAAGATAGAGGAGTTTCAAGCAATAAGCTTTCCCCGGGAAAATATCTGTGTTTTGGTTTGATTTACTTCTTTCATTACTTATTGTGATTGGTGATCGTGTTTATTTTTCGCAATTGATTTGTAGAAGGATTCAGTATCTTGCTTTAGTAGATCGCATGATCGGATTGAATCCATTGATATACATATTGTTTGTGTAATTTCTACATAATTTTACCTTGAAAATCTGCCTGAGTAGTGTTGAATCCAAAATAAATGCAGTGGGAATTGAGCGTTGCTTGTATAAAAAAATTCGGGTCAGCTATCCCAACCTTGGATAAGGGCTCGGTTCCTGTACTTGAAAACCTGCTTCTTATTAGCGACAGTTAGCACATATAAAGATCAAGCAACATTCCCATTTTATTGACATTTTATTTCCCTACCAGCATGTTGGTTTTCAAGTTGATCCTTCTGTGATTATGTCAGTAAACTGATTTTCGCGACCATAGGAAAATATTTTTCTATGTTTTCCTTTTTATTTTTGTTTTTAATTTTTGTCATTTTTTTTCTTTTATTATTTTTTCCTTTTTAATTTCAGGAAAAGAAAGAATCAAGTTTGCAATAGGTTGGCATAGCCACCTACCATCTCTTCTTCAGATTGTTGTTGTACTTTCTCCATAAAATCTTCCTTTATGAGGGGCTAAAAATATACCTTAAGTCTATTCCCATTCACAAGGAATATTGAATCTCACCCATCAATAGTTTTGATTTCTACCGCTCCATTTTCAAAAAAATTAACCACTTCATAAGGTCCCATCCAGCGTGTGTGGAATTTCCCTTTGAAATGTTTAAATCTGGAATCATAAAGGAGTACCCAATCACCTGGTTGGAATTTATTTTTCTTGATAGACTTGTCATGCCACTTATTGTGTTGTTGTTGAACCAATATATTCTGTTGAACAACATCCCTTCTAAATTCATCTAACTCATTCAACTACATTAGACGTTGCTTCTGTTCCTCTGAGAGATCTAGTCCTAGCTGAACTGTAGTCTGGAAGGTCTTGATCTGAAATTGTATTAGCAAAAGGACTTGTTTCCCATATACCAACTCATATGGTGTATGTCCCATGTTGTTCCTCCAAGTGGTTCGATATGCCCATAAGGATTTTAGAAATCTGCTATCCCAATCCTTTCTATGTCTGTTCATTGTTTTGGTGAGGATGGACTTTATTACCTTATTTGTAGATTCCACCTAGCCATTTGCTTGTGGGTGATACGGTGTATATTTCCTATGCCAAATTTTGTATTGATCCATTACACCCTATACCAGATTAGAAATAAATTGCATCCCAATGTCAGAAACAATTTCTCTAGGCGCACTAAATCTAGTAAATATTTTAGTAAATAAAAATTCTACAACAACTCTTTCAGTAGATAAATAAACATCTTTAGGTTCTACCCATTTTGTAACAAAATTTATACAAACCAATATATGTGTTTTATTTAAAGATGTCGGATTTATGGGTCCTACAAGATCAATAGCCCATTTTTCAAAGGGCTCAATCGTAACCTGAGGACATAAAAGCATTTCATTGGCTTTGTTTGGTTGGCCAATTCGCTGACAGCTATCACATCGCTTGACATATTGTTTGGCATCCTTAAACAAGGAAGGCCAAAAATATCTAGGTCGTAACATATTGTATGTAGTTCTCTTATCAACGAAATGAACTCTGCAAGGTTCATTATGAGCATATTTCAATATTTCAAACACTTCATCCTCTCTTACACATCTGTGGATAATAAGATCTGGTCTGGTGTAAAAGAGGTATCCTTGAGCCCAAGAATATGCAACACTTTTTTGTATGATATTTCGCTTTTCACAAGCGGATAAGTGAGGTGGGGTTTTTCCAGTGACTAAATAATTGGTTATGTCAGCAAACCATGGGGATTTTTTTGACACGGCAAAAAGATGTTCATCAGGGAAATCATCAACAACAGGAATTACTTCACTAGGATTATTTAATCTAGAAAGATAATCAGCAACAACATTATACTTTCTTGGTCAATCAACAATAGTAATATTAAATTCCTGAAGCAAAAGTAACCACCTAGCCACTCTACCACTAGTCAATGGTTATTCATCAAATATCGTATTGCAGAATTATCATTATGCACAAAGAATTCATATCCCATTATGTAGTGTCTGAATTTATTATTAGAAAAAAACATAGCTAAAAACTCTTTCTCAGTCACAGTGTAATTCAATTCATTGGGTGACAAGTTTTTACTGATGAAGTAGATAGCATAAGATTGTTTGTTTTCTTCTTGTCCTAAAGTTGCGCCAATAGCAGTGCCTGAGGCATCAGAGGAAATATGAAATGGAAGGGACCAGTTAGGTCCTCTCAAAATGGGTACATGTACTAACTTTTCGTTTAAGGTCTCAAAAGACTATTGGAAAGTTGTGGACCAAGAAATATCACTATCCTTAGCTAATAATAGAAAAATGGGGGTAGCTATCTTAGAAAAGTTCTCAATGAATCTCCTGTAGTAGCCCGCATGTCCCAAGAATCCTCTCACTTCCCTTTGTGTTTTGGGTGCGGGAAGACAAAAAATAACCTTTATCTTAGCTGGGTCAACCTGGATACCTTTGTCAGAAATGAGGTGGCCAAGAACTACTCCAGCTTTGCACATTAATCTACACTTTTTGTCACTCAAAGCAAGGTGAGCTTCTTGACAATGAGAAAACATTTTTTCTATATTTTTGAGGGCTTTAGAAAATGAATCTCTAAATATCGAAAAGTCATCCATATAGATTTCCACACACTTAAGGTCAACAAAAATAGCCAGCACTTCCCTTTGAAAGGTGTCTGGGGCATTACACAACCCAAAGGGAAGCACCCGGTATGCAAATGTCCCCCATGAGCATGTAAAGGTGGTTTTATCTTGTTCCTCGTGTTATCACCAATAAAATTTCATTCTGGTTAGGAAATTCATTTGGTATAGGTTTTATTGTGTTGGTAAACTAATTCATGAAATTGATAAAATTTTGTGAATTGGTCATAATTTTAAGTTTTTAGAGTCCCACATGTCATGTCATCATGGTCATATCAATAAAAATCCATCAAAAATCTGCATGCATTGGTTCAAAATTCGGTTTTATCCACTTGTCTACTTTTTCCTGAGTCCATAGGAAAATATATGGAAAACATGTTGTTTTTGCTACGGACTCACCTGACCAGTCCATAGCGAATCTACCAAACTTATAACGAAAAATGCTATGAACTCATGTTTTTCTTTGCACCGGCAAGGAAATGGGTGAGGTGTCAAGTTTCAAATGGTTAGAGGTCAGTCTGAGGTCATGTGATTAGTTATTTGGAATCATGGAACATGCATGATCATCATTTTTCATCCCATCATTATGTTTAACCTCCCTTATTTGTCTTCATCCCTCTCACATTCGAAGCTTACCTTTTTTAAAAATTATCCTTTGTGTTGTTGTATGTCACCTTTTCCTTTTTCCTTTGTGTATAGCTGTTATTATTATGTTTAGAAAGGTCCAGCCTTGTCTGCAAGGTCCTTGTTGTGTGAAATTCTTATTTGCAGGTGTCATACTACCAAGGAGGCCAGCGTTGGGTTAAGAGGAATGGCCATGCATAAAAAGAACAACAAAGGGGGCTTCATGGTCAGGTATGAGATAATGGATTTAAAGCTGGTAAATGAAGATCCAATTTTTGCAGTAGCCTTCAACAGTGTTGGTTGCATGAGGTTTTGCCAGAAATTGCAAGGTTATCATGCGCAAGTTTCTAAGGACTTTGCAGTGAATTTCATTTGCACTGCATCAAAGGTGGGTGTGTTGAGTTTCGTGGTTTCTCCTGAAACAATTACCCAAGCTACAGAGATTCCAAGGACAGGGGACGAGTGGTTTAAAGCCACCAAAATAAAAATTGCAGAACTGTGATGAGTTCCTAAAGCCTGAACACATTGGCGTGGATATGACATCAGGGATCCCAAGAAGCTGCCTCAAATAAAATTACTCCAAACTCCTGCTAGTAATTCAGAAATATTTCACATGTGAAGGAAGGTTTCATATGATTTATCAGTATCACTTCATACTTTTGCTACATTTCACTAGTAAGTAGCCTTTGGACCTTCCATTCTTCTTATTCATAATCCTAGGGAAAATGTCAGATAAATTCCGAGCTAGGCCTAACGGTAGTGAAACTTCATTCTTTCATCATGGATTAATCAAGCTAATGGTTTTGGAAGAATTGAAAAAGTTAAATAGAGACTAGGCCACATTTATGTTTCTTATTGGTTATGAAGCAGATACATTAACCCCCAAGAAAACACCTAAATCAAAGGCGAGTCCTTCAAGTAATACTGATAAACTTACAGCTAAAGCAGAGGGTGTACGGGAAGAGGAAATGCAGCCCATTGTAGAGCCTATGGAAATTGAAATAGAACATGCACAATAAATAGAGATACCTCGCCCACACCTACAAATAGTAAGACAAAGCCTAGCAAAAAGAGTCATGGAAGAATAACTAGGAGCCAAACAGTGGGAAAAGGTAATATTGAGGACATTCTAAAAGCCATAGATATAGAAGAAACTCCTATGGTCAAAGTTGTGGATGTCAAAGGTGGTAATAAGAAAAATAATGGCCTCATCAGGTGAAGATGCAGGTTTTGTATTCAAACCAAGAAAACCTCACACTAGATTTCAACTTACCAAAGGTATCAAGGCTAACAAAAAGACTAAAGTGACAGAAAAAGGTAAACAACCTATGGCAGAAGACATCATTGACCTATCCCCAACAAAGGAAGAAATCATTAAGCAGAGGAAAGGTAAGGAGAAGGTCATTGAAAAATATGATGTGGAGCTTTTAAAGGAGCAGTTGAAGGAAGCTACGGAGGAAGTTATTGAAACAAAGCTAGAGTTGGAAGAAGCTAAGCTAGAAATAAAAATGGTGGAGGAGTTCAAAGAGAAAGTAAATGAGCAGATTAATCAATGTGATGAAAACTTAACAAATGCTAAAAAATTGCTGAAGACAACCCTTCCTCTACACAAAGTGATGAAGCACACAAGGAAAAGGAACATTTGGTTGCAGGCAGAGAGAAAGTAGCTTAAGGGTCAAGTGAAAGAGTTGGACGTTCAGACGGAAATGATACAGTCAGGACTCAAGAAAAATGGCTTAAATATGACAGTCATAGATGAACCTGTGGAAACTGAAGCCACTGTTGCCAAGGGTGAAGCTTATATTGTTTGAAAAGGGAGTAAAATACCTTTGAAAACATTTTTTCCTCATTTTTAGTTCATCACTTATAGAACCATAGACAATTTTGAAGAAGAAAACTAGAATTTTCAAGTCTGTTGTAAATTAGGAAAGTTTGTAGTGTGTCTCAAGCTTGAAGCTTAGAAAACACTACGAACTCGCTGTAGATTCTTTTGGTTATATATCATAGTTTTTTTCATGAAAAAAGCACGTAAAGGCATGTATTTGATTATTTTGACTCACTATACAACCTCCAATCAGCAAAAAGCAAATAATTTGCAAGGATGGTCAAAGTTAAAGGTGCTACGAACTCTCGCTACGGACTTGCCTAAAAGTCCCTTGTTTCTGCAGCGAAGAGGATTTCTGAGACTTTTCAAGTTTTGATTGTCTTTTTGGGACAATTCAACCACATGGAAAGGTCAAAGGTCATAATTTGAATGTGTGGATGAAGACACACTCCTCGACAAAGCTTTTCAAACTGCCAGGTCATCATGGAAGCTACATCAACAATTATGACACCACCTCCTTAAATTTTGAAAGACAGGTCTCCTAACTTGGTGGAAGTATTTATGGTCCAGTCATGGTCAGTGCCACCTTAGGCACATGACCTTTTCGATGTAAATATGCATATTTTAAAGTTTTTTAAGGTAATAAATAGTTTTACAGTCCTATTAGGTTTCTAATTCCTAAAATTAGCAGATGTTTGTTTTATCTCCTTGTAATCTTCTTTTCGTTAGTTTAGGTGTAAAGAGAAGTATTCAAAGGTTTAGCCTTGCTTGTAGACTCAATGTAAAGATGCCTAAAGTTATAAATGGGCAGATAATTGATGGAGAGAGGTTTGATTGATGTTTTTACTACAGACTAATATTGTAAAACCTTTTATTAGTAATATACAGTGGAAGCATACTTCTCTTTACCTGAGATTCATTGATATTCTCATGAGTATTTTTCTTTAATGTTCTGCAATTCTATATTCATTATCCTATTGTTTGATTACTTAGAATTCCTAGCTTACATGCTCTAACTTCCATAAAACACTTATTCTGTTGCAAATGTTATGTTTTCATCAGAATATATATGCCTCAGCGTCCATGAGAGGAGTTTCACATGTCATTGAGTTACTGACTCCATTTTCCCAATGGTACTAATTTGTCCACATCTTTCACCTGCACAAAAACACATTTAAAACACAATTTCGGAGTTAGCCATATGTTGAGCTTCATTTACATAATATCATTTGCATCCTTGAGAGAACCCTCTCAAGCTGGAAAGGCTAAGTTTCAGCTAAAATTAGGTTTGAAATAGTTACTCTAGGTTGACTGTTGAAGCAACCCATCAATATCAATTTAGTGATAACTCCTCGGGTGTGATCTGTATCTGGTTATAACCACTAAAGCCCTCTAAAAAATAAAATTACTTTTTACTTGCGAGGGTATCAAGCACCCGATCAATGAAAGGAAGGGGAAAATAACTCTTGAGAGTAGCTTTGTTCAATTCTTGGTAATCAATGCAAATGTGCCATCTCCCATCTTTCTTCAGGACTAGCATCAACAAAGAGACCCACTGGGTATCGGATATAGGATAGATAAAATCAGCATCTAAGAGTTTTTGTATTTCTTCCTTCATAACTTCTCTTAGAGATAGGTTCATGCATCTCTGGGGTTGTCGGACAGTTTGGGCTCCCTCCCGAATATAAATGTGATGGGTACAAATTTCAAGAGGGATGCCTTTCATGACCTCATATCCCCATGCAAAGGCATCAAGATAGTTTTGCAAGAACTTTACAAGCTGCTCCTGTTGGGATGCATCCATTTCTGAGCTAATATGTAAAGATTTGCCTGGAATAATCTCAACAAGAGTGGTTTCTGGCTCAAGAGTACAAAGAGGTGCTACTAGAGACTACGGTGGGGAAGGTCCAGAATGATGACTTTCTTGAAAATCCAAACTAAATATTTGACATAATGACTCAAAATTAGGCATCGTATCTAGATTGTTCAATAAGTCTCGTATCTCACCCTCCTGATTTGACTCAGTATAATGATGTATCATCAAAACTGACTGAGTATCCTCTTCACTACTATAATCTAGCCATAAGGTATCTCGAAGCTCCTGGGTAGACCTAGCAAGCGGATATAATATGAATTTTTCCTAGAATATTCATGGGAAATGTACATGTCACCAGAACGGCGTCCAATGTAAGCATCGTCCGTAGCAAGCCAAGGTCGTCCCAATATCAAGGGATGTCCTCCCACAAGATTCTTTGGCTGAAGCACAATGAAGTCTGCAAGATATTCCCAAGAGTCTATCGAAACAACCACATCGTCCAATACTCCCTCCGGCTTGATTTTAGATCTGTCTACCAATTCCAGCACAGTAGGAGTAGGACGAATGTGGAAAAACCCAAGTTTATCCATGGTTTTCTTGCTCATAACATTAATGGCTACCCCCAGGTCTATAAGAACATTGGAGACAAGGAAATCACCTATCTGAACAGATACAACGGGGTTTCTAGGGTCAGTATATTTTTCCCTTTGCACATACCTTGTCATTAACTATGCTCCTCTTCCAACAAATTGAATGGTTTGAGGTTCTACTCTTTTCCTTCCCATATTCTTAAGGCAGATTTCCCTAATGATTTTTGTATAGATGGGGATCTCTTTGATATCTTGGAGCAAAGGGACCTTAATGAAAAATATTCCTAAGCTCAGAAGCCAAGCTAGACTTAAGAAAAAGGTCACTCCTCTCCACAACTAGCCTCTCTGGATAGGGAGGTCAGTTTGAAGAGGATGGCAAAGGTTATAAAGGTACGGGGATGGGATGAATGGTGACATCTCTCCCAGAATGGTCAGGAGTTTCCTCCTCACTTTTCTCTTCGATAATCACCATGCGCTACTTTTTTTTCTGGTGTTACTACCTTCCCCGATCTTAGTTGGAGATCATTGACCCCAACCAACATAGACTGGTAACTGGGTGGAAAAAGTGGTTTAATAGAGTGGATCATTTGTAACAATTTATTATTGGGATTTGGTATGGGTTGAGTAGGCATTTGAGGAGGTCGGAATGGTGGAGGTAAAGGTAATGGTGGAATTGGATGACTTAGTTGGGGAAATTATGTTGTGGAATTGGGTAAGGCGCATATGTAGATGGATACAATTGCATAGGTGCAAGATAGGAATTATGTGAATGGTTTATCCCTCTCCAACCTTGTTGCCAAGATTGGGAAGGATGCCCATACTGAAAGTGGTTCCCGTGCTGCCACGGTTGAGACTGATTAGTGTTATGATAGGAATATGGTTGTGCATTATAACAAAAAAAAATGTGGAGGAAGTTCAGGAGCCATACCTGCACCTACCTGAGGCTATTTTCTCCGTGCTCCCATAGCATGCAATGACTCAAGTTAAGGTTGCCCTCCTTCGAATACTACTTTTAATCCAGGTATGGAGGGGCATTTTTGGATGGCATGGTTCTCTGCACAAATCACACATTTCTTATTTCCTTTAACATCATTAGGACATTCTCTTAAAGGATTCTTTTTCCTACACTTTGGAAAAAAAATAAACAATGACTCTTGTTTCTCTGCAAGTTTTTGTTGAAATTTTAAAGAGTCTATTTGTTTGCTAATAGTATTCATTATTTCAATTTTAACATTGTCCATTTTTTTCTCCAACCCAATAATCATAACATCCGTAAATCCAGCTTTCTTATTTCTACTTCGAGTTCCTTTACCAGATCTAGACTGATTCCTTGAGAATTTCCTGCAGAGGTCACAAATATGATCAAAAGGTTTCTGAGCAATATCCCCTTGTCCTAAAAGATTTAACTTATTTCTAGAATAATTAGTAAGCCCATGTAATAACAAGGTTCTAATAGTACTTAGATCAAACTTGTGTTTTCACCTTTGGAGGATATACAGAAATCTTTCCAGATAATCTTCCAAGGTCTCATCATCACCTTTCACAATGGTGAAGATTTCATCCTTCATCTCTCTAGTTTAACAATATTCCTAATATTTCAATAAAGACACTCTCTTCATCGGCTCCCAAAAAACTATAGTGTTTCCTCCTAATCCCATGAACCAGCATAGTGTTGAGTCCTTGAGAGTTGTAGGAAACAACTTTAACTTCTGAGCATCTGAGGAGTAATCATAACTTCTACATAATATGTCAAACTCAAATAAGAAGGAATTTGGGTCCTCGTATACCTTACCATAGAAATGAGGAAGAACCTATGGAGGAATATTCTTCATTTTCACAACTATTTCTAGATCCACAATCGGAAATTCGAAGGTGGATTTTTCCTCATTTACCTAGTTTTCTCCACTCCCCTTAGCATGGTCTTTGTGATCAGCCATTCTTGTACCTCAAAATGAACTGCTCTCAACAGATTGAGAAGGTCGACTACGAGTTGATTTGCTTTGAATTCTAACAGTCTCCTTCTTCCCCTTCGTTGGTTGTATCACACCTGAACTACTGTCACCAGAGTCCAAGTGGACAGTTCCTGCGTGACGACTCTGTGTCTGTTTGGACTTTCTGCCTGCAAGAGAAGGCCCAATATGAGAAAAAATTTAGATTTATTAGTGTTTCCTTGGCCCCTATTGGGCTTTGGAACCCTACCCGGCTTAGGCATTCATCTCAAAAAATGACAAAACAAAAACTCAATAAAATGATGCAAATTTAAAATAAGAAATCAGCACCTATAAAATCCTTCAAACAATAGAAGCACACTGTAGAAAAAATAATAGCAAACTTACCCCTATTGCAGAAAACGGAATGTTGGGAAAAATATTGAGAGGGGGGGGGTGAATCATTATTTATAGCTCAATGTAAACTTTTACTTTTTCTTTACTGATTTCTATACGTGACTTTAATGAACCCAACTAGCGTATACACGCAACTATCTTTAAGAAAACTTGCGTATGTCCAGAGATCTTATTATGCAGAAAATTATTTACTTAGATCAGTGCATCATTCGTTCATCAGATGTTTTGTAATTAGTAAGCATGTGAAGAAAGAATAGATCACACATAAGAAACACACATGAACACCAGGATTTAAGGTGGAAACCCAATTCAAGAGAAAACCATCGTTGTTGTCATCTTTGTCTTCAATTATTATTATAAAGAAAACTACTTAAAATCTTGTATTGGTGCATAATCATACCAGCACGCAGGCACCCACCTGCAAAAGGCTGCAACCTTCTCTCGTTCTTCGGCTTCTACTGGAAGGGAGCTCCAACCCCCTGATCTCATTTACCAACTACCACTGGAAGGGAGCTACGACCCCCTCCTTCTCGTTTACCAGCCACTCCTAGAAGGGAGCTACTACCCCGTGATCTTGTTTACCAGCAACTACTGGAAGGGAGCTACGACCCCATTACTGAAGGCTTCGACCCTCAGCACCATCACGGACCACGGTTCATCAATTTTCACACAGGATCCAAACAGCTTCAACACAACACAACTTGTAGGCCTCTTTTCATCAGATTTTCAAACTGGACCCACTCCACACATGTAAGCTCAAAGAACATACATCAAACTGAAACTCATTCCCTTATCAAATCATTCACTTAATCATAAATTAACCAACCAACAACTTATCTTCAATCACAATCAACTCGCAGCATGATCAGTATTCAAACAACCCAAATCTATATGAAGACATCATTGACAGACAGCAGTAATACAGAAAAACAGATCAGACATTTCCTTCTGCATACTTCAGCAAAACCCTAGATCCCATATGCGCTTTTTCTTAACTGAACCTGCGTATATACGTGATTTTATAGAGGCGAACCTGCATATAGATATGCAAACATTAGAGGACTGCGCAACTCTTTAGAACAAATAATCAGCTAAGATCTTACCCTTCACTTCAACAAACATTCGCTAGATCACAGATCTAAACATTTCATAAACAGATCTAACAAATGCATAATCATTTCAGATCTAGAGATCCCGATCCATCATTGTATTCATAGGTGCATTATTACTTCAGATCTATCAATAAACTATGGCCCATTCCATGCAGATATACTTCAGAGTGAAGTATTCATTCAATACCCAAACACATGCACCCTTTGCACTATGATCTTCTTATCCTTATATAGATTTAGCCTTTACCAATACCATGAGCCAAAACCACACAAGTGTCGATGCTATTCTTGGATGGAATCAAATAGAAGACACAGTGCTCAATACTATGGGCTAATACCATGGGAATGCCCCTTGGTATCATAATTTTAGAGTGCAAAAGGTATACGCGACTTTTATTCTTCGTACCCACGTGTATACGTGACTTCTCTTCATAATAACTGCGTATGTAAAAAATTTGGATGTATACGCGGGTTGCCTGTATACCAAGTAGCGTATACATTGCCTTCATACACAGTTGCCTTCATCAAACCTGCGTATACATTTTGACATATTATATTTATCATTTCTCTGATCCTAACTGGATTACCTTTCTCTGTCACTTCTGAACTGACCTGAAGATACATCATTTGTAAATCTTTAACACATAGGTTGTTTATCAAAGGCAACTCATCAAGTAGGTTTCCATCAAGGACAACTCCATCAAGTAGGTTTCCATCAAGGACAACATATTGCATCATATTTCCAACACGGAAATTTCTTACCAATTTCAAATCACCTCCTCGGAAACGACGCCAAAATGTTGGGTGCAGGAATTGCAGTTCAGCAGATTCCTTCAACACTTAATTGTCAACCCGAGGATTTGTAAAACTTAGAGGTGAAGCACATGAAATTCCAGAAACGATATGAAATTTTCTAACTCTATTCCTACTTCCTTAATTACAATCTTGCAGATTCGTAAAGAAAGATCACATGGAAAATAACACCAAATAAATTATAGTGTTGTAATATGAAAGAAAGTACTTTGTAAAGAAATAAATCAAAGGAATTCTCAAACTTCTGCGAAAAATCATTACTCCATGCTAAGAACCATATCCAAGCTAGTCCAAGCTAGTAGTTAAGCCAAGGACCATCTACACATCATCCATACACAAGACACCTACTGTGACCCATGCTCATGCATAATCAAATAAGAGACATGTATCAACCTCTCCAAATCATCAATCGTGAATCAATAATCCAACAGTAGTAACCGACACTCCATAACAATACATAGTGGTCCAACAAAATCATATATCAGCAGCATCATAAATCAGAAACACATGGCAACACTATGAATCAGAAATATAACACACCAATCAATTCAATATATCAACTCTCTATGGAAAAACATGGCAGCAACAATAATCACGATATGTAGCATGAACTTCTGCAATATAAATTGTACTGGCAACAGCAATATGCACTTCATTATGTAGTGGTAGTAGAAATATATATCACATTAGCAAGCATCCTCATAAATATAAGCACTAAACCCCAATGGCTCAACATCATGAAGACATTCTCCTACAAATATGCAAGCTACAACACTTGATAACAGATTATCAACTGCGTATATCCATCACAATATACAAGAACTCCAACAATAACACCATCATGGAAAATCATCATCAACATGGGTAAGTGGCCTAACAAATCTCATGAAAAGTGAGAAAAAACTAACCACCATGTGAAATAGTCACAATAATATGTAATATATCCAATATGATCAACCTAGATATTTTCTGCAAATATTTAACACATGAATAATGCACCAAGCAGATATAGTCAAACACTACCATCATACTAATCTCCATGGCACCATCACATGCATAATAGCATCAAAAAAAAAATGCATAATACTAGCCATGCTCATGTCAACTAATTTAGCTAGCATACAAACCATGCACAACCAAAAAGAAATCTCTTGCAACAACCTTATTTCAAATAAGCACATAGCATGGAACAATCCATATCCAGCTCCTCCAAAGAAACCATAATTCCATCAAAATATTGGAAGCATATAATGTGATCCTCGTGAACATGTGACATCTCTCCTCTCGATCACACCTTCAAAAATACAACATCAGCAGAAAAAATCCATCATCAAGAAAAACATAATCAAATATATAATCACCAATTCCATCACAAATAATTGCATGCAAAAACAAAAGTTGGCATATACTCCCCCTGATCCTATGAAGGCTTCACATCCATTTTGCAGTCTAAAAGATCTAACATGCAATAGCGGGCTGTAATATGTGTTAATATCTTCTAATCTAAATCATATAAGGAATAGTATGATCTTGGTCCCTTCTTATTTTTCACTCTTCCATTTAACACATATACATTATTTGGGATCTTGACTCCTCTAGCAATTACCCTCTTCGATCATTCTTCCATAATGAAGAAACCTTTAGAGTTGAAGACTTGCCTCCATCAACCATTTGGATCACACTTAGAATATCATGCTTTAGGCTCTCAATGAGAAATACATAGTCAACATTGGTCCACTTTTCAGCAAGGTTGGCCTTGCCACTTCCCAAAACTCTTGTTGGTTCACTTCCTTCAAAAACAACATGACCACTTTTGACTTTCTTCAAGAAGTGAAAATTGCTCCTATCTCCTCAAATATGATGAGAGAATCCGCAATAAATATACCATTTTTCATCCTCATCACACGAGAAAATATAAATACCACATATTCCTAACATATCTTCCTTTTTCTTCCACAAAGCCCCTGGTCAATTTCTTTGTTGTGCATGTTTCTTTGGTTCACTATTTTGTACTGAGAGTTGTTGAGAATTTACAGGGCTGATGATTAATACAAATTATCTTCTTGATAATTACTTTTGAGCTTAATTGAGTTACTTAGGTCTTCTATTCATTCACTTATTAAGTCTTTCATCAAGTCAATTATCAAAAGGCACAAGAATTAGGCTCCTAGAGCCAGGGCAAAAACCTCTCCCTCTTGGAGAGGAAAAACCCACGAGAAATTATTCTTATAGATTTACAAATGACAAGTACCATGACCAAGACTCGGACTCTTGACTTATATATATGAATCCAAAACCTTGTCACTGCTTCTTTGTCTATCTCCAACGTTGATCATTCATTTCTACACCAACTTACATTGACCTGCACTGACTTTAGAGAACTCGATCTCTAATTCAATCTTTCTTGATTTCATCTTTGTTCACCAAAACATTTATTCTTGCTTCATCTTCACTTGACATACATTTCTTTGTTTACTGAGGATAGGAAGGTAAATCATATATTTACCTTCCTTTTATACTTGTGCTTACGAGTGTATATTACTTTACTAGATCCACATCTTACTTTAGATTGGCTGCATATTTTTTCATAAGAATTTAGAATAGTTAATTATTGCCTTAACTTTGCACTACAGCATGTTGTTACATCTCAGATATTCCTGTACTATTCTGTCTTAAGTCCGCATAGATCTCTGTCTTAATCCAACTTCAAACACAAATAAATAATGCCTTCACTAGTTCCTTCAACCCTGTCTCATTTCCGCATTTAACCAGACTTCATCTTACCTCATATTTTTTCGCATTATACTTTGTCCTATACTCGCATTTGTATCCTTTTGAAACTTCATATCAATCAAAAATGTGTCTGCATTAAATCATAGTGATCCGCACTTCAATTTCCTCTACCACATCAGAGAGATCTGCACTTCAGTTTCCAGTACCACGTCAAAGACATCCGCACTTATGTTTCATGTATCACGTCAGAGAGATCCGCACTTTAGTTTCCTATACCACGTCAGAGAGATCCACATTTTTCTTCGCTGAACTGAACCACAGTATCTTCATATATATATAGCACATTTTGTATTTGTAGGCCGACCATACATTTTGTATGAGGGCCAACTTCTCCATTGAGTATATAGCCTGAATTGCTATGCGTTTATCCCAATGTTTATGAGGGTATCATGAGCATCTTCCAGAATCCATTTCTTCAAGGTATCTTGACAAGGTTTTGGAGCATATAACTAGAAAATTTATCCATATGACACTTAATTACATTTATACCTAGAAGACAAAAACCTAATAGACATCAAGAAGAAGTTTATCTGCAGAATAAAATCTTGCTCATGAAACCCATGAAGAAAGTACAGCAAAATACATTTTATTATCTCTGTCTTCTTCTTTACATAAGTACATAATTACATAGTCAACATGAAGACCGACCTAGTTACACTTTTTCAACAACAGTCTCATGGATATAGGCATAAATCAATCCTTGGCCATGTATCCAAATTTGTGATACATAAAACATTCTACATGACCAAGATAAGAAGCCAAAGGATCAAATATTTTTTCTCATACTAGATTTCCAGCTTCTCGTACTAGTCCTGCAATCAGTGGCCTTATTTCCAAAAAGGTTACAAGCATAACATAAACCATTAAATAAACTTGTATACCTAAAGGAAGATATAAATCTTTGATGTCCACATTGTTGCATGGAGGTGTCCAATTTTCTCCTACAAAAAGTTGCTTTATGTCTAAACTAATGACAATGGAAACTCTAAATCTCGTTCATTAATGGACCAAAGAAATTATGATTTATTCTTTGAAACTTGCTACTATCAACTTTAGGAGTGTATGATTTTCTTGGCATAAAAATTCCTTTTAATTCTCTTCTTTGATGCTGATGAATTTGTTGCCTCTTTTCTCTAGCATTGTAATGGTTGCTCACAAGTTTCATTGTAGGCTTCTTTGAATCTAACTTGTTAATATTTCCTACATCTGAACTTGCATCTCCTCTTTGAATATTAGAGTTAGATTTGTTTTTTTTATGTTTCTCTTAACCTTCTCAAGTTGTTGTTCCTTTTCTTCAAGTTTCCTTTTCAATTTTTCTACTACATTTTTTAGTGCCTTAGCATAATCTTTCTTTTATTTTTGTTTGTTGCACATTACTTATTCATTTCTTTTTTAATCCTCCAACTGGGTTCTCAAGGTAGTGAGCTCCTCCTTTATTTTTTTCTCCTTCTCATCACAAATTTTCAACAATATCTTATGATCTCTACATGCAATTGTTAGTTTACCTACTTGAGAAGCTAATTCTTTGGTCACAACCATTGTTGATTCATATTCACCCTTAATGACAAAAATACTATTCTCATATTGAATACCAACCTCAAAAGAATCATCACAATTTTAATTAAAAAAATCTTTCAACATAGTACCTCATGACACATCTTATTCATAATTTGCAGCTTCTTTTGCAATGGATTGATTTTATTCCTTCTTCAAACTATTTTTCTTTTGATACATACTCCTCTTGCTTATGGCCATAATCCACAATATACTCTCCAAGCGTTGAAGCTTCACTAGAGAGCACTAGTTATGATACCAATTGTTGGAAATATATTCACTACTGAGAGGGAGGGGGTGAATTAGTAGTGATGGCCTTTGTATCAATTTTCACCAATTATAAATATTGTTTCCCAACCTCAATTATTCATGCACATGAACAACATTAGATCATCGAAACATGTAAGCAATAATAAACTGAAACCATAATAACCATGAGAAATATCAACACAAGCATGCACACATAAGGACACAGGTATTTCTGGTGGAAACCCTTTTTGGGAGAAAACCACCCTGTTGTTGTTGCGTTGCTCAATTCTTTTCATTATTAGCCTGAACAAATTGTACATGGATTAGCTACACCCATAGCCATAACACTTATCTTTCTCTACAGTATGATGGAACTATCAATTTAGAAATATGTTTCTCTCGCGATCTATGGACTATCCTCTGTTGGAAGCTCCCATGACCAACGATCCTCGCCCAAGCACCATTGGATTTTCCAACTCCTATTGGATGGAGAAAATTATTCCTACTACAGAATTTTCCAAATCACTATATATATTGAAGCCTCTGTGCCTTCACTTCTGCCATGTGAACCATGTTTCATATATTTTCAAATTGGGTTCTTAATTCGGCCAACCTGATAAACCCAAAATATTTAGCATTATTCTTCAAATATGAATCATAAATCTCACCCGGAGAAGGGAATTTCTTCACTAATTCAACACACCAAACACTTCTCTCCAACACACTTCAATTTTCCAAAATTTTTCCACAACAAACGCACAAATTTTGCATCTTCTTCTCAACTATATCTTTGATTTTTTCTCACAAATATATGATATATCTCTGCACTAACTATGTGAGCAGTTGTTGCACACTCTAATCACTCACAATTCTCTCACAATATCATTCTCACAACCTTCTTCTATTTATCATTTGTCTATGTTGAGTAACTCAGTAAATTCTACAGGTTATGCATCACTCAAAAATACTTTTTCAAATACTTCAGATTTGGTTGAGGAAGGCTTCTTAACCAAATCAAGCCACTTGGTCCACCATCCCTTTGACATATTCAACATTAATCAGCTTCTAGAGACCCCATGAACTTTTCCGACCATCTACTGAAAAGTTCTGATCAATAACATCACCACAACACCAAAATAGGTTGATCAATGCGAGGAATGTAGAGAAAAACTTGTGAAAATGCCTCAGTCGCTCCCTTATCACTACATCCATTTAACTGAGAGCTATAACCACTCCCATAGGCTACTCTACCAGTGACTGGAGCCTAAAACCGCTCCCACACGCTTGGCTCCATGCGACTATGGCTAAGGGTGGTAAAATCTTAGTCAACTCAGCTAAATAATTCTCAAACTTCTCCCAAAGCTTGACAATACTTTGTAGGTCCTCTAGAAGTCTCTTATGAGGTTCTACAACACCTCACAAATTCATTTCAATATCACCAACATCATCACTATTCATACTAGGTTGACTAGGATGCCAACCAACAACCAAACTAACACCTTGACCATCAAACTGATCCACAAACATGTTGCCATCAATATGCAGCTCCATAACCTCTAATACATCCTCCAACACCTGCACAACCATCTCAAGCATCCATAAAAACATTTAGATCCTCTCCAATCCTAATGTATAACACCATCAACATGTGTAGACCTAATCAACAAGGTTCCTCAACTCTAAACTTTGTAGTAGCCATCAACAATTGTATGCAGCAACGTGATCAAGAAGATCACATCATGGGAAGGCCTCCAAGCTAGTGCAACATACCAACATACCATAATCATCATGAGAGGGCCTCATAACTAATGAAACATATCAACATACCATCATCCAACTCAACAACAATAATCACTGCCCCATCCTCAAGCTTTCTGTTAGTAGACATGCCAAGGACCATATCCAAGTTAATCCAAGCTAGTAGGCATGCCAAGGACCATCTACACATCATCCATCACAAGCCACCTACAGTCACACATGCACATGCATAACCAACTCACCTACAAACCAAGCAACAAGGTTGACATCAATGACAACCAATTGCACCTCTGCACACTGCAACACACATCAATGCCAACAATGACATGAACGATTCATTAAAAATAAAACCTTTTGGAAATGTGACTGAGCACTGCTTTATGACTCGATATTCAAAGAATTTTTAGGAAAATTATAAACCAGGTGGCTAGGACCCTATGAGCTTGATGAGGTATATGATAATGGAATGGTATGCCTCATTACAATAGATGTACTTTGTGTGTCTTTCAGACTTTAAAATGGTCATTGATTGTTTATATATCACTAGCCACTTACTAAAGAGTATTTTCTCAGCAGAAGTATAGATGAAAAATATTTTGAAGTTTTAGGTACCCAAGGAGATTCCCCCTTACCCGACATCAGGTATAAATTATTTTCCTTGGTTTCTTTTTGCATATAAATATGAATCTTTGTAAATAAATAAATATTGAATAGTTATGTTTTTCTTTGTTTCTATCTTTAATTAGTTGTTTGATCGTTTTTATGTTTAATTTTTTACCTTTTTATTTTCTTTTAATTTAAGATACATTTTTTGTTACCTTAGATTACCATTGTTGATCCCTCAAGTAATAGTGGTTGTTCCATCAAGTCATAGTTGTGGTTCCCTTAAGTCTCAACTGTTGTAACCTCTAAATTCTCTTTTATACATTTGTGCCTCTTGGGACTTGTTATTTTCTATGATGCTTTAATTTCTTGTTATCCTTTACTTTGTTGTTTGAATTTTTTATTTTACCCATTTCTATTTACTTGTACTTTAAGATATAGTTGTTGTTACCTCGAATTACCATTGTTGTTACCTCAAGCAGCAACTATTGTTCCCTCAAGTCACAATTGTTGTTCCCTCAAGTATCAACTGTTGCAACCTATGAATTTTGTTTTATACATTTGTGCCTCTTGGGAATTTTTATTTTCTATGATCCTTTAATTTCCCTTCATCCTTTTGATCCTTTTAATATATTATTGTTGTTACTTCAAATTACCATTGTTGTTCTCTCAAGTAGATTGTTGTTCCATCAAGTAACAGCTAGTGTTCCCTCAAATTTACGATTATTGTTCCCTCAAGTAACAGTTGTTGTTCCCTCAAGTCATAATTTCCATTCCCTTAAGCAACAGTCATTGTTCCCTCAAGTCACAATTGCTAACAATGTGGATAAGATTAATAATGGAATAATGAATTTCTCAATTTTAATCAAGGTCATGAGACCCATCCAACTTGTTGTGTAAGATATTGCAACTATTTACATATTATACTCATATAAGAAATAAATATATTTATACACCATAACACCTATGTGGTCGTTCAATGCGTCACTCATAACCTATTAGCTCTAGAAGCTTCACTTTATAAGTAATACCATAGTTTCAATTCTTTAACCATGGTTAATATGTTAAGACTCATACCATCAATGCATGCATCTACCATATACATGTCAAATTTCAATTCATATGAGAAAAAACTATGAAAAATTCAACGTTGGCCCCATTCACATGTCACTATCTGTGGGGTTAATTTATAAGAGCATATAAATTTCCTCCAATAACGAGCTTCTCTTGGTTTCAATAATAATATAATATTCTCTACTAAACAAGGAAAATTACGTGAAGGTGGAAGCTCATATGACCTCTATTATAGGTATATTTGGGCATCATTCCCCATGACCTGGTCAAACTGGACATCATCCCCAACACCAATGAAATAGGGTCTATCATCCCCTTACATTTCAATTTCTATATGCCCCAAGAGAAGAACAAATCATTCATGGATTCTATTGTGATATTTCCAAGATTTGAAGTATATGTTATATCACCTATTGACTCACCAATGCAACCTCTAAAGGGACTAATTGTGTTGCATATGCAGCATCCTCCATTTAAGGGTGCACTGTAATGCACTTCCCGACGTTCAAGAGTGCATTGGTCACCTAGGAGTGTAATTCTCATTGTTCCAGGAATCTCCACATGGTCAATGCCTTCTAGAATAGTCCATAAGTGTCAAACTTCGAATCCAAGTGTCCATCTAACACCTCTGAACTTGGGAACATGTCTTGCCTATTATTAGAAATACATTCATTGAGAAACTACCATTAGTTTGCCTATAAATTAAGCACAGATCCTAGTGCTAGGGAAGGGAGAATTTTGGTAAAGAAATGTTGTTCGATTCTCATTTGAGAGAGTGAAAGTACTGATATGTTTTTGGTCTTATGTTGGATGCGATGAGGCTGGGATGAAGCTGGAGATGGTGACATCAAATCGATCATTGGTTCTAACCTCCACCTTCTACTCTTTAATAAATATTGTTGTTCATTTTCCCATATATGTATCTGTTTATGCTTCTATTTCCCATGCAATGGATTCTTGAATGATATATATGTTTCACATCTAGTCGATTTGAGTGATTAAGATAAGTAGGCATCTGTATATTGCAATTTGTTTGTTGTTCTTTGTTTATGCTTGCAGGAAACAATCTGGCAACCTGAGTTGGATTGAAGGCGACAACAAAAGCGACAGAAGGAGAAGAAGAAGCGCTTGGATCGCAAGTAGGTTCTTATATCATTATGTGTGTCTATTTATCTTAGAGAAAGTGATAGCAAAGTCTTTCATCTGTTGTTCTAAGTTCCTAGCACCACACTTAGGGAATTTGATTTATCCGTAGATCATAATTCTGCATAACAAATTGGCGACTCCACTGGGGAGTTTCCTATCATTCTTGGTGTTTTTTCCTCTGTTAATCCTCATCAGTAGCATCTAATTTCAGTTATTATAATTTTGAATGAAATAATTTCATTAGAAGTGTGTTCTATAGCTTTCATTTTCAATCACTGTTGCGCCCAACGCACTGTTGGTCAAGACACAGTGCATTGCAGTGCACTGTCTCCCACTCAGGGGTGCATTGCAATGCACTGTCTCCCCTTAGAGACTGTCTTGCCCCCTCAGCCAACCAAATTCCATTCAAATTTGTCATTGGTATTATTCTCATCCATTTTCTTATTGTGTTTTCAACCGTCTGATACCTCTTCAAGACCAGTGAACTTACGTGACTCTTCCTCCTTTGAAAATTAAATTTGGTCAATGTCTCTTTAGTGTTTTTCTTTATCATTGGAAAATCAAATTCAAAGTATTTTATTTCTGCATTAGAACCATTTGTTTTCGTAAATGAAATTGTTGTTAAATTCCTCGTTTCCTGTAGGAAAAATTGTAGTTCCATTCTTCGTTTTTTCTAAAAGAGAAATTGTTGTTAAATTCCTCATTTCTCAAAGAAGAAAACATTTGTTTTTTATTGATTTGATGCATGTAGTTTTCTTTCTTGCATTCATATTAAGGGAGCTGAAAATAAAAACATGAATGTGCATATAGTGAATTGTGTGTGTTGCATAGGAACAAGTTAGGAAAGTTTCATTTTAGTTTGTGCTCCTTGTTGTTTGCTCTCAAAACTGAATACTCTTTCCCTTAGTAGCTAGGATTTTCATTGAAAAAACTAAAATTGAAAAGTGTGCTTATCATTATAGTTTGCATTTTTAGGAATTTCCATCACATCACGCGGTGAACCTCAAAAGGAAAAATTTTAAACAAGATCAACTTAAAATTTACATTAATTTACCTAAAAAAGCATTGGAACCATAACGATAACATTAGAACGTCTAGGCTAGAGACGTGTTATGGTGTCGTTAAACATAGTAGTTGTCGTTAACTTTTCTGCGATACATTCCGAGTGTGATACTTCACTCCACGTACTTAATTATATCGGAGCTTGTCCACATACCTTCGGGTATATCAGGCAGTGTTCTAGTACGAAAAGTATAAGGGGGTGCTCTCACTGTGCGGTTTTGCATTAGACAGCGCTAATACGGACTTGGGCCTCCACCTACCTTCAGGTATATTTGGGAGGACAAATTTAGGTTACTATCCATCCATAGTGAACCGAGACGGCCGCCTTGTAAATTGTGATACACCGAACACATCATTCAGGGAGATTTCCTGCCTGTACTTCTTGGTTCGCTAGGAGGTATTCTGCAATTCATAATTACTTGGTAAACCTTTTGCCTAGAATTACCCCTTTTATTTTGTTTATTTATTTTTGTTCATAAAATAAACCATTCATCATGGAAGAAGAACACCCCTTTTCCCTTCGTTCGCGTAGAATAGCACTGAAACCACCACCTTTACCACCAGAAGCTACTTATGGTCAACGAAGGAGACATCACTCTACTGAAACTAGTATTATCAGTACCTCTAGTGCAACATCATCCTCACATATACCAGAGTTAGCGCAAGTTTTTTCTACAAATCCTGGTTCATATACTATTGTTGAGACGGAGTCCTCACAGCTACCCGTGGTCATAATCCATCCAATCAGTGAGACGATACCTCCCGAACTGACGTTGTTCAATTGAAAGTGATCCGGATCTTGTCACTTTTTTGCCAGAACATCTGAATCCCGAAGTTGAACGACCGGAATTTGTTCCTGTATTGGTTGCCCCATAATATATTGTAGTCATTGAGTATCCCATATCGTGCAGTCAACCTCCTGAAATATACTTTGGGCCGAAGGTGAAATCCTTCCACCTGGTTTCATTTCGATTGAAGAAATACCACGAGAAGAAACACCTTTAACTTCAACTCATTTTGGGGCAGATATTTCCCTGTACGAGTCTTTTCCTCAATCACCCGCCTCTGCTTTTGTTGATCATGTGTCTATTAGAGTTCCCGTAGATCCAATAGGCTATAAATTTGGTCGAATAACCATGCCTAAGCCAACATCTTCAGCAGGACCATCTATTCCAGTTGCAACAGCACCTACTCTTGCTACCACGTCAATGTTCACAACTTCACTAGAGTCACATTTATATGGTGGCCCTTCCCTCCCACCTGGTTACCAATATTTATCTGGAACCTCCTCTGATGCATCCTGAAACACATGGACTTCACGAATGTCATCATATAGTATTCCAACTAGTAAATCTATAGTGAGTACTGAATGGCTTGATCATTTATACACATCATCGGGGCAATATCAAGTTGGCCCATCTGGGTATATTCCATCCAGTACAATTTCAAGTGGAGTCTCTGCATTTGGAGAACAATATTTTCCATATTATTATACTCCTCATGCTAGGGGCAACATATGGTCACCCATATTGATAGTACTCTGTCGTTATTTCGTCATCCTAATGTCGGAATGAATTTTTGTCAATGGCAGCCCACTCTACCCATCCAACCACAAACGGTTGTGCATTCATATCAACCGGTTCAACCTGTTGCACCCACATCAACTCCACGTGTTAATATGTCCTTACCCATATTACAGGCTCAAACTGTTGTACCTCAAGCATCTCATGTGGATCCCTCAACTCAATACCCTCAAGTATTTGGCCCTCAAACTCCAACTCCTTCGGTTGGTTTACAACAACCACCTGTATCCGGAATCATTTATTCACAAGTTGGATTACCATATTATGGTATGTCGCAACCGCAACCAAGTTATACCTATCCGCAACCGAATCCAAACTATTCTAGTTTGGATTATAATGTTTGTGGACAGACCCCTTGGCAGCCACAAGCGCAAATGCCACAACCTTCATTTCAACAAGTAGCATACCCAGGTTTTGGTCAACAGAATCCTCAAGCTTTTTCTTATCAAAACAACCCCTATCTGGGTTACCAGCAACAGATTCCTTATGTTGGTTCTCAAAGGCTTGTTTCCCAAGCAATTCCATCATACCTTGGCTATGCTCAACCCAACCTAAATCGACAGTTTCCCTTTGTTGCAACTTTAGAATTATTGGATTTAAACCGGCTTACCAATGATCCAATCAATTACACTCCTTGGTGGAAAGTGATACCTCATAAATTACCCTCGGATATTCTTAAGTTCAATGGAAACCCTGGGGAAGACCCGTCGACGCATGTCATGACTTATCATTTGTGGTGTTCATCTAACTTGCTAAATGATGATTTTGCTTGACTACGTCTTTTCTAGCATACGCTCATTGGTCTGGCTGCGAAATGGTACATTGAGTTACCAAGAGCTTCATTTGATAATTTCACTGCCCTAGCTACTGTCTTTTTGACCCACTTCCAGTTACCCATAAGATATGAAACTGGAATGGAACTCTTGAATAATTTTAAACAGACTAATGCTACTCACATTTCTGATCATATTCATGAGTGGTGTCATCGTCGTAGAATGGTTAAGACATTTTTTCCTGATCAGCTCCTTGTTGAGTGGCTCATTAAGTCTTGGTTACCATCTATAATTGAGGATGTGGCTAAGGGTGGTGTCATAACTGAAAAGAAATTCATTACTCGTGCCCAATATTTAGACTTGATATATACTCAGTCTGGCACGCTCTACGAGAAAATTCCCAACGTGTCACGATCTAATTTTACTTTTCCTCCTCCATCTAAGGACGATCATGCCGGAGACGGTATGATCGGTACTACAAGTACACATCACTTTGTTGCATCTGATCTTGTGCATTCTTCTGAAATCCATGTTGTGTCATCTAACAAGGGAAAAAGTGATAAGAAACACGGAAGTAAGAAAAAGAAAACTTCTACCATGCAGGAAATATCATCTGATCAATCGTCAGGAAATCAGAAACCTCATTACCCTTGCATAATCTGTAATGAGGAACACTTTGTTCGTGACTGTCTTCATCACGCTGAAGTCTCAAAATGGTCAAGACTTCACATGCATTTGCAGCGTTGACAAATCCATTTCTGAATACGGACACAAATTTGGTTGCTATGGATCCAGCTTATAGTTCCCAAGTGCTTATGTTGTCTCTCACAAAGACATCGACTACTGTTTTGGTGTCAAAACGTAATAAATATTACGGTAGCTAGGCTACTGATCAACCAACTACCTCGACCATGAAGGTTGTATACGAAATCAATACCACCAACTGATATTCCTAAATTGACAATCAAGCCACCGAAGGGAGTCGTTCATAAATCGACATTTAATCCTCGAGCCTGAGCTGCTCAAAATTATAATATAGTTGAAGATTTGGCTCAATACCCTTCAGCTATGTCAGCACTTGAGGTTTCTTCAAAATTGTCCCTCCCAGAAGCAGGCTTTGTTGTCAGCAATCGGTGGAATTGATCCGACAGATTCCAATCTCGTAGTCTTATATCATACAGGCTATGTGCCACAATTACCAGCAAAATTGGCATTCTCTATCCAAGTAAATGTTCTCAATCACCTTTTTCATCATACTATTATTGATGAGGGAGCATCTACGTGATGTCTCTAAACTATTGGAAGTCACTTGGCTCACCGCGCCTATCTCAATCACCTATGACGTTGAAATCTTTTGACAGACGTACATATAAGCCTTGCGATATTATCAATAACATGCATGTTGAACTAGGGGGAAAAACAGTGAATTTCGAAGTTGAGGTCGTTGATGGACCCCTTGATTACAATATTTTACTCGGAAGGCCATGAGTATATGCTATGACTGCAATCATTTCTACATATTTTAGAGTGATCGCCTTTCCACATAAAGGTGTCATCACAGTCATCAATCAGCTATCCTTATTTTCCTCTAGTTCCTAGGTAACTGGAAGAGTTTTGTTAGTTCACACACCCCAACTCGCACTTCAGAACATTGGTGTGGGACTCTTAAATGATTCCACTCTCATGGCAACCTTTTCATTACCGCCGCCTATGATGTCGACAGAAATTGCAAATATAGATACCTGCTACATGATATCTTGTACTCCATCTGGCTCAAGGAAAATTACGAGTGATTGTGAAATTGTTATGTTGGATGAGTTTCTGCCACCCAACCCACTTGAGTTGGAATAGAAATCAATATATATGGCTTGGGAGGCAAATCCGAAATCATTGTCACCGGTCATTTGGGTTGATCATTTAGTAGATTATGGTACTCCATCTTATCCTTTTTCCTCAACTTTCTTGACAAATGAGAATATTGTGGAAACCATGATGTCAGAAGGAGAACCATGGGAAGATCATCATCATCACTCCCGTCTTCAGGATTATGAAGAATATAATCTTCGTGAATTATATCACCCATCGATCAAAACATTCTTTTCAAATTATTTTCCTATTCATGCAATCGATTCCAAGCGAGATTTATCAAATATTGAAGAAACCATTTCTCTCTATATTTCGACCAAACCCAGCGCTATAGAAAACATTCATGTCGGCGTGTCTTGTTCTCCATCAAAACTCGAAACATATCACTCTCTCTTTCGTGAATTTTGTGATGTATTTTCTTGGTCTTACGAGGGAATGTCAAGCATAGATACTAGTATCATTGAACATGCTATTAATATGTACCCTTATGTCAAGCCAGTACGTCAACGCCTTCTTCCTGTTCATCCAAAGAAGGCCACTGCCATTAAAGCAGAAGTTGAAAAACATTTGTGTGTTGGTTTTATTTACCCTGTTCTGCTAACTAAGTGGGTTTCCAACATCGTTCCTGTTATGAAAAAACAAGGAACCATCAGAGTGTGTGTCGATTATCAGGATGTCAATCTTGCTTGTCTAAAAGACAACTATCCTACTCCCTTTATCGACCAGATTATTGATGATTGTGCTAGATGTGAAGTATTTTAATTCATGGATGGATTTTCTGGCTATAATCAAATCAATATCTGCCCAAAGGACCAATATAAGACAACATTCATCTATCCCTAGGGCACATTCGCTTATCCAAAACTCCCGTTTGGTTTAAATAATGGTGCGGAAATTTTTTAGAGAGAAATGGATTATGCTTTCAATTACATCAAGCACATTGTTCAACCCTATCTAGACGATTTACCCGCGCATTCACGAAATCAAACTGATCACTCGATGCATTTGAGAGCTATATTTTTACGATGTTGACACTACAAGATACGCCTCAATCCACATAAAAGTGTGTTTTTTGTTGGTTCCGGTTGTTTGCTAGGATTCTTCGTCTCAAAAGAAGGAATTTGAATCGAAGCATTGAAGGCCCAGGCCTTTTTTATTTTCTTGCGCCATCAAATTTGCTTCAGTTACAGAAACTTCAGCGAAAGGATAACTTCCTAAGGAGGTTCATACCCAACTACGCCGAAATGGCTAAAGGATTTACTCGGCTCTTGAAAAATGGGATTCCCTTCCATTAGGATAAGGTTGTGCAAGCTTATTTTGATGTTGTCAAGGATACACTTGTCTGGGCGTCATTAATGTATCCCCCCAATTATCAAAGTGATTATTTCTTATATATATTCACAACTGATACGACCATTGCTATGGTATTGGTCCAAGTAGAAAATGGGATATAACATTCGATCTATTATTTGAGTCATAATCTCAATGATACGGAAGTGAAGTATTCATATGTAGAAAATCTTGCCTTGGCGGTTGTTCAAGCTATCCAAATATTTCGCCACTATATCATATTCCAGAAGACCATTGTCATTTCGGATTGCAACCCCCTGACTTACATCTTATCATATCAATTGCTAGGGGGAAAGTATTCAAAATGAATTGCCATTTTGCAGGAATTTGATTTGGAATTTATCAAATCCAAGTAAAGAAGTATTTATTTTTGGCTGAGCTTCTCTGTGACCTTCCCTCTTATAGTACTGCTACTACATCGAAACCATATATTCTTGATGAGTCTCTATTTCTGATTGGATCATCTGATCCTTGGTATGGGGATTTTATCATTTATCTTGAGACCCAGACTTTTTGGCCTGATACCTCTCACTTTGACCAGTGACATATTCGATACCAAGCCAAAGATTATCTGATCATCAGCGATACACTTTATCATCATGGTGTCGATACAATTTTAATAAGGTGCCTCACTCATGAGGAAGCCGAAAAAATTATAAATGATTGTCATGTTGGGGCTTGTGGTGGACACTTGTCTGGATACGCTATTGTGCAGAAGATACTTTGTGCCGGTTACTTTTGGCCTACCATATTTCGCGACTACATCCTCGCGGTCATAAGTTGTCATGCGTGCCAGATATTTGATTGTAAAATCTGCAAACCGCCAGCGCCAATGCATCTTGTTGTCTCTCAGGACCATTTTCAAAATGGGGAATTGACTTCATGACCTATAACCCTCGTTCGTCCGGGGGGGCATGGATATATTATTGTCGTAGTAGACTACTTTACCAAGTGGGCCAAAGCGATGCCTACATTCAACAACACAAGACAAACAACTGCATTTTTTTCTTTCATCATGTCATTTCACAGTTTGGGGTCCCACAGGCTATAGTCACACATCTCATTTCACGGTTTGGGGTCCCATATATTATAGTCACAGATCATGGTTTGCATTTTCGCAATCATATGATGAATGAGTTGACTGCAAAATTAGGACTGTCATGTGATAGTTCTACTCCTTATTATCCACAATCAAATGGACAAGTTGAGGCTATTAACAAGATTATTAAACGAATGCTTCAACGAATCATAGGGGTTCATAAACAAAATTTTCATTTGATCCTGTACTCGGATTTTTGGGCGTACCGAACCTCGGTGAGAAATGCAACTGGATTTACCCCCTTTCAATTGTTGTATGGTCTGGAAGCTATCTTTCTAATCCAATGTGAAATATCGTCGTTAAAACTCGCAATCAACTTGTTACCTGACACCTCTACTAAAGAAGCGTGTATTTTTAACCTCATCCATCTTGATGAAACACGTCGTGAAGCCCAATTGGCCAACGAAGTGCATAAGAGACGTATAAAGCTACAATATGAAAAGCATGCCCAACCTCACATTTTCTCAGAGGGTAACCTGCTCCTTCTTTATGATTAGGAAGTTGATGTAATAGGTACATGGAAATTTCAGTCGTTATGGCATGGACCCTATATTTTCAAAATATCTCTTGCTAAGGGTGCCTACGAGTTGGTATATTACGTTGGGGCAACCCCGAAATGGGTTGTATCTGAAACATTACTATGCTTAATCATGAGCATAGTAATTTTTTGTATTATATTGTATATATGTTGTTGATTTGCATTTACTATCTTGGTTTATTTTTCTAGAGTTTTCTTGAAGTTAGTAATCCGATTTACATTTCATTGCAGATGTTTGAATCTTTGGAACCATTCGTTGGGTATGCCGATGGTGCTAGTCGAAGTACGCAAAATCTATCCTCTGTAGAGTGGGCCATTTTCGCTTTGAACGGCGAGTTAGTGAGTTTTCAAGGGATTTGTAACATTTGATCTACAAACAATATCGATGAGTATAGCACGTTGATTGAACTTCTCTCTAATGCAACTTCATTTGGTATTAACCGCGTCATTATTAGGTTAGGCTCACAACTTGTGGTACTGCAACTTACTAAGGTTTATAATGTCAGAAATCCAACACTACATCATATGTTCCTAAGAGTTCAACTTTTGGAAAGACATTTTGATTTCATTCAATATCAACACATTTCCAAAAAATTGAACACATTAACTGATCTTTAGTGAATTATGTTATAATTAAACATTTTCAACACATGTAAAGATACATTCACATAATTGAATAGGATTGCGCAATAAACATAGGAAAACACTGCAATCAAATAGATAGATAGTTATAGGTTTTTACAAAAAAAATTCCCAAGACACATTAGTCATCTGACCTCAAAATGTATGCAACATGTCAAAAGTGAACTAGTGGTTCTCATGATAACATGCTACTGATTTAGCTATCCTACGCAATAACCGCATCCAGCAGTTAGGAACGCCAATAGTATGGCGCAGCAGTCGCATGGGTAACTCTTCGATCCGACAATCCAGAATCCCAAAGGTCAACACCTGTGTGTGCTTTTGAAGCTTAGCAAGATTCTTAGCCATATCCAAATCCTAAAGGACTGCTCTCCTGACATCCCTCTCTATTGGCTCGTCCGCTCCATGATCTAGCTCTCCCACTGGTCGAACTCGACCCACATCTGCATTACATCAAAACTTTAGTTTAGTTTTGGGAAAACATCAAAATACAAAAACATGTATAAACCTTATAAAAATCAAAAAACATGGTCAAAACATTCTTACCAATTGCACCCCATTGAGCGCCTTCTGGTAAAAACTGAATCTGGATCTCCTCGGAAGTCTACGCCTGCATATACATAGCCATCGATGACAATAATTTGTCGCCTGAACCAAGAGAAGAAAGCAGTCGAGAACATGATGGTCGATTGACCAGCATTTCTACCCATCTCTGCATCCTTAGATATTTAGGGTTAGATATACCCAGCCTCACATGTTGAGGTTGCGTCATTGGACTCTGCTCTAAGGCAAAAGAAATAAGGATCGAACCATAGGTGAAATTTTTCGTCCTTCCTCCCTTTGCCTTTCTCAATTGTTCTTTCATTTCAGAGAGTACAGCTTCAGCCCAATTGAATACTGTTGGTTCCAAGCACTCTAATGCATACTTCATATAAGATTTTTTTGCTACATGGAGTGTAGTGGTACCAGCAAGATTTGCGATCGTGAATAAGATGGTTCTCAATGTAAAATCGCGAACATCACGGATGTTTATTTTCCCATCCTTGCTAGGCTCTGCCCCTGGATTGAAATATTGAAATATATAGCCTCTCACCATCTCTCCTCTGATAGCATACCCTGAGAGAGAAATGGATAGGCCTCTCCTCGACAAGCCTATAAGAAAATAAATATCCTCCACTAAAATTGGGACCACTTTTTTCCCAATATGAAATGCCTCAATCACTAGATCCCATGCACGAACAAGGAACTCCAAAAGTTCCATATGTTGCCTCATACCAGATAATCTGAAGTAATTCAACGACCCACAGTCTTTAAGGCCTCTTACAGTACTCGGATCATTTAAGGCAATCATGTTTTGGTCCTCATGTTCTCTTTCTCTCCAAGTAATTGTCATTTTGGTTTGTTGAATCTTGAAACAAAATCATAAGATTCATAAGGACCCATTTCATGCAAAAAATTAGGCAAATTTAAGCACATTGCAAAGAAAAGAAATGTGAAATGCGCCCAACACACCCCTGGTCAAGGGACAGTGCGTTGCAAGTGCACCTGGCCTTCAATTCTAATGCACCTTTCGACATTCAAGGGTGCATTGCCATGTTTGAAAAATAAATTTACCCTAAGGGGACCAAATCCCTAAAAAAATGCAACGAAACGAAGCAAAAAGATTACTAAAGGAAAGAGGAGATTTACGGAATCAACTTGGATCAAACGGTGAGGAAGATTGTCCACAGAATCGATCACAATCAATAGCTGAAGTTCGGGGGAAAAAATAGGTTTAGAGCTCCAAAATGAAAATGGTAAAAATGAATAGTAAAACTCTTTTAATTAGTCATTTGATTTTTTGAAAATCGTATTTATTGCTATGCCTATGGTTTTATTAATTTTTTTATCATGAAACAGGTATTTTTAATCCATTTGATGTTTTTTGAACAAGTTTACAGCTGACATAGTAGATTAGTCATGCACATTTATTCCAAGAATGATTTTACCACAAAGCGTACTTTTATCCTTATTTTTCAAGCTTTGATAAAAACGAAAAAGGACTTGAAGCACACTTTATCTCTTTTTCAAGCTTCGATAACGGTGAAAAAGGAACCCCTGGAGTCTTCTTTTAGCTATTTTCAGACTCCGATAATTTGAAAATATTGTCGAGCACTTTTCTTTTCGAGCTCGTAAAAGTAAATGAAACAACATCTACATAGTATAAACTTAACCCTTTTCCGAACCGGGATAGATTATGTACGAAAAAGGAAAACCTTAGTCGAACATAGCTAGGAGGTTCTCTCAGATATCATTTTACTCTTTTTCGGATCTGATCGACAACTTTACGGAAAAGGACTCATGGAGTTTTATTTTTTTCCTCTTTTTCAAACCCTCTAAATATGAAAAAGGACTAGGTTGTCAATGTCATTAGGCTTGTTAAAACATAAAATAGCGAAGGGCTTGTCAATCATGGAAAGAATCAAGTTTCATTTATCACTAGACTCGTTAAAGTATTAAAAATTGATGCATATTCGCTCGAAGGATTGAATTATAGATCAAGCATATGTTATCCTCCTCAAGCTTGTTAAAAAATAAAGAGTAACTGGTCGACAAATGACTGGGGAAAATTTGGGAAAGTGAACAGAACTTTTACGGTAGCAGGTCTCTCTTGAACATGACACTTCACTCCATCATCGTGATTTTTTGGGTTTGGTAATATTATTGACGGTTCATTCATACCTATGGTTCATCATACCTTCACTTCGATTTTGGGTCAATGCTGCCAACTCATCTCAGTGTCATCGATATGTTCAAGAGAAGTCATCCAGCGAATACTCATCCTTCTGCTCATAAACCTTCATTTTCATGACAGTCATCGCGGAACATTGCTATATCAAGTCACATTTTGTCTCTGAAATCAGTAACTCTCGTTTCGCGATAAAGTGGCTTCTTGTCGACATCAAATCATCATCTAGGAAGTTTACTTAGAAACATCATCTTCAAGTACCATAAGGCTTGTATAGCATCAACAGATCCTCACTTACGGACCTTTGACCGAAATATTTTCTTTGTCGTTCGACATCAAATCAACTATTCGCACCTTACGAAATGTACTGCAGTACCTGGAGCGCCATTAACATCAATGGTGGTTCTCTCGCGTTTGTTAATAGCTCACATCATTGGCTAGTAATCAAACGATGTCTTACCATGTTCGACTACAAATCATATATTTGCATGGCTAAACTTGTACTCGAACGATCAAGTGAATGAGATAAGAAGACCTCGGATCTAGTTTCAGCAATCTGGGCTGCAATTTCAAGATTGTTGTACACATCATCTATACTATGACCTTACATACAGATCGTCATCCGAACATCGTCCTACATCTGTAGGCATGTCTGTATTGGGCAGCATTCCAATGTAGATGACTATCTGCACTATGTACATGTTATTAGATAGTTTACATGTTGAGCATGGGAATGCCTCCCTCGGCAATTCGTGATCAAGATGAAAATATCATGATGTAATGTATTGTAAGCTTGATGCAAGTCACCTCTCTGATTTAGTTCCAGCTCATCACATCGTAAAGCATCTCATTCAAATATATTATTATTATTTAGACTTCATGCTTTAGGGTACAACTATTATAGATCAATTTGGGCATCATTCCTCGTGACCTAGTCAAACTATACATCATCCTTAGGACCAATGAAATACGGTCTATCATCCCCTTACATTTCAGTTGTTATATTCCCTAAGAGAAGAAAAAATCATTTATGGCTTATATTGTGATATTTCCAAGGTTTTAATTATATGTTATATCACCTATTGACTCACTAATGCAGCCTCTAAAGGGACTAACTGTGTTGCATATCCAACATCCTCCATTCAAGGGTGCACTGCAATGCACTTTCTGACATTCAAGAGTGCATTGATCACCTAGGAGCGGAATTCTCATTGTTTCGGGAATCTCCACATGGCCAGTGCCTTCTAGAAGAGTCCATATGTGTCAAACTTCAAATCCAAGTGTCAATCTAACACATCTGAACTTGGGAACATGTCTTGCCTATTATTAGAAAGTCATTCATTAAGAAACTACCATCAGTTTCCCTATAAATTGAGCACAGATTCCTAGTGCTAGGGAAGGAAGAATTTTGGTGAATAAATTCTCTTGGATTCTCATTTGAGAGAGTGAAAGTACTGATATGCTGTTGGTGTGAGGTTGGATGTGATGAGTTTGGGATGAAGCTAGAGTTGGTGACATCAAATCGATCATTGTTTGTAACCTCCCCCTTCTACTCTTTAATAAATATCGTTTTTCATTTTCCCATATATGTATTTGTTTATGCTTCTATTTCTCATGCAATGGATTCTTGAATGATATATATGTTTCACACCTAGTCGATTTGAGTGATTAAGATAATTAGGCATCTATATATTGCAATTGATGTTCTTTGTTTATGCTTGCAGGAAACAATCTAGTGATCTGAGTTGGATTGAAGGTGACAGCAAAAGCAACAGAAGGAGAAGAAGAAGCACTTGGATCACAAGTAGGTTCTTCTATCAATCTGTGTCTATTTATGTTAGAGAAAGTGATAGAAAAGTCTTTCATCTATTGTTATAAGTGCCTAGAACCACACTTAGGGAATTTGATCTATCCATAGATCATAATTCTGCATAACAGCCCCTCCCCCAACCCTCACATCACTCTCAATATTCCCAACACCCAATTTATCTAGTATAACTATTTGAAAGCAACATAGTAAGAATCAATCATATATATAAATTATTAAGGAAAAAATAAAATAAGTTAAATAAAAGAGAACAAATATACAATTGAAAACATATAAACACACACCTTGTACATTACAACATTTCAATATCATTAGTCTTCTTCTTCCTACATGATATCAACATTTATGTCATCCAATTCAAAAATGGCATTGAAATGACGAGAAATTTCAATATCATCATCAATGTCATCATATCATCATCAATGTCATCATTTCCAATAATCATATCATCATCCATATCATCATGGCGAACATGATCTCCTACATTTGGTTCAAATTCTTCAAGTTATTCATGTAATAGCCTCTAGTTGATTTTCCATGTAAATAAAATAAGACCAAGACCATGGGCACGTATTCCAAGTTGAATGGTAGGAAAAACATTATAGTAGGAATCATTTATGGTTTATTAATGAATATGGAAATTGGCAAAATAATTGGAAAAGGAAAAGAGGCAATAATTGACATTTAATTATGAAAATATATTAAAATAGGAGAAAAGGAAGGAAAATGACTAAAAATGAAAGAAAGTGAGACCTTAATGATAAAAAGGCATTAGAGAAACAGTTGCTATCTTTTTTACGGTTTCGGGAACTCTAGTTCATTCTTTCTCTCATACACTCTTGCATACATAGAGCATTCTTGGATCATTCTACCATTCATTCAGACTTGGAGAAATCAAGTAATGGATAAGCAAGGAATTAGTGGGTATCAAAAGAGAAGGTTGGATCAACAACTACAATAGGGATACTTTGTAGGTAATAGGTTGCATGTCTGATTTCCTTGCTTTTTTTTGGATGCATGGTACATGCATGTGGTTATATATGGTTATTATTGTCATTGGAATGGAGATTTTCGTGGATTTACAGTGGTTTCAACCTTTCCTTTCCATTTCCTAGATAGCCATGATGTAGTGAGTTTTCCATTGCGCTTTTATGATTGGTTCTTAGGTTACCTATGGTTGTGGGTTGGGATAGAATGATCCAGGTGGATATTGGTGGTCACCTACCTATTCCACTTGGGGCCCCACCATTGTCTCTTTCATTTTTTCAGTTTCGGCACAACTTAGTATTTTTAGCAGTTTTTCGGGTCCTGAACTTCCGGAGCCATTTTGAGGCCCTAAACGACGAGGTATGGTATGCGTCAAACGGAGATCGTATGCCAAAGTTACGCCCCTGGGAAGTTGAAACACCAATTTACCCAAACGGGGCCCATAGTTTTGGCGTTTCATCTCCTAGGGTTAGGGTTTTGGCTGTTTAGGATTTCCCATTGTTTATAAATAATAAATAGGCCCTCGAGCCTCATTGTAACTCAGTTCAGAGACCTGTAGCCGCCACATCTCTTCTCAGAGATATCTATCAGCGCCCTAGCTAGTTTTATTTCCATTCTATCTGTAAGAAAATTTCAGTTCTTTGATATTAATAAAATGAAGTGTTATTTCTGTTGCATCTCTGTATTTATGGTTATATGTTTATTCTGTTGCGTTCCTGCATAAATCCGGATCATAGAATCTCTGGAGCCCTGTAACAAATTGGGTCCCTGGAGGCTGTGGACTGAGAGGGTATTTCTCTAGAGCCTTAGATAGCTTGGGAAGAGACTAATCTGGTTGGTATTAGTGATTTCTGGATTAGTTAGGTGAAATAATTGTGGTTAAGGGTTGAGGTGGTTTCGCATCTGGAAGCCCTGGTTGGTTTTATTTTTGTTTAACCCTTATGACCCCACATTCATGCTTGGATTATGGCATGGGGATGATTGGATGAAAGAGATATTTGGTTCAAGCCTATCTATGGTCGGGTGGTACATGGAAGTCCCTGACTTAGTTGGCATTTACATATGAAAAAATAAGTTATTTCCTATTTTGATATATGATTACTTGTTCTGATTATTATGAGTTTCTATTATGGCTATATGTGTGGTTCTATGATGTGCTCTAGTTATGGCTCTCATTCATGATTTAATAAGTATTTTAATGGTTGATGAAAGCATGGGCTAGTAAATGTTGTTGTAGCTAGCTTGAGAGGGAATAGAGCCTTCTTGGCAATTCTCAGATGAAGATTAGAATTTTATGATCAGCTATGAATTCATGACCTGTAACTTCTATGTTTACTATCTGTTTGACAAAATTTATATCATGTACTAGGCATTCTTTCGTGAATAACTTTCTTAGGTATTGATTGGTTATAATTGGAATCACCTTAGATATTTTTTTTGAGAGTTCTAGGAATCTATCCTTGAAAACATGGCACATATATTGTAATCGTTGGCACAAAATAGATGATTTAGGGTCATAACCACATGCAGATAGGTGTATGGGTCTAGTTATAGCCCCCACACCGCATGGGTGTTTTGTTATGGGTGTGTTTATAGAGTTAATATAGTGAAAAAGAAGTTCCATATCTGGATCTAATCATCAGAGGTTGTAGGCTGAATTTTGGGTGATCTTGTGTTCCTAAGAGGTATCAGTAAGCTTTTGGTTAGTAAACCCTACTTCCATAACTAGAACTTGGAGTTCAAATCATATCGTAGTGACACTCATCTCATGTTTACCCTGGAGAGCTTGTAAAAGTGGGCAAATGAGAGTGAGGCATTACAAGGTGGTATTAGAGCTTCCAAGTTCAAACAGTTGTATTGGATGGGCTAAATGCATATTGTTAGGCATGCATGTTAATTGTATATGTGTCTTCTATGCATGCATTATTGTGGTATGGTTACGATGCATGCAATTAGTGTTACATTTTTGTGTTACCATGCATTATGTTGATATGTTGATGTCATTATATATATATATATATATATATATATTGTGCTAATCTCGACTATTTGTGGAGATGTGATAGCCTCCCCTAAGGTACATTGAGGTATGATTTTGATTATGTCTCTATTTAGTTTATCTAACATGGTATGTTTGCAGGAAATAGAATATCATAGATGAAGGGAAGAATCATGGACTACAGCTCACATGACGCCCCTTATAAGCCTAATGTGAATTCAATGGAATGGGAAAGGTCAGTTGAGAAACAAGGAGAAGAGTATTCTCTTGGTGTAATAAATAAATTGAGGAGTCTGGGGAAAAAGATCAGAAGTCAAAAATCAGATAATAATAAGTTGATTGATGCACTGGAAATGCTTGCCAGAGATCAGGAAAAGAAAGCAAAAGTAAATGCAATCATCCTTGAAAGTATTTCATATTTTCAGAAGCAGGAATATCTGAGGATAAATTATGGACAAGAAGAGAAGAATAATGAGGCATATTGTAGCAGGTCTCATAGAGGACATGGGTTGGACAAAGATGACACAGTCAGAAGTGGTAGATATCTAAATACATTGTACAAGATGGGTAGTATTTATGGATTTCAGTCTAGTTTCAGTTTCGAGATACATCATCTCCATCACCACCATCATCCTTATAGAAGGAGTGAGAAGGGATATTTTCTAAAAGAGTTCAATAAATCCAAGCCTCCTACATTTTAAGGTGAGATAAATAAATCAGAAGATGCAGAAGCATGGTTGCTTGGGATGAAGAAGTTATTCAGATTTCATGACTCTTTAGAGAATATGCAATCCAATATAGCTACCTTCAGTATCAAATGGAAAGCATATATATGGTGAGAAGATGTGAATAATGTCAGAGGCATTAGAGAAGATGATATAATTTGGGGTGAGTTTGAGAGTCTCTTCAAGAAGAAGTACTTATCTGAAAGATACTATGATGAAAGGGATAAGGAATTCTATGGGTTGAAGATGGGTTCTATGATATATGATGAGTAAAAAATCATATTCCAGGAGCTATTAAGGTATGTGCCTTATCTTAAGGATGAGAAAAAAATTATTAAAAGGTTCAGCAGTGGGTTTCCAGTATCATTCAAATACTGGCTTGAGTTTGACGAGCATCGCTCATTGGAGGAAGCCATTAGGAAGTTGAAGCATTGTTATGAGCATTCAAAGCGCAACTCTAAGCCTAAGTGTGATTGGAGAGGTAATGATAATACTAAAGGGAAATTTCCTTAGAAGCGAGGAAGACCTCGGGATGTAGGTGACAAGGAGAATGTGGCACCTTAAAATAAGTTCAATGCAAGGGAGAGAGGACATGAGTCTCAGCCTAAGGATTAGAAAAAAGGTGATGGGAGGAAGAATTTGAGGTGTTGGACTTCTGGTGGAGAGCGTCATAGGAGAAATTTCCCATCGCATGAGGGTGGCAGGCCTAATATTTAAAGTGATCAGTTGGAATAGACAGTTGGAGATCTTGGTAAGAGTAGTCCTTGGATTTATGCATCAGTGGATAACAGGAAGGAAAATCATTGGGAATTTATTATCAAGATGAAAGGTAAGATTTGCTATCAAGTTGTTTCAATTTTTATTGATCCTGGATTTAATTATAGTTATTTCAGTCCTAAATTGGTGGATAGGTGTTGTTTAAATATAGAAGTGCATGAAGAATATTGGTTGGTGCAATTGGCTATAAGGACTAAGTGAAGATTTAATCACTAGGTGAGATCTTGTGCATTTGAGTTGAACGGTATGCCTACAGCAGTGCATCTAAATTTCCTTCCTTTGGGTTCATATAATATGTTTTTGGGTATGTATTGGTTTTTCATTCACAGAACTAGAGTGGATTGTTATGACAAGGCTATTGAGTGTCTGGATGATGATGGAGAAAACAGAGTCTTGCAAGGAAATATTAATCCTACATCAATGAGAATGGTTACATCTATGTAAGCAAAGCGCAACCACGGGAAAGGAAGTTATTATTTGCAATGCATATTTCCAGTGATAAAGGGAAGGACTTTGAGGATGAGGAAGTCTTAAAGAAGTATCCTATCTTATAGCAGTTTCAGGATGTGTTTCCTGAAGATATTCCAGAGTTCCTACATCTTACAGAAGTGTAATTATCTATTAAGTTGATTCTAGGAGCATCACCAACATCAAAGGCACCATACAAGATTTGTACTCTGGAGTTGGTGGAACTGAAGTTGCAGCTTGAGGAAATGATTGACAAGGGATACATATGGCCAAGTGTATCACCTTAGGGTGCACCAGTGTTGTTCGTAATAAAGAAATATGGTACTCTCAGATTGTGCATTGATTACAGACATTTGAAAAAGGTGACTATCAAGAATAGGTATTCATTACTACAAATTGATGACTTGTTTAATCAACTGAAGTGAGAAGCAGTGTTTTCAAATATTGATTTGAGGTCATAATATCATTAGGTGCGCATCAAAGAAGAATACATCTAAAAGACTATATTCCACCCTAGGTATGGGCAGTGTGAGTTTGTGGTGGTCCTTTTGGTCTTACTAATGCTCCATCCACTTTCATGTGTTTAATGAAAAATGTGTTGTGTCTTTATCTAGACAAATTTGTGATAGTCTGTGTCGATGATATATTGGTTTATTCTAAGAATGAGGAAGAGCATGCACAGCACCTGGTAACAGTATTGAGATTTTTAAGAGAGCATCAGTTGTATGCCAATATCAACAAGTATAGTTTCTTTTAGTCTCATATTCACTATTTGGGACATGTTATTTCTAAGGAAGGGATAGGAGTTGAATTATAAAATATTAAAGTTATCATGGAGTGGACAACTCCTAGGAATGTGGATGAGGTCAAATCATTCATGGGACTATCAGGTTATTACATGAGGTTCAACGGGATCTTCTCAAAGATCAGTTATCCTATCACATCCTTGCAGAGAAAAGGGAAGAATTTTGAATGGACTGAAGAGTGTGAAACTAGTTTTGAGCAGTTGAAGCATTTGCTTATATATGCTCCAGTTTTGAAGATTGCAGATCCTGATAAGGAGTTTTTTATTTTTAAATATTCTTTTAAGTTAGGACTTGGTGGAGTCATGATGCAGTAAGGACAGGTGGTTTTCTATGATTCAAAGAATTTGGATGACCACGAGCAGGACTATGTGACTCATGATCTTGAGTTGGCAGTAGCATTAGTGCATTGAATATGTGGAGACATTATCTCTTTGGCAGGAGGTTTATTCTTATGAGTGTCATAGTGGGTTGAGGTTATTGTTTGACCAACCTAATATGAATGTTACGAAAGCTAGATGGTTTTCCACCCTCATTGAGTTTGAATTTGAGATCGATTACATTAAAGGCAAGGATAACAGGGTTGTAAATGCTCTTAGTAGGAGAGTGCGGGTGAACCATATTACAACAGTGAGTTCATATGGGACGGATTTATAGGATCAGATCTTACATGCATGGCATCATGATGATAGGTACCAACAACTGAATAAAAAATTGCAACAACGGGGTGAAGGTGATAGGGATGAGGAGTATCACCTCATAGCATATGGCTTTGTGAGATTCAGAAATAGGATTTATGTGCCACATAGAAGTGATTTGAAGAAGCTTATCTTGATGGAGTTTCATGTCAAGCCATATTAAGGTCACCCGGGATACCATAAGACTTTGAAAGTTGTTAATAAGTTCTACTGTTGTCCAAAATTGAAGAAAGAGGTGATTGAGTTTGTTGCAAGGTTTTTTTAATGTCATCAGGTGAATGCTAAGTGTAAGCATGAAGTTAGTTTGTTGCAACCTGTTCCAATTCCAGAATGGAAATGGGAGGCCATTTCCATGGACTTCATTACAGGATTTCTGAGGACATCGAAGCAACATGATTCCATCATGGTTGTGGTTGACAAGTTGAGAAAGATACATCGCTTAATTGTAGTGAAGTCTGTGAATTCAGCTAGTGAGATAGCTCATATCTTCATGAGGGAAATAGTGATGTTGCATGGATTTCCCCAGAAGATTGTATCAGATAGAGATGCCAAATTCACTTCCAAGTTTGGAAGGAGTTGTTATAGGCTTAGGGACATAATTAGCCTTCATTACATCTTATCATCCACAGATAGATGGATAGACAAAGAGAGTTAACATTATTCTTGAGGATATATGTCATGCATTAGCAAAGGAAGTGGGAGGAGTATCTTCCACTGGTATATTTTGTGTATAATAATGGGTATCAAGAATCCTTGAGGATGATTCCATTTTAGGATATTTACGAGAAGATTTGTAATACTCCTCTTAGTTGTAGCGGTCCAGTGAATAAGGTGTTGATTGGACCAGATATGTTGGTTGAAATGGAGTAGGAGATGCAGCCTATTAAAAGGAACTTGAAGGAATCATAAGACAGGCAGAAGAGTTATGTGGATCAACATATAGAATTCAATGAGTTTTAGGTTGGGAAGCATGTGTACTTGTGCATCAAGCCCTAGAGGAGCTCCTTGAGGGCACCTTGGTATTGCAGGCCTTTTGATATCCTTGAGAGGATTGGACTAGTGCCCTATAGACTTGCACTATCGCCAAAAATGAAAATCCATGATGTTTTCCATGTTTCATGCTTAAGATATATGTTTAGGATGTTGATCATGTGATTGATTGATCTGTATTGTAGGTGGAACTAGAGGGGGGGTTCTAGCCAGAACCTCAGTGTATTTTGCAATGGAAACAACTCATGCTCTGGAACCGAGCAGTAGAGAAAGTTAAAGTGAAGTGGAAGCACTTTGGGCCTGATTAAGCTACATGGGAGATGGTTGATCCGATGCATGCTTTGTATCCTTCCTTATTTGTTGGTTGAGCATATGTTTTTGGTATATGTGTGTTGGTTTATGTTTATATATGCATATTTGTATTATAAATATTGCAATGAGTTGTGTTATAAAGTTCCAATAACCAGTATAATGTAAATATTGCAATGAGTTGTGTTATAAGCCTCCAATAAGCAATATGTTGATCATGTTTTCATAAATTTGGTATGTTATAAATTTTGCATCGAGTTATGTTATAAAGCTCCATGGGAAGCATGTTTTGCTAGTCATAAGTGTCATAGAACACCGAGGATGGTGTTCCCCCAAGGGGGAAAGGTTTGTAACAACCCCTGGTTGACTTTCCATGTAAATAAAATAAGACCAAGGTCATGGGACACATATTCCAAGCTGAATGGTGGGAAAAAAATTATAGTGGGAATCACTTGTGGTCTATTAATGGTTATGGAAATTGGAAAAGGAATTGGCAAAGGCAAAGAGGTAATAATTGGCATTTAATTATGGAAATAAAGGAAAATAGGAGAAAATGAAGGTGAAGAGACACAAATATGCATGCAAGGGAAATTAGAGGAAAATGAAAGAAAATGAGACCTTAGTGATGAAAATGAAACAAAGAAACACTTGTTATCTTTTTGACAGTTTTGGGTTCAACTCTATTTCATTCTTTCTCTCATACACTCTTACACACTTAGAGCATTCTTGGAACATTCTAGCATTCATTTGGACTTGGAGAAATCAAGCAAAGGACAAACAAGGAATTGGTGGGCAATAGAAGAGAATTTTGCATCAACAGCTACAATAAAGATACTTTGCAGGTACCAGGTATCATGTGTGATTTCCTTGCTAGTTTTTGGATGCATGGTACATGCATGTGGCTATATGGTTATTTTTTGTCATTGGCATGGAAATTTTCCTATATTAACAGCAGTTTTAGCCTTGCCTTTCCATTTCCTATATATTCATGATGTATTAGGTTTCCCATTTGGATTTTCTGATTGGTTCTCAGGATCCCTATGGTTGTGAGTTTGGATAGAAACTTTGGATCCCTAGAACAACTTGGGTCCTTGGAGGATGTGCGTTGAGATGTTTGTTCTCTAGAGCCCCATAACAACTTGGGTCCCTAGAGGTTGTGGGTTGAGATAGAATCCCTGGAGCCCTGGACAACTTAGGAAGAGACTGATATAGTTGGTATTAGTGATTTATGGACTGATTATGTGAAATCACTATGGTTGAGGGTTGAGGTGGTTTGGCTTTTAGAAGCCCTAGTTGTTTCTATTTTGTTTTAAGCCATATGACCCCAAATTCATACTTGGAAGATGGCGTGGGAGTGAGTGGCTGAAAGATAGATTTGGTTCATCCCAAACTATGGTCAGGTGGTACGTGGAAGTCCCTCACTTGGTTGGAATTTACATATGTTAATATGAGTTATTTCTTATTGTGATCTATGAGAAATTGTTCTGATTATTATGTTAATTTTATGGTTGATTTTTCATGGTTTCTATTTTGGTTATATGAATGCTTCGATCATGTGCTTTAGTTATGGTTCTTGTTCATGATTTGATAAGTTATTGAATGGTTGATTAATTCATGGGCTAATAAGTGTTGTTGCAAATAGCTTGAGATGCAATAGAGCCTTCTTGGTGATTCTCAGATGAATATTAGAATTTCATGATCAGATATTCATTCATGACATGTAGCCTCTGTTTTTATTATATGTTTGATGAAATGTGTATCATGTATTAGGAATTCCTTGGTCAAGAACTTTCTTATGTATTGATTGGTTAGAATTGTCATCATCTTATATATCTTTCTGGAACATTTTGGCCACTTTTGGGAAATGGTCTGAAGGCCACCCCTAAAAAATTGGCACATATCTCACAACTGTTGCCACAGAACAGAGGATTTTGGGTCATAACTGCATGGAGATAGGCTTATGGGTGCGGTCATAGCCTCCACCCCAAATGTATGTTGTTTTATGGGTGTGGTTATGGAGTTAAGCTAGTGAAAAAGAAGTTACAACTCAGTATTTTATCGTCAAAGGTTGTAGGTTGACTATTGGGTGAGCTGGTGTTCTAGAAAGGTATTAGTAATATTCCATTTAGTTAGCCCCAATGATATGAATGGAATGTATTATTTTTGTTGTGCTAAGTATCCAAACAGTAATTAAATTGTGTGCATAAGGTTCTCTGAAGTTTGCAGATGTAACAAATGGTTTTAACTTAGTTAAATAGATTTTTATGTGAGGTTAAAGCATGTAAATTAGATTTTATAACACTATGAAGTAGTATATAACAGAGAAATAAACATCATATGTAACAATACTCAGCAAATTTGATGAAGCAGTTCACCCCTCCTAGGCTACATCTATTGGTCCAACTCCCAATGGCATGTCCCTCATATCTTATTGCTCAAAAATGGTAAGTACATGTGATAAAAAGCCTCAAATGGCTATGCTCTCTGTAAAAATAGCTTCAGAATGCTTGAATTATTCAGGAATGACTATTCATTTGTAGAAAACAGAGAATGGATGCTCAATACACTGAAAACACCCTAGTGGCCCTAGTGGCTCCTTGACCTCTCCTAAAGAAAAACCTACACAATATGACCTTTGATGGCTTTGAAACCTCTTCCAATGTGTTCAGAATGTCGAAATTACCAAAAAAGGACTATTCATTCCTAAAAAATGGTCGAATATCAAAAGATTTATGACCAAAACAATAAACTGTCCAATGTCCCTTAAAAAACTCCTCCAAAACTGGAGGAACTCTAGTTAAGTCCGAAAAAGATGGCACTGACCGCCAGATTTGGTGATCCACCAGCAGAACTACCAGACGGAACTAACAGCGACAATAAATGTTAGTGGGCACATGTGAACAGTCCCCATGCTGACCGCCGTCAGTTTGCATAGCACCATGGTTACGGGCGTAGGGTCGTATGGAGTGGGGGCTGGCCCCCTTTTGCCACCGATGAAGTTCATTTTAAACTTTAAAAGTAAGCCGCGGCCATATGGATTAAGAAACAACCCGGTGGCGTAGTGGTCGGGTGCTGCGTCGTTGGGTGGGAGGTCCCACGTTCAAACCCCATGCACTCCACAAAATTTTTATGACACCTTTCAACCTCCGGCCTGGGGCCAAGTGGCAGCCTCTGGGCTGGCCACGTGGCATCCGCTGATTGGCCAAGAAACTATATAATAATAAAAAATATTTTTTTGAAAATTTTTTGACAAAGTCAAAATGGGTCAAAATGTCATTATTTGAAGTTTACTGGGCCTTTAAAACCTTAATAACTTCTGCATATGAACTATGTTTTGTGAACCGTTCGCGGCACTAGAATCGCAGTGATGAGACCTTTCTGGTTGCTTAGGTTGCAAACACTTCTGAGCACTTTCATTTTTGAGAATTTTTGAACAATGGACATGATCTCCTGATCACACCTCCCCACTGGGAAGCTTTTGGACCCCAAAAGCTCTTTGGAATAATAAACATGAAGATGAGGAGACTGTGTCCCCACTCTTCCAATATTAATCCACTGAAATTTCCCTAACTTCATTAATTGGAGCTTTTCATGAAATGAAAATTTTTTCCTTGATTCCATTGACCAATAGTTACTAACATTGACATTGTCATGTTGCACATTTTTGAAACTTGAAGAACAACAACTTAACTTTGCAGAAAACATCTTGTTTCCACATTGGTCTTTAATCAAAGGAAACTTGAAATTACTCTCACCTTGCATCCTGTCCTTATGGTGATTTTTTGCTGAATTAGCCTTGAACTTGTGTCGATTCCTGACAAAATTTATTTTCCATAGTACCATGCCTTTTTGAAACTAGCAATGATCATTGCTGAATCTTGTGCCTTCTTTGCTAATTTGCTTTGCCCTCTCTTGGACCTTTGCAACTTCTTGCACTGACACTTTGTTTTCAGCACTATTCGACACCAAAGTCAACTGCTGCAACTGCTTGTCATCTTCTTTCAAAGACAACCTGCTTTGAAACTGAAACAACTCATTACATATATCAGCATTTATATGAAAAGTATTATGTAAAACTTATTTTTGTTTAATCATCATCAATGTCAAGTTTTGACTTGCATTGACGAGCCTCTTCATCTACCATGCATTAACTAAAGAAGAGTCTAGTTTTTTGCGATGAGCTCTCACAATGTACTCCTTGTCGTATTTGAATAAATGGTATTTATTCTCATGGCAATGGAAAATAGCTTTCTTGTCATACAAGTAAGGACTACCCAACACCATGCATGTTATATCAATCAGAACAACATCTAATTCAATTGTGTCAATGAAATGTGCAGTTATTGCAAAGCGCAACATGCACTTCTTTGAAACCTGTAAATTTGCATCCTTACAAATCCAACCAAGTGGATATGGTTTCAGATGTGGAATCGTCTCAAGATTAAGTTTCTTGACTAAGTCTTTAGAGATTAAATTCACTTGCGATCCACTGTCAAACAATGTGTCAACCTTGGTATGTTTGGAAATGACCCTCGCATGAAACAGTTCAATTCTCTTTTCTTCACTTGGAGCTTCTATGTGACAGTTAGAAATACTAGAACTAGGTTTATTTACAATATCTTTCCCCTTCAAGTTATTTAGTGCCATAGCTATGATTTTTTTTTCATCTCCTGAATCTGACCCTAAGTCTTGTTCAGTTATTGCAACTATCTTTCCTTTATCCTTGGCTTTCTTTTTGGCTTTAAAACTTTCTGGTTTCAACTCTGGATGAAGTTTCCAACAATGGTCCTCATCATGACTAGTTTTAGAACAGTGTTTGCAGAAGAATTTTCCCTTCCCTTTTCTAGTATTTGCATTTCTCTTTTTCTTCCATTTGCCTTAAACTCATTTTCCTCATTCCCATCTAAATTTTTCTTTCCCCTTGCCTCTAAATGTGTGGCTTGAACACAAACCTCATCTAGGCTTGTATGGTTAAACATCAGGATTGTATGTCTTAGGTAGGTATGTAAGCCTCCTATATACTTGAGCAAAGTGTCTTGGCTATGCAAATCTACTCCTAGTAAAAGAGCTCTTCCTCTAAATTCTTGAATATACACTTGTACATTTTTTCCTTTCAACTGTTTAAAATTTTGCCAGTCCATTATGGCTTTCTGCATGTGAGCTAATGGATAAAACTGTTGTTTTATTGCAGAAATAAAATTAGTCCATGATAATATAATCTTACCATATTTCTTGATCTCCTCCTTTGTCTTGGCTTCCCACCAAACAAGTGTTGCACCTTCCATTCTCGATGAAGCTAGTTGGAATTTGGTGTCATCATCATGAAATTTTTGAATTCTCAAATAGACCTCGCCTAATCCAATTATCTAGCCTTTCTGCATTAAATTCACCATTAAACATTAGCAATTCAAACTTAACATCAATTTTTAAAAAAATATTTTTACCAGTGTTCTTTGACTTGTATGGCTGATGTACTGAAGATGAAGTAGATGTTGATGAAGATGAATATGAGGGTGATTATGGCGACTTTCCACTATCTCCATTCCCTCCATTACCCTTCTTGGATTTATCTTCATCATTATGGCCTCCTGATGATCCCTGACCTTCCTTGTGAAGTTTGGATCCTTCTCCTTCTAGTCTTTCATTCCTTTCTGGATAAAGGACTCTCACCATTTTAGTCAAGTCAAGAAATGCTTTTCTGAACACTCTTTCTTCCTCTTTGGGATCAACTTCTTCATGGATTTCTCCTTCTCTTGAAGTCATGTTTATGGCTTCTTCTACTTCTCTTTGACGTGAAATTTAAGGTGGAGATAATGGCACTCTTTCCCTCCTTGGATGAGGATTACTCTAAACTTTCACCAATTGACCTTCTCCTCTCTTAAGCTTCATCCTATTAAGCATTAAAACTCACAACAAATGATGCCCCAGGATGGCTATGTACAACTTGTAAGAGTCGTTATGCAAACTGTTTAAAAAAATCCTTTGCACAAATATTAAAAAGAGAAAATACTCTAGCTTAACCCAAGCTCAACCTAAAGCTCAACATGAGCTATGATACCAACTTGATCTGAATGGAATGTAGTAGTTTTGTTGTGCTAAGTATCCAAATAGTAATTAAATTGTGTGCATAAGGTTCTCTGAATTTTGCAGATGTAACAAACGGTTTTAACTTAGTTAAACATATTTTTATGTGAGGTTAAAGCACGTAAATTAGCTTTTATAACACTATGCAGGAGTATATAACAGAGAAATAAACGTCACATGTAACAATACTCAGCAAATTTGATGAAGCAGTTCACCCCTCCTGGGCTACATCTACTGGTCCAGCTCCCAATGGCATGTCCCTCATATCTTATTGCTCAAAAATGGTAAGTGCATGTGATAAAAAGCCTCAAAAGGTTGTGCTCTCTATAAAAATAGCTTTAGAATTCCTTAATTAGTTAGGAATGACTATTCATTTGCAGAAAACAAAGAATGGATGTTCAATACACAAAAAACACCCTAGTGGCCCTAGTGGCTCCTTGACCTCTCTTGAAGAAAAACCTACACAATATGACCTTTGATGTCTCTAAAACCTCTTTCAATGTGTTCATAATGTCGAAATTACCCAAAAATTACTATTCATTCCTCAAAAATGGTCGAATATCAAAAGAGTTATGACCAAAACAATAAACTGCCCAATGTCCCTTAAAAAATTCCTCCAAAACTGGAGGAACTCCAGTTAAGTCCGACAAAGACGGCACTGACCACCAAATTTGGTGGTCCGCTAGCGGAACCGCTGGACGGAACTGACAATGGCAATAAATATTAGTGGGCGCATGTGAACAGTCCCCGTGCTGACCACCAAAATGACCGCTATCAGTTTGCATAGCACCAAGGTTATGGGTGTAGGGTCGTATGGAGTGGGGTTTGGCCCCATTTTTCCACCAGCGGAGTTCATTTTAAACTTTAAATGTAAGTCGCGACCCTATGGGTTAAGAAACAACTCGGTGGCATAGCAGTCGGGCGCTACGTTGTTGGGCGGGAGGGCCCTCGTCGAACCCCATGCACTCCACAAATTTGTATGACACCTTTCAACCTCCGGCCTGGGGCCACGTGGTAGCCTCTAAGCTGGCCATGTGGCACCTGCTAATTGGCCAAGAAACTATATAATTATTATATAAAAAAAAAAATCAATTTTTTTTTTAATTTTTTTGACAAAGTCAAAATGGGTCAAAATGTCATTTTTTGGAGTTTACTAGGCCTTTCAAACCTTAATAACTTCTGCATACGACCTTTTTTTTGCGAACTGTTCACGGCGCCAGAAGCACAGCGACGAAACCTTTCCGGTCGCTCAGGTTGCAAACACTTTTGAGCACTTTCATTTTTTAGCATTTTTGAACAATGGACATGATCTCCTGATCACCCACATCCATAATTGGAACTTGGAGGACAGGTCGTATCATAGTTACAATCATCTCATTTTTACCCTGGAGATATTGTAAAAGTGGGTAAACATGGGGTGAGGCATTACACTTCATCTAACAGTACATCATCAATATCATCTTCATTAAGAACATTGTCTCAAGCATTTCCTTGAAATTATTCAACATCTTTGTGATATGACACATGATCATAAAGTAACTGCTCCTTTACACCATTGTCCTCTTCAACATTATCATCTTCTTCTACTACATTAAACTCTATCAGCCTTCCACTTGGATCATGTCTAACAACATATGACCAAGGTGCTCTACCTAGAACCTTTGATTAAAATACTTGTTCGCATTGTCTTGGAAGAGCATAGAGATATTATCCTAGCTCAAATGACCTTTTATTAACCATGGAAAATCCATTAGCATGTTGAATAGTAATTCTATCGAGATCATGTTTATTCATTCATAGCCTATACCATTTCACGTCGAATACAACCAATTTGAAAGATTCAAAGTCACACTCAAGTACACCATCCAATACCCATAGTATTTATTTTCAGAGACTTGTGGGCATGTGTCACTTCTAGAGGAAAGATTAGTGACTTAGAAGATTACAGTTGTCCCACAATCAAAAGTTTTACCCTTTTCACCCAAATTTTTGGTGTTAAACTTATGACCTTTGTACCACATAGCGTTGTGGTGTTTCAAATGCAATATGCCAAACACATAAAAAATGCATTTTCAATTGATAAACATATTCATATATATAACTTGGAAGGTATCTGGAAAAATATTGTTGGTTGGTGAAAATGCATGCTTGCATGTTTATCTTTCAAACCATTTTCTAAATCAATTTATCTTTGAGTAATATTGGCATCTCAGGCATGATGAGCTTCTTTAACCAATGCAAACACCCCTTGCCATGTTAACGTACCATGAGATTGTTCACATATTTCAAGTCATGGCTTCATGCAATAAAAACTGTTTGCAATGTATAAATGTAGTGCATCCCATTCTCGACCAACTATATCAAAAAATCATAATTCACCAATAAATATTAGTTATAGTGGTCAATATTAATAATTGATGAAACAATTAAAATTAAATAAGTATGATATAGAAAAAAATGAAGGAAAAAAATAACATGTGTGTGTGTGTGTGTGTGTGTGGGGGATCTTGGATAGACAGTGATCGGGTGCTCTGTTAAGGCACTCCTTGATGTGAAGTCATTGGTTCAATTCCTCGCCCCAATCGGGGTGATATTGGACATTATGAAGAAGTAGTCGTGATATATATATATATATGTATGTATGTATGTATGTATGTATGTATGTGTATATGTATATGTATATGTATATGTATATGTATATGTATATGTATATGTATATGTATATGTGTATATGTACATGCATATGTATGTATGTATATGTATATGTATATGTATATGTATATATATATATATATGTATGTATGTATGTATGTATGTATGTATGTGTAATTACCTTTCACTTTTATTAATTTACCTTTCTCTAATAGGTACTCCTCTTCATATTTTTTGATGGATTTCACATTCCAAATGAAATCCACGCACATATTTTCTACTAATATAGGAAGATACTGAGCAATGTACACCATGGATTTATATGTCATATATCCTTCCGCCATAGAACCCTCAGGACGTGCTCTTATGTATATGTATATGTATATGTATATGTATAATTACCTTTCACTTTTATTAATTTACCTTTCTCTAATAGGTGCTCCTATTCATATTTTTTGATGGATTTCACATCCCAAATGAAATCCACACACATATTTTCTACTAATATAGGAAGATACTGAGCAATGTACACCATGGATTGATATGTCATATATCCTTCCGCCATAGAACCCTCAGGACTTGCTCTTTGACTAACTAAAGCCTTCATTGATTTCAAGTGCCTCTCCATCATCCACATTGACCATGTGTGTATAGGCCCACACAATAAAATATCCTCAACTTGGTGTGTGAGGTAGTGTTCTTGTGGATTGAAAAATGTCGAAGGTAGATACTTTTTCATTTCACACATTAGCTAAGGAATTTCTCTCTTCCAATGCTTTATATCAGCTTTGTGTATTTCTTTCAATGACAACCATATATAGATGATGCAAACAAATAAGTACATGTTTCAACAAAACATAATATATTACATTACAAGTAAAACTCATCATGTCATTAAGTTCATTAACAAATAATTGAAAAAAAAAAACTCAACATACAAATTTTTACTTACCTCATGTATTTTCCAAGATCATATATAACTTGTTTGATTTTGTTGTCGAAGTCCTCTCAGAGAAATAGAAGTAGAGTATATTGTAACGATAAAAATGAATCATTAATTTTTTAATCCAAATTATACAAAAAAAAACATAACTATGTATATATACCAATATAGAAATATATATACCAAAATAACTACTTTAATGAAGGTATGCCAATTGTGTGTTTTTACCCCACCAAATTCACCTTTCTTTGTTAAGATATTAGTTATGTTTGAAGAAAATATTGTGGGAAATTTAATTCTTTGAATGACTTATTTTAGATCATCACTTTTCTTCTCTAATAATAACCATGGAAGGTTGTATATATCTCCATCGTTATTTTATCGTATCCCACTCTTCATTGCTTGATTGGATTCCCACAGGAATTAAATTTCCACGGGAAGCGAGATAAATTTTCATTCCTCGTGGAAGCCCATGTCCTTCACATCGAATATTTTTGTTATATTCCAACTTCCATAGGTGAGGGAGATTATTTGTGGTTTTAATCCATTCTTTTCTTTCCTATTTTAAATATGTTTTTTAGTAGCATGATACCTATGGTTATTAGAGAGGAAGTTCCTATACTCATCAAACACCTCCTTTCCTAAATGTGTTGAATGAAGAGATTTCATCTTAGGACCACAAACTAGACATGCATATTTACCCTTATTTTGAAGGCCTACAAGAGATGGATTAACGTCAATTATAAGTGAAGGGATTATTTGAAATGTATGCATGATATGATCTAATTGAAATAATTATATACTATTAAAGTGCAATGGAACGTTACATACCATAAAAATATGTTAGTCCTATGGCATCATGAATTATCCATACCAGTATTCCATTGAATTGAAATTATGTATCCCCTATTGCTTTACAAATTTCATACATAGTGATGTCGACCCATAACTTCATTAACTCTTCAATAAGACGTTCTATATATACATTCATATATTTAACTTGGTACTTACCTAATTGTTTGAATTACACATAATTATTAATATGATATATACATATAAGTAAATAAATAAATATAACATAGTATGCAACAAACAAGACAAATGAAAACGTTAAATAAATATTCAAAAACTTAATGTAAACATATACCTAGAACAATCATTGAAAACATAATGTGCTCCCTCTTTATTGACATCCAAGGAGGAAGGTTATTATTGATAAAAAAAATCGACCACACTAGGTAAATAGACCTGAGGTCTCCAAATGGATTAATACCATCAGCTGTGTTAATGGTGTTGGAGGCTGCCAACAGGGAAGGAGGTATCCCCTATGTGAAGTCCCAATTAGAACCCACACCATTTGGATTAGGATCCCCACCCAGAATATGATCGGTTTCCAAAGTGGTGGTTTTAATGATGTGCCTTGGTTGCAATAAACACATAAAATGATATATTCATGACTTTGGTGGAAATAATGGTATGGACTTTGTGAAGCGTCAAGTGTAATGAATGAGAGGTTCCATCACATTGAAAGGAGAAAAAGTGAGACCCTTAGAAGCATGTAATAGTACCTAGTTTAAAAGAGATGAATGAGCAATGAAAGAGGACCATTAGATAAACTACAAACTAGTTCACAAGATAACAATGATCGAAATAACATAACAACACGCATTCAACAAGATTCATACTATAGCAAACAAATTAGTTCATAATAATTAACATAAATGAAATAACACATATCGCAAATATAACAATAATAGTCTTACTACATCCACGACCTATGCATGAAGACGTGTCGACTCTAAGATTTTATTAAAGAATGAAAGTTACGGACATACATTTACAATTGACAAGACACTAGCCCCAATAGTGGAACATGAAGAAAACACTTACTTATCCAAAGAAATATAATCTTCCTATGCTAAACAAGAGAATTAAGGGCTCCAAACAAAGCTCCCAAGCTTTCGGTTCCAAGCCCTTTGCTGGAGTTATGAGGGTGTGTGTATAACATACCCTTGATGAATCTTGAGTGACACTCATGACTCTTTGAATTCATAATGTTAACCAATGACCTATAATATTCCACAATTGACACTTAGACTTACACTTACATATTTAGTTCAAATACAATATTACAAAAACCCATATGAGACAAAATGGGTAGAGCCTAATAAGACAAAATAGACATATCAATATTGATTTTGAGGAAACTCTAGGTCATCAGCTTCAACCTATAGATATTTAGTTACATATTGATGCCATGATTTTTATCTTCCAATGATTTCCTCAAACTTTGAAAGAATATTAGGTTCAAAAATAAATTTACCCTCCATTACATCTGGGTACACTATTTTGGATCCAGTTTGTATCTCCTTCTTCAATAAGAACAACATGGTACTGGACCTTCTAGTGCCAAGAAAAATTCCATCCTTGTCGCATTTCTTCCCTTTGCTTATGTGAATGTGCCAAATAAAGGTATCTTATGATATTTAACCATAAAATCCACATTTTTGTAAAACCATGTGTAAGAAGACAATAAGTTGGCTATGAAAGTGTTGAGCTACTTATTTCTTTATATAAGCATTTTGACTTCATCTTTCTCCAACTCATCTTCTTGTCTTATTTTATTAATCAACTTTGGTGGTGCACCTCTATACTCCGTTCCCCATTCTTTAATTACAATGATTCAAGTATGAATGACCTACAAAGCTTTAGAATTCTCCTAATATTTCTTTTACATGTCATGTAATGGGACATATTCTTTGTGCATGGTGACTAATTCCTCATAAAGGTTCATCATAGTTTCTGCCAATGCCTACAATTCACAAAATATAGCTGACTGGAGCTCCTTCAAGTACACATGTATGGGAGCCAACTTTTCAATTTATTCCTAGTTTTTTTTTATCTGTTGTCTTTAAACTTCCAATTTATTTTCCATTTTTTTTTTATTTGCCATCAAGTACTTTGTATTTTCCTTTGAAGCTTCTGCAAAGGCCCAGTTATTTGCAACAAAAGTTTCAGGATTCTTTCTAGTGTCCATAAAATTCACCTTTTCAGTCTTCATGAAAGTAATATGTGTGAGGTCATCTAGAAAATGCTTCTTTCTTTCCTGAAAATTTTTTCTCTAAAGCTCATCAAAATTTAAACTATAAATATCCATGTCTGAACTGTCATCAAGAAGAGTAATTTCCTCTTCATCACCTGGAGCTTTCCCATCTGTAGGAGGATGCATAGACTGAGTTATGATCTATTATGTATGAGGCATAAGATCAACATCATGATTTTGTTACTCTAGCTATAGATCCATGTCTTGAATAACTATCAACTCTTGAATTTCATGGGAAAATTCTTGATCCTACTGTCGTTTACCCTCTTCCTCTTATAGTTGATTTTTTCCTTCTTCTTCTACTTGTTTCAACATTATTTCTTCTTCCTCTTTTCTTCTCATTTCTTCTTCTTGCATCTACCATTCCTCTTATTCTTTCTTCTCTTATTATTCCTTCATTCTCTTCTCTTTTGATTGCCTCTTCTTCTCGTCTCCCTTTTATTTCCTCTTTCTCTCTACTTCCATCGTTGATTTCAAAACAGTTGGATATTCTTTGAATTTGTGTGTTTTCTCTTCTGCTAGACTATGAGAAAACTTCCTTTTATATTTTATGCTCACTTGGTTGCACTTTTATAGTTTCCATTCTTCCACAGTGGTATCTTGTTATAGGGTCACATGAGAAGGACTTTCTTTGTTGACTAGTGTGTGGGGCCTAGAGGCATAAAAATAGTTCTTTATCTTCTCATCCTTTGGTCTATAATAGGTGTCACTAGGCCAGTTGAAATGTCTCTTGGCACAATGATGCCTCCAAATTCTTCTGGGATCATACGAATGATACTCCATTATGCCAAACCTAAATTTATCCAATTCATTACCCTCGGCTTCTACTACCTTCAGGTTCTTGATTTCAAGTGATCCCACTTGTAAGGGAAGAGTAGGACAAGGTGCTCTCTTCTTGCTTTAGAGTACTACTGATAACCCTATGGAAATATGGTAAGAAAACTCTTGCATTAATAATTTATTTGCGGCATACCTCGATAAAAAGTGTGATGAATTCTGGCATCCGAACACCCTCAGGTAAGTGCCATCAGGTGAGGCAAACGAATCAACAAGTTCTGCTACTAATTCCATAGCCTCACAGGACATGCAAGGTGGATCCTCCTTAAAAATAATCCGATACAATACTATGAGGAAGTGGTCAACCAAATTCTCCATGACATCTTTGTAATTGCACTCTGAAAGTAGCTTCCAATAAATATGAACCGGAGGCTCTTTGGGTGTCAAATTCTAGCTCATGCATGGAAAATCATTATGAGCACATATCCCATCCAACAGGTATCCAGACATGTAGAACTTATCAGTCTTTCCATTAGGTGGATTCTTTGCATTGGCCACATTAATCCTAATTTTCTAAGCCAAAATGTATGACCAGTTGAATATCTTCCTCTCATTGTCGATTTGATGCAATGTGTAAATCAAACCTTCTGAGAACATTTCAGTGCTCTTCTGACCATAGATCTGCAACATAATATAATCAGGTACTGGAACACCTTTCCGAGAGATCTAGTCTTGTAGGTGTTACTGGGTGTCTAGAAGAACTTAGATGGATCTTTCACCCAAGTCTTGAAAAAATATTTGGTACTCAAACAGCTAGTGACTACATAAAAAAGTGAACCCATGTATCCTTATGGCTTAGAAAAATGATAAATAAAATGAATATATTGGGACAAATATGAATCAAGTTGCTTTCCACTAACATTTTTTAGGTTCATTCTCTTTATATCCAAGTGTGGAAGGATCCACTTGATGGCATCTGCATCAGGGAGGACTAGGAACCTGCACGTATCTATATGAAAACCTGACGTATGAATGTTTATATACACTTCTTTGTCCTCTATATCTGCCTTGAATTTAGTGTTTGTGAATGTTTCTTTAACTGTATGTCATGTAATATCTGAATCATTTTCAATGAAGAGTTTAGTATGTGATAGAATATGCATATTAATTGGAGTTTTGTAAACTACTTCATTGGTACTCCTTTATGTTTCTTCTTTTGAAGCTAATCTCTTTGGAGGCATGATGATGACAACTAATGAAAGAGAGATGAGCTCAAAACCTATAGTACATGTAACCAAAATATGCACTCATGGAAAAAACAAATTAGGCTATGTATATCATTTCATCGACCAAGATCAAAGTAGCAACACACTTACTGATGAGAAGGATTGTGTAGTTTCTAGGCTCTGGGAGGTATATTGGGATTTTGGACTATGCATTGCGTAGTCTCAGCAGCCAAGGGTGGAGCTTGAGGCTTGATATTGTGAAATGTGCAGCCTCAGCTGGGAAGTTGAGGGAAGATACTGCACATTGTGCAGTCCTAGAGGCCAAGGTTGAGGGCTGAGGCCTAGAACTACGAAATGTTCAGCTAGGAAAACCAGTGATCAGGGTGGGTGATGGCTTGTGTTTAGAAGTTGTTTAGTTATTTTCGAAAAAACTTAGACATCATCAAGACAACCCAATCAATTCATCACAAGCACTATGTCGGGATAAATATATACATTATTATTTCCCAATGTTAAGTTTCCAACCAGGGAGTCGTAGACTTAGAGGTGCAAGCATAGGAAATGTGGGATTGGAGCCTAGTCTAGCCTAATCTAAAGTCGGCGACAATATGAGTAAAGTAATAAAAACTGTAGGAAATTACCACTAAGGATTCATCACTGGGACATAGAAATAAATTTGTACTATAAAGGCTCAGATCACATTCTTTCATGTGTGATCAATCGTGAGTAGCTTACTTCAGTTTTTTTGTCCTTCAATGGATTCATGTAATGGTTAGCTAAGCTATAAGAAAACCAAATTAAAATAAATAAAACAAACTGCAAGAAATGTTAGATATCACAAGATTATTCACGTAATGGTACATGCAAGTGAGTGGTGAGATCGCTTGTCTTAACCTTTCTTGTTCTTCAAAATAGAAAACAATAATTCTAAGATACAACCCGAGAAATAGAGTTTGCAAAGAAATATATGATACTAGATGCATGCAAACAGAGAAAATAATAAATTTAAATTAAAAATACAACGAGAAGCATATTACCAATCTTGAGGGGCCCTACAAAGTTGGAAATTTCTACTAGAGACACCTCAGATGAACTCCATGGATGCACCACAAATTTGGAATCAATCACCTTCCATATATTGAAAGCTAACCTCAAATTACAACAATGAAATCATAACTCTCTTCCTCCTCCATTACAAAAGAATGATCATAATGACAAAACGATCTCTTCTCATAGCCTTATGAGGCTTATTTATACATGAAATATATGGAGGAATGGATAAAACCGAATTCCCCCAACTCATATTTTGGTTAAAACAAATTTTACAAATTTTAGAATGAAATCTCAAAAATCTAGGTTTTTATGCATAAATTACAAATTCAGGTCAAAGACCCTTCAATATATCTCTATCCTTTGCGAATTTTTAAAAACTATTTATGGGTTTTGTAGCTAGATATGTTATCTTGAAACCCATTTGGCCATTTGGAAATATATCTTTCCATTTTCACGAAAATCAAGGAGAAAATTGGTAGTTTGATATTTTCAATATTTTTACAGTCTGGTACCGAATGAGTTGGAGTACCAGAATAACTGTAGGAACGTGTTGCTTAGACATATAAACATATAATTAAACCACCATCAGAAAAACTATTGTATAATCATTATTTTAATCACTAAAAATATGGAAAATTATGTAATAACCACATCAGATGAATAACAAGAGATAATGGAGATGAAATGCAGGGATAAGGTGTAATGATGAGTGTATTTATATAGTATAAAAAATGACAAAACTGGAGTCCAACACTCCCCCAAACCCAGGGATTTGCATGTCCTCATGCAAACAAGGTGAAGAACTTATGATACTCTGCTTATAGATTTTCTGACATTGTTTCTTTTGTGTAGGCATTGGTTCTTGTGGAGCGACACTTTGGAAAATGCCATACATGGAGGACAAGCAGTGGATAGGGTATCAAATTGATTGTGAATGGTGGTTGTATGAACTTGGATGTCTTTATACTATGTATATTACATCAATTTTAAGACCAATATTTACTTTGTGGTTCTTTGCTTGGATAAGAAACAATGATTTCATCCTCTTTAAGATGACTTAAGACACTATGTTACTTTGTATTTGTATACCACATATTTCCTTTCATTTCTTAGTCTTATCATCAGAGTATATTATTCATTATGACAAGTGGAATGAATATGGAGGGTTTACTGAGTATTTGTGATAATGCATAGTGCCGTGTGGAGTGGGTAATAGTGGTTGTACATCATGTTTTCCAAGTTCTTAGTAGATTAAAAAGATTTGTACTAGTTTAGCTCGATTTACCTTTGCTTTGAATTCTAATGCATGTTGAAGTGGAAACTATGCAAAAGATTATGAATTGTCTACAGAATCATGATGTGGACTACTGAAATTTGAAGATGAAATGGAGCAAGGTTGAGAACTGATGGAAGTTGATGAAAGTATAATAGAATAGAAGTTGATCCACTAAAGGGTTGAAGATGCTAGAGATACTGCTAGGAATTTGAAGATATGGAAGGGATCTGAGGATCGCTTCTCCCCCAAACCCAAGAGTTTGCATGTCCTCACGCAAACTACTACAAACTTTCTTATACCAATTTGAGAGTTGCTAAGAACAAAATCTAAGATCTACTAATAAATTGTGAACCCGCAATTTATGAGTGCTAATCCTGAACAGAAAGAAAAAAGATCATAAGATCATGAAAATACAAATTGATCATAATCATGAATTACATCTAATGCCACATTATTTTAAAATTTCCAATAAATATTTGATGACAATTAACATGAATGCATGAAAAAGAGCAGTTTTCAAAACTCACTTGTGAATATTCATCCTCTATGTATAACCAAATTTTCTATTTTATGGCAGAGATTTCTATTTCCTTTCTTATACAAACTTCATCAAAATATTAGCAGCACTTATGCTCAGAGTGTCCTGTATAAATGAGAGTATGGATTTTGTTCTTCTCCTTTAGAAAGGAAAATAAAAGAGTATCAACATTCTCAAAAAATTAAAACCCCATAGGAAACTAATCAGCCCTTTTTCACTTTCAAAAGATTTACGGTCATTCAAGTAATAAATTTAAACTTCACATTTGAGTATATTAGGCTTCTAAGATCATGGTACCACTCTTAAAATAATATATCTTAGATATAATATGAAAAACTAATGATAGATGAATCAAGGTTACCTTAATACCATTCTTTAGCAGAAAATTTATGGAGTTCAATTTTACCCTTGACTTCATCCACACATGCTTCTTTTATTGTAACACTATAGAGTAACCAACATACATGTAGACAAAAAACATTGGTTTTGTTGACACTTATTTAGGCAGAATTCCCCATTTCCCGCAAGTGTCCATAGCCCCGATGGGTTTGCATAGTGGTATCACAAGTCAGTACCCGCTGCCAACAGGCGTCCATAGCCTTGACGGGTTAACCTCTTAAACCTATTTTACACTGAAGGCTCTAGTCCCATGTTTCCTACCATTTTAGTTTTAGATTGTGTTCATTGCTTTTGCAATTGGTAGATGGGGGAGCGACTTCATAAAGCCCCTTAAAATCATAGGATGATACCTTTCAGAGTGACTTAGATTACCTACATAATTTCTCAGACACATAAGGTACTTATAGGCACTCAAAGGACATAGCATGAATGAGTCATTTTTAATGTGAGATGGATGAGGCTGCCAAAGAATAACCAAAATACACCTAAGTTCTACTAATAAGAGTTTTCATGTATGCTTTCACCTTTACAGTAGTGTTCTACTATGAGTAGAGACTTCATCAACTCTCTTTCAAGTCTTAATAAGGATACTCTACTGACCAACTTTGAGATTAGATCAAGTTGTACTAGCTAAATATGGACCCCATAATATAGAATTTTAACTTTATCTAATCCCATGTCATAATTAAAGACTATGAGTTACTGTTATAAATGATATGAAATTTTGTATAAAGAATGAAAAGGAAATATCTTGAAAATGATTTTTTGTGACAAAAATTCTATGGTTTGATAATTGAATTCTTTTCTTTTTAGTTTTGCATTATTAATGATTACCTAAAATGTAAATTTTTTCCAGGAAAATAGTTCAGAAAAATATTAGAGAAAAACTAATAAAGGTTAAAGTTTAGTCTTTAGAGAAACCAGTTTTAGGAAAGCAATAGAAGAAAAAGGATTCAGCTGATCCAAAATCCATAAAAATGTAAGGCCTTTGACAAACATTTCCCTCGGTCTCATCGGAATTCATTCATTCAACCACGGAATCTGAAAATTCGGGTCTGGTACCAGATGAACATAGTCAGTGCGGGTACCGGACAAGCACAAGTACCAGATGAATGTACGTACCAGAAGAGAATAGGTACCAGATGAACACAGGTACCAGTCGAACAGGAACACGAGTACCAGAAAAGCAGTGTAGGTACCAGATAGATAATACTAATGTCAGATGAGCAGGAACAAGGTCTCAAAATCTATGTGAACCAATCCAAAAAATTAGAGAGTATAAAGAATCAATTATTCCATCTCTACTAACAAGAAATCATAAAAATCAAGCTTTGAATATAAATTACCTCATAGGTACATAACGATAGTAAAAGTTATGTTCTTGAAGAATATAGGAAAGAAGGGAAATTTTAATGAAACAATAGAACCAAAAGAAGTACAATTACTTCCCTAAATCGGTCATGAAGATGTTCTCCCAATCTAGCTGAAAATATAATGCTTGCAAAACTCCAACAAACCATCATGGACTCATTTATTTAGAAAACTTGGAAAAATATCTATCAAATGAAAACATATTAATAATTATGGGAGCAACAATACTCCCTTAAGATTAGTATATCATCTTAACAGTGCTAATTATTGCAGAATACATAAAAATTATGTTGCACCAAGCAAACAACTATACGCAACATTTATTTACTTATTTACTATCCTAACTAACCTAAGAAAGGATCCATTTTCGAGTATATGAATACTTCCATTGAATCCACATGCATAACAAGATTATGGATATACTCACATTCAGGTTTGAACAATATACTTTAATAAGTACCTGAACCTGAGGAACCAGCTAACTTGAATGATACGATGTAATGAGTTGTCGAAGAAGAGAGTGGTGGCTCAATCTAATTGTTGTCTGGAACCAATGTTCAATATAATCTCAATTTTCTTGGTTCACTTCCTCATTTATATAACGCTGCATATCTCACTCTATCATGCCACGCAGATCATCTTCTTTTGAATGGTTTGTCTCTTGGATGCATATAGGATCTGGCGATATGCATGTCAAGAACTCCTCGATCTCGGGTTCTAGTAGTTTCTCCCCATTGAATGATTCTTAGGTGTCCTCTATAGGTTGGAAAGGGTGATCAAAGGAGGCTTCTAGATCTTCTTGTGGATGTAGCTCATATAAATCTTGTTTTTCTGTCACTTATGGAGAGGCAAATAGGTTCTTGAATGCTGCCCATATTTGTTCTTTCTGAGAGGCATAGATTGAGATCACAGTTGTTGCTAGGATGGAGATAGTTCTTCAAACTCTTGATCATCTTTGAGTCCTTGTTGTTAGTTGATGGGTCTTGTTTCACACATGGATTAGTGTAGGGGCGAGGGGGAGTTCTTACAGTACCCAAGAACTTTTAAAAATCTTATAGAATTGAAAAGGAAACACACATAAAACAAATGCAAGAAAACCAATCGTGTACTCGAAGCGCCACCATGATACCAAGACCTTGTTTTCACCAAGTTATATGTTCACACAAGTTAGGATTCTCTTATTTCCATGAATCAATCTAAATAAAAACACACTTGGAAAGAAAAATAAGAAAAAAAATGAATCTTTGGATCCTACCTTTACTTCTATGCATATGAAAAAGAAACTAGAAATTCAATTAGAAACAACTAGAATTTGGAGCAACCCCACCATAGTGGATGTGTGGATCTTCACTCACGTCTTACCATACACTCTTTGCCCTCCAGTTGCCCTAAAACTAAGATCACACAAAAAACTTGTGAAAGAAACTATGATCTAATCCCTTTAGCACATCCCCGGTAACGACGCCAAAAATGTCGGGTTAATATATACATTATTAATTCCCAACGTTAAATTTATTAACTAGGGAGTCATATACTTTAAGGTGCAAGCACAGGAAATGCAGGAATGGAGCCTAGTCTGGCCTAATCTAAATTCGGCGGCAATATGGCAAAATTAAAACAAACTGCAAGAAATTACCACTAGGATTCATCACTAGGACACAGAAATAACTTTGTGCTATAAAGGCTCAGATCACAGTCTTTCATGTGTGATCAATCGTGAGTAGCTTACTTCAGATTTTTTGTCCTTCAATTGATTCCTGTAATGGTTAGCTAAGCTATGCGAAACCCAATTTAAACTAAATAAAACAAACTGCCGGAAATGTTAGATATCACAAGATTCTACACTTAATGGCACATGCAAGTGAGTGGTGAGATATCTTGTCCTAACCTTTCTTGTTCTTCAAAATAGAAAACAATAATTCTAACATACAACCCAAGAAATAGAGTTTTCAAAGAAATCTATATTACTAGATGCATGCAAACAGAGCAAATAATAAATTTAAATTAAAAATACAATAAGCAACATATTATAAATCTTGAGGGGCCCTCTCAAGCTGGAAATTGCTACTAGAGGCACTTCAGATGAACTCCAAGGATGCACCATAAAATTGGAATCAATCACCTTCCATATATTGAAAACCAAGCTCAAATTAAAACAGTGAAATCATAACTCTCTTCCTCCTCTGTTACAAAAGAATGATAATAATGAAAAAATATCTCCTCTCACAACCCTATGAGGCTTATTTCTACATGAAATCCATGGATGAAGGGGAAAAACCAAATTCCCCCAACTCATATTTTGGTTAAAACCAAGTATACAAGTTTTAAAATGAAATCTCAAAAATCTAGGTTTTTATGCAAAAATTACAAATCCGGGTCAAAGGCCCTTCAATATATATCTATACTTTGCGAATTTTTAGAAACCATTTATGGGTGTTGTAGATGGTTATGTTTTCTCGAAACCCATTTGGACGTTTGGAAATATCTTTTACCATTTGCACGAAAATCAGGGAACAAATTGGAAATTTGAGATTTTTACTATTTTTATGGTCTAGTATCGAATGAGCACAGTTAGTACCGGATGCACACAATCTGGTAGTGGATGAGTTGGAGCACCGGACTAACTATAGGAACATGTTTCTTGGACATAGAAATATATAATTAAACCATCATCAACAAAAATATTGTATAATCATCATTTTAATCACTAAAAATATGGAAAATTATGTATTAACCACATAGGATGAATAACAAGAGATAACGGAGGTTTATGGCATAATTAGGGATATACTATTGACGAAATGTGGGGAGAAGGTGTAACGATGAGTGTATTTATATAACAAAAAATATGAACAAACTGGAGCCCAACACTTCCCCAAACCCAAGGATTTACATGTCCTCATGCAAACAAGATGAAGAACTTATGATACTTTGCTTGTAGATTTATGTGACATTGTTTCTTTTGTGTAGGTGTTGGTTCTTGTGGAGTGACACTTTGGAAACTGCCACAGATGGAGGACACGCAGTGGATAGGGTATCAGAGTGATGGTGAATGGTGGTTGTATGAACTTGGACGTCTTTATACTTTGTATCTAACATCAATTTTAAGACTTGCATTTACTTTGTGGTTCTTTGTTTGGATAAACAACAACGATTTCATCCTCTTTAAGATGAATTAAGACACTATGTTGCTTTCATTTCTTGGTCTTATCATTAGAGTATATTATTCATTATGAAAAGTGGAATGAATATGGGGGGTTTACTGACTAGTTGTGATAATGCATAGTGGAGTGTGGAGTGGGTAATAGTGGTTATATATCATGTTTTCCAAGTTATTAGTAAATTAAAAATATTTTTACTAGTTTTACCTCAAGTTACCTTTGCTTTGAATTCTAATGCATGCTAAAGTGGAAACTATGTAGAACATGATGAAATGTTTCTTGAATCATGATGTGGACTGCTAAAATTTGAATATGAAATGGAGCAAGGCTGAGAACTGATGGAAGTTGATGAAATTCTAAGAGAACAGAAGTTGATCCACTAAAGAGAAAAAGAATTGGATGAAGATGCTAGAGATACTACTAGGAATTTGAAGATCTAGAAGGGATATGAGGATCACTTATGTATGTAAGGATAAGTCTTTGAAACACTTGGAAATCAAAAGGAATACTTGACCACACTAATAAGTTAAATTTCTTTGTCTCCCGTCATGTGGAAATATGCACCACTATCCAAGTACCACACTGATCCCATCAGACTTGACACCATGCATGCGATGAGCGAGAAGTCCAACTCAAATTGCAAGGCCAAAGCCTCACCAGCTACAGATCCTGAATACTTCTTGTTCTTCTTCTTTTGTGGAAAATTAGTGGCATAATTTCCATGTTCGTGATGGTGAAAATATTTCACTCTGGACATGTCACGCTCCTTACCTTCTTCGTCATTCTCAAATTTGGAATAGGATTTCTTTCCTTTTCCCTTCTTTTCCTTACCAGCCAAGGTGCAATTTTCTTCATCATCTGGCTTAGATGAAGATCCATCCCAATCTTGCAACTTCTCCCTCCCATTAATAGAGTCCTGATAACTATGCCAACTCTTGGGAAGGCCTAGAAGAGATAGGCTCACCAAGTCATCATCTGTGACAGTAATTATGACGCTCCCAAGCTCATCTCAACATTGGAAAAACTTGGTTAAATATTTCGGAATAGTGTCGCCTTTCTCCATTTTGATTTTACTGAGCTTGTCCTTCAGTGCCAATTTTCTATGATCACAGCTACTCTGAAACGGATCTGTTAAAGCCTTCCACATTGCATATGGAGTCACTTTTCCATGGAGACTTGAGACAATTTGGTCTCGTACTCCCTCCAATAAGATCCTCCTCGCCTTTGCAACCTTCTTTTTCCAAGCATCAAGAAGAGCGGCATCTACTGTAGCAGGTTTGGGAATGTCAATATCAATGAATTCTTTCAACCCATTGTCCTCCAGAACTGCCTCCATCATGTCTTTTCACACAATATTACTAGAACTGCCCTTGAGTGCATACTCTAATCTCAAGCCATTGAAATCTATCTTGATCCCGATATGCCTGTCGCACCAAAGAATACTTTTGAAAATTTGAATGTTATTCAGCCAAAAACTCAATTTCTTCTCCACTATAGTGATTTTTTGCGCTCTGATACCATGTAGAAATTATACCAACATATGTATATCAATGGATTCAATCTGATCAAGCAATGTACTATAGCTAGATATTGAATCCTTGTACAAATCAATTGCAGAAAATAAACACGATCACCAATCACAACAAGTGAAGAAAGAATCAAATCAAACCACAACACAAATCATTTCCCGAGGAAAGCTTGCTGCTCAAAACCCCTCTATATTCTATTATATATTCATCATGGAATCATGAAACAATTACAATGCACTCTTCTCACAAGAGTCTCCTGGACTCTCACAACTGTCTCACACTGTCCCAGACAAAATCGACCAACACTTAGCCAATTCTTAGCCTCTAAACATCTTGCCTGCCTTGCACAATTCATGTGGAATGCAATTCTTATTCTTTAGGAATTTTAGCCTTCCAAAATTGCGCAAGGATCATGGTAAATCCAATGGATGTATGGTTTCATGCAGGCAACCTACTAATCACACAATAGTTAACATCCCTTTAACCTTTGTCTCAACTAGGTCTCCACTAGAACTAACATGCATGCAGCTATTAATAGTAAATCATCAGTCACTTGACAGATCACTGCATGTGAATTAAATCTAATTTAATTCACTTGACCTCTCAATAGTGCAACAATCAGTTACAAATAGTTAAACTGATTTTAACTCACTTAACTGAGTTAACTGATTTCTCATGCATTAAACTAATGCACTAACTGCAACTCGAACTCCATAACCAATAGAATCACTCTACATGCCTCACCAACCACCCTCAACTTGAAATTCATGAGCTAACTAAGTCTATCACACTCAATTAACTATTACAAGTGATTATGAGATAAGATTACATTTTATTGTCCAATTTAATTAAGGAATAATTAAATTAGACACATTTCCAATTTATTAAATAAATTGAATTTCACACTAATGTATTGCTAGAACCCATCACAACATGACCTGTGGTCCCGCACTAGTGTGTGTGTTGTCATGTTGTTTCTGGATGCCAATTTCATTTTTTCTTGTTGCAAAATTCAACACTCCCTCTAAACAAGAAAGGAATCAATCTGTCCCGATCTGATGCCTTGGAATGTCCTTACATGCGCACATGCACCTCTTGCATGCAACACTTCTCTAGTTTTTTTCGCACATTCAACTCTTGCATGCAACACTTCTCTAGTGTTTCTCACACATGCAACACTTCTCTAGTGTTGTTCGCACATGCAACTCTTGCATGCAACACTTCTCTAGTGTTGTTCGCACATGAAACTCTTGCATGCAACACTTCTAAAACTGAATTGCCTCCAAACAACTAAATCAGTATAATGCATCTGTCATTAGAATCTTCTGGCTGCTAGATCCTACTTCACATGTCTATTGGACTCTCTACACTGCTGACATCTGCATCCATGCACTCTGCACTTCTACCAACTCTGATATGCGCTCCAATATCTAACACCTGTCACTCTTATTTCAATCTTCCCGACATCTAACTGCATCAATCTAACTGATCCTTCTTGTTATTGTTGTATTGTGGGCTCCTTATAGCCAGGTTCGATGCATGAGAAATCCATCTCAATGAATCCTGCCCAAATTTCTTCTTGGAATTAATTTTTCACATCGCCCCACCTCACACCTGGAGGTATAGCTGCATGTACTCCCTCTGCCCACATGGCTTGAAATTTCCCCTTCCTCGAGATCTCTACTTGAGTGGTTTCTGCCACTCCATGATCCTCATCTTATGGCTGCTCCACATATTGAGGTTCATCCTTTGGAACCAAGAGTTCCTCATTTGCATGTAAATCCATTTCCCTCTCAAGGGACAATCACGTGGCTTTCTCACACTTCCCCATGGTACATCCCTTGCATGTGTCTATATGTGCAAGAGTACCCTTTGGAGCCCCGTATAAATCTGTTGCATGACCTTCAAAGCTCCTTGGTGTAGATGGCCCAATATCTTGTGCCATAACTCACCCTCATCCCGGCTCACCACTTTGTTTGCTTTACACATCAATGTTGTGCAGTGCTCTGCATCAAGTTTATAGAGATTCTTCACACGAATCACAATATTCTTATCTTTTCCTGTGGCTTTGTGTCGAATGAAAGCTTTCCCTTCACTGAAAAGCACATCATAGTCTCTATCTTCCAACATTGTGAGTGAAACTAAATTCTTTTTCAAGCCTGGTACATGCATTACATATTTTAATAAGAAGGGTTTACCTAACTGTCTTTGGAAGGTAGCACTATACTGCCCGTCATCACCCATTTTTATATGCATCTGGAGGTCCTTCTCCTCCAAACTACTGAAAATATCTTTTCCTCCCATCATGTGGAAAGATGCACCACTATCCAAGTACCACATTGATCCCATCGCACTTGACACCATGCATGTGATGAGAGAGAAGTCCAACTAAAATTGCGAGGCCAAAGCCTCACCAACTATAGATCCTGAAGCCTTCTTGTTATTCTTATTTTGGGTACAATTAGTGGCATAATTTCCATGTTCGTGACAGTGAAAACATTTCACTCTGGACATGTCACGCTCCTTGCCTTCTTCGTCGGTCTCAGATTTGGAATAGGATTTATTTCCTTTCCCCTTCTTTGCCTTACCATCCAAGGTGCAATTTTCTTCATCATATGTCTTAGATGAAGATCCATCCCTGGTATTCCGCCTGAATTCTTCTTGCACCAAATCCAACCAAATTCCTTCCCAATCTGGCAACTTCTCCCTCCTATTGGCAGAGTCCTGATAACTATGCCAACTCTTGGGAAGGACTAGAAGAGCTAGGCTCACCAAGTCATCATCCGCGATAGTAATTTCGATGCTCCCAAGCTCATCTTGCCATTGGACAAACTTGGTAATTCACCATGGAATCATGAAACAATTACAATGCACTCTTCTCACAAGAGTCTCCTGCAGTCGCACAACTATCTCACACTGTCCCCGACAAAATTGACCAACACTTGGCCAATTCTCAGCCTCTAAACAGCCTGCCTTCCTTGTGAAATTCATGTGGAATGCAATCCCTATTCTTTAGGAATTTAAGCCTTCCAAAAGGCGCAAGTATCATGGGAAATCCAATGGATCTCTGGTTTCATGCGGGCAACCTACTAATCACACAACTAATAGTTAACATCCCTTTAACCTTTGTATCAATTGGGTCTCCACTAGAACTGGCAAGCATGAAGCTATTAATAGTAAATCATCAGTCACTTGACAAATCATTGCATGTGAATTAAATCTGATTTAATTCACTTGACCTCTCACTAGTGCAACAACAAGTTACAACTAGTTAAACTGATTTTAACTCACTTAACATAGTTAATTGATTTTTCATGCATTAAACTAATGCACTAACTGCAACTCAAACTCCATAACTAATAGAATCACTCTGCATGCCTCACCAACCACCCTCAACTCGGAATTCATGAGCTAACTGAGTCTATCACACTCAGTTAACTATTACAAGTGACTATGAGATAAGATTACATTTTATTGTCCAATTTAATTAAGGAATAATTAAATTAGACACATTTCCAATTTATTAAATAAATTTAATTTCACACTAATGTATCGCTAGGACCCATCAATACATGACCTGAGGTCCCACACTAGTGTGTGTGCTGTCATGTTGTTTCTGGATGCCAATTTCATTGTTTCTTGTTGCAAATTTCAACAAGGTTTTCTCTGAAGAAGAACGTATTTTCCATCCAGGCATCATCAACTAAAAGATACAAGGCCCAAGAAAAGAGAAGGAATAGACATAAAACCAAGTATTGATAGTTGTAAAATTTCCTCTTGAACTTCACCATGCTCATTTCAGAGGCAGAACATGGCCTCATGCAAGGCTTACTACTACAGAAAGGCAATAAATTATTAAACAGAGACAAGACGGAAAAGCAAAAATAAATCTAAATCAGCTAATCCTACCCCTAAACTAATATAAAAAAGTTAAGGATTACGTAAAATGAAATTTCTAGTGTAACCAACAGAGCATTTCCTAGCCTATATTGGTAAGGGAGCCAATAACAAGAAAGGTGATCACGAAAGAACAATATAAGAAATATAAATTATGACGTGTTCAAGCACTTGAAGACACGTAACGCAAGCACAAAAGTACAACAAGAAAGCATGTTCAAAACATTATTTTAATGCATTGTGGCATTTACAAAAATTGTGACAGACTCAAATAAAATCATCCATTCTAACTTTCAAGCTTGACAAACATAAAGAAAGAAAAGAGCTTGTGTTTCGCAAAAGGGATTGCCAGGTATGATTCCTCCAACCATAAAGAAATAGGATCACGGAAAATAGGTGAAGGTTCTTGAGACTGAAAGATAAGTTCTTTTTCATCTTTTACGATCACACGATTAGAATTCCTCCTCAAAAGAATATCAATTTGATCACGCTTGGAACAATCATCAAAATCACGAGAAACTGACATAACCATCAACATAGGCTAAAGTGTCTCATCATCTTGATATGGTTCCAAGATATATGAAGATAGATCATCAAAAAATGATGGATTGGAAAAATCAATAGTAAAAGACATGGAAAAGTTGTTACTAGATGAATCAATTAATAAATCAATATAACCATTATCATAATCATAGTTTTCAAAAGGAAGAAAGTCCTTTTGATCTAATGAATCAAAGAGAGTGGGTGATTGAAAACTAGATATTTCATATTCTATTTATTTAAATTAATTGACTGAAGGATTTGATATATCATAATGAGAGGATCCTCCTTCACCATCCTTTGAATTAAAATCGACATTCCACCACTTTTGATTACGATCAGAGAAAATTTTCAAAAACTGGCTCATCCATAGATGAGACATGTGTGATAGATTCACTGAATAACTCAAGATAACGAGTGAGAGGTGAGGAAGGATCTGAAAGATAATATTTCATAATAGAATCTTGTCCAAAATAAG